>CM070573.1:21100100-21263272 GCA_036346355.1 Rhipidocladum racemiflorum
TAATCTTTCAGTATACTAAGTTACAGAACCAAAGGAAGCTCAGAATGAACCTTTGAAAAAAAAGATGACAACATAGAATTAGGTAAACAAGATTAAAAAAATGACTGTTACCATTGAACTTGAAGCAACACAAGTAAAGGCAGACAGTTTGCTTTGAGGAAAACAAAAGCTGGAGCTATACTGTTCCTGGGAATGGCAAGAACCACCAGTTCAGAAAGCACCTTTAACCCTCCTAGATGAGAAATTTCGACAATTGGTCGGTATTTTCATTCAGTGCTATGGCCAAAACAGCATCAAGTACAGTATGTTGCGGATCTTTCTAATCTGACACCACACACTACATAAGTTATTCTAAGATAGAGCCATTTGAAATTTCACAGTGGTGCAGCTCTCAAATAAGGAGCAGCAACCCATAACTCATCTCTAATCCTTCTCTAAGATACCAATGGCGTACATGTCTCAAAACAACAATACCCAATAAAAAAGAACAAGCGTATCAAAGCTACAAGGTCACATGATTTTCCATATTTGATTATATTTCAGTTTACCAGGACAAAATCTGTATGGAAGGAAGATACAGTTTTCCTACCTCCCAAAAATAAAAACTATACTTTCTTAGCGAGTGTCCTCTGTTTCGTGCCATGCTCCACAACTTTCTCTTCAACATGTAGTCCTTTCCTTCGCCTGACAGAATTCATAAGCTTCTTAGCCAAGTTTGGCCCAATGCTCAAACCATCTCCAAATTCTTCAATCTCCTCCTGTGTCTTTGGGATAAAGAAGGGGTCCTCAGGAATAGCTTCCCAGTGGCTAAGAACAAGCAGAGCACTAGCTGCACCTGATGTTACACTCCTAAGCTGATTAGATAATCCAACACTCTCAGCAACTGGCAAGTAAGCATGCACAGTAAATAATGAAGTTCCTTCCTGCATCTCTTCTTTCAGAACCCGTGCTTCTTCTTACTAAGAACCGCATATGTTGAACCTAATTGCTCTGTTGGCGTGGTTAATTCACAGAAGTACATGGCTTCAACAAGCCTTGGGTTATTCTGAAGAACAGCCAATCGGCATGCTTCTTTAACTGCAGTAATTACTTGCCCACTGAAGATATTGTATTGATCGGACTGATTGGCAACATCAGAGTTGTCAGCGAATATGTAAGGCTCAACAATAAATGCCAGACCCCACATAGGCTCATCACATAAAGGCCCTGCATTTGTGGCAAACTGAAATCCTGAGACGATGCTATTCCTTAGCGCTACAGATTCTAGATGTAATGATTCTGGAGCATCAGCTGATGATTCACTGTTTTCATGATCATTGTTACATTCAGCACCAGATCCACTCACAAACCCCAATCTCTCGGAGACATGAGATCTACCATGCACAAGAACACCTTGCCTTCCATCTTGGACAGTGATCATGCCATCACTTGATTTCACATCAGGCAAGAGTAGGAAGTTTGGGCCAACCTGCCAAGGACCCAGGGACCAAATTCTCTGAAGGTAACCGTGCCATGTCTTCCTATACCTCTCAAGTTTTTCTTTATCCACTTGCTCAGAAATTGCTTCCAATTCACTGTCTATGGCAGTTATCATGCGCTGCCTAAGTGTTGCAGCAGAATCACCATCATCCTGAGAAAGCCGTGGATCCAACACACCATTCCTCTTTGCTATTTTCCCGACAAGTATTAGACCAAGCAATAGTTCACTTTCTTCGAGGACCTTAATCAGAGCATTGGGAAGCCTCAGGACCTGAATCCTCACAGTGCATCTCCCATTTGGAGTAGTCCTCTCAACAAATTCCTGTGGAGCCTTCAAGCTCTCCATTAAGCCAACACCTTCTCCTTCGATTGTCTCTTTGAAGGACACCAGGGGATCTGAGACCACCAATTTGACCTTTGCAAATCTCTCCTCCAAATCCTTTTTGCACCGCTCCAAATGTATCTCCCCAGCCGCGGCAAGGACATGCTCACCTCTCTGTGAGACAGTGTACTCAACAAAATGGATCTGCCCGGTTAAGAAGCTTAAGCCCTTTAACAAGGGCTCCCAAATCTGCCGGGTTGGAGGGCTCAATTGCAACCCTAAGCATCGGAGACACCTGGAACATCATACTCGAGAAGGGCCAGCAGTTCTTAGTGGACGACAATGTGGCGCTCTTCAATATATGCTGCCCAAGGCCCTGGATTGCAACTACATTCCCAGCACCCACACTAGCAACTGGCCTCAGGCCCTGTCCCAGCATCTCATACAAGTATTCCAGCTCCACCTCCTGTACATGCTTCTGCACTGTGTCCCCTTTTACCGGATCATATAACGGCGACAGCACATACACCTTCTGCCCTGCACGAAGGACTCCACTGAAGACCCTGGCAAATGCCATAAAACATTCTTCTGACTCATTGGCACCCTGGTGGTTCAACAACTCCCCATCCACCCCCTTCAATGGTAACATCTTACATGGAACCGCAAACATCTTCGACACATATACCACCACCGGTGCATCTGCACTCACATCACAGGCCTCCACACACCTCCTCACCCTCTCTGCCTCAGTGACAACTTCAGGGCAACCGGCAGCATCCTCTGGGGCGATCTCCCTCTTTGGCATAAGCCTCGCAACCCTGATCCCTAGAGCAACAACAGGGTCAGGAGTGCATTCCACCACCATTGTCATCACTGCATCTGCCAGCGGCAGCCAACGACTCACCACAGCCTGCAGAACCACCTTTCGGTCCTTGTTCTGCAGCTCCCGTTGCGGAACGTTCAAATTGAAGTTTTTAATGATCTTGTCAACCTTATCGCTCCTCCCACCATCCTCCCTCAGCACCTCCTGGTACATCTGCCACACGGGCTTGAGGACGAACTCCACAAACATGGGCTGTGGGTCGTCGGTGCCCTCCATCGCCTTCTTCCCCACAATCATCTTCCTCTTCTTATGGTAGTAACGTGGACCCCAAAATCCTTTCAGCAAGGCGGAGGCGCTGACTTTGGGGCCAAGCTTGGCGGCGTAGAACTGGGCAAACTGTTGGATGCGGAAGCCCCAGCCGTCGAGGGCGCAGGCGAAGACGACATTGCCTTGTTGGGGCTGGAAGGCGTCCTCCTCTTCGTCAACGTCTTCAGGGAGGTCGTCGGGGGAGGACGGGGAGCTGGAGGAGGAGGGCTGGTCCTCGAGGGAGGAAAGGAGTGAGAAGTAGGAGTGGAGAGCGCAACGCGAGTGGATGGAGTTGGACGTCGGAGATGATGCGGTGGAGGCGCGCGTAGGCCTCGGCCGGGGAGAGAAGGAGCTCGGTGATGAGGCGATCGAGCTTGTTGAGGACAAGGCATGGGCGGAGGCGCTCGAGGAAGGCCTGGCGCAGGGCGGCATGGGTCTGGATGTGGACGCCCTCGACGGCGTCTACGAGGATGAGTGCCGAGTCGGAGAGGCGCGCGGCGGAGGACACCTCGGAGCAGAAGTCGATGTGGCCCGGGGAGTCGATGAGGTTGACGCGGTGGCCCGTGGGACCGTGGCGGAGGACGACGGCGGCGGACTTCATGGTGATGGCGCGGCGCTGCTCCTCGTCGAGGTAGTCCATGAAGCGGAGGCGGCCGGCGAGCTTGGGGTGGAGGAGGCCGTCGCCGCAGGAGGCGACGAGGTGGTCGGCCAGCGTCGTCTTGCCGTGGTCCACGTGCGCCAGGATGCACGTGTTGCGGACCCGGCGGGGGTCCGCCGCCGCCGCCATTGCGTCGGGGCGGCTGCGGTGGTTAGGGTTTGGGCTTTGGCTGGGGAAGGGAGATGAGAAGGGTCCGGAGCTGTAAAAGAGCTCGGGCCTTGCTTGGGTCGGGGCTTTCAAGGCGTAACCAGTTGGTTTGGCCCAGTTGGGCCCCAATCCTGCCGTTGGATATGTGATTCCGTAGAACAGCTGCCGTTGGATCCGCAAAAACAAAAGCCGGTTCATCGCCAACGTCCTGTTTGTTACGTCGAGGCTTTTTGTTTTTAGTTTTAAGCTAGCTTTTTAGCTGTGCCTTTAGACCGTCTGTTTTTAAGCTAAGTTATGTTGTTTGATATACTGATTTATTAATGGATTAGATAGTGTAGTTTATTGATAAAAGTTCAAAATACCCTAAGCAGCGAGATAGAAGAGGATTCTTAGTTTTATATATGATGGTATTCGATTGGGTAATTTTGGCACTTTTAGTGGTAAATAGTTATTTCATCCAAAAAATCTAAAAATATCTCTTTATGCAGTTTTGGCTTATAGTTATATAGAGTTTTTAGATTGTTTTAAAGCCTGATTGAAAAACCAGTGTATATTTCGGTTTAGATTTATAGACTTTTAAATCAATGAAAAAGCCGAAACGGGTGGGTGATGGACCGCTCCACGCCTGCCAGCAGAAACCTGGCGCTCACGTGTTCTACTTCTCGGGCAAAAAAATCTAAAACGAAAGAAACTTTTTCCTTGATACGAAAGAGAAAAGAAACTTGGCTCCCACGAAATCGTGCGCAATTTTCCTTCGTTATCCTCTATTAATTTATATCATGTTAGGTAGAGCTCTAACTACACCAGATTCGTGGATCTAATGGAGTTGGATATTTCTAGCTTTATCAGATCCGCGGAGCTGAAGGTGTGAATATATTAGAGTGTTTAGGTGAATCATCTTGTTTACATTTTAGAATAAAAATATAGATTTAATTCACTTTATTTTAGTCTACAAGTTTTAGATCTGACGTGAAACTGGGGTCTAGAGTTCTGCCAAAGCATGACCTAAGACCGATCGAGTTTAATTTGGATCTGACCCAGTAGAATTCCCCAGTCAAGGCCCAGGTTAGATTTAAATTGTCAATCGAATCGTGAAAGAAACGGCGCTTCAAGAGGCCCAACATCCAGGGTATTTAAACCGAGTCGAAGCATAATTCAGACGATGCTGTATTTGTTCACCGGAATCCCTAATTCGAAGGTGTTCCCTCGTTGTAACATGATGTGACGGTATCTTCTTTCTTCTCTTGCTTTTTTTCTTCTCTCTCATCGTCTTTATCTTTATCTTTATCTTTATCTTCACCCCTTTATAATTCACCAGTTAATTTTTTTCTACATGCACACACTATTCTGCCCCAGAGAGGATATTTTTTCTTTGTTCACCCTAAAACGTGCACCCAGCAATCCTACTTCCTCATAAACAAGGGCTAAGATGTTTTATCACATCACTTCATCAAATCTAATGGACCAAATCACCCGGTTCATCCCATCAAATTTTCTGAATCTCCTGTGTTCCTAATTACGCCTAAACACCGCCCCAACGCTCTACGTCCCGATCACCGCCGCCTCCCATACTCCGTGCACCTCCTAGGGTTTTACCCCCATGGCGGCATCGGCGTCGCGGTCCTTCCTCTCGCCGGCTCCCACCGCCGCATCCGCTTCCTCCGCTAGCCGCTGCCCTTCGCCGGCAAGGCCAGCTTCCGTGGCTTGCGGCATGGTGCGGTGTAACCAGCGGCATTGAGTAAATCTGACGGCCCGCTTAGCCGCCACCCCAACTCGTCACGCTGGCCGCTAACTCGTCCACGATTCCTCTCGCCTGCTGCCTTCGCAGACTCCAAGATCACCACCTCCGCCCAAAGACTCTACCCTTCTCCTCCCTCCTCGAGAACCAAACACTAGCGTCGTGGCCCCATCCTCGCTCTTTTGCTCCAACACCACCGCCTCCTCCAAAGACACGCTGGCGTCGCCGGAAGCCAAGTCGGAGCGAGAGGCGGAGGACGCGCGACGAATCGGAGAACATGGCGCTAGCCCTTGCGCCGACCCAAACCAAGAGGCGATATCGACGCCGCTTGGCGGCAGAGTCCCACGGATCGCCGCAGGAGAATCGGCCTCGACCATCTCAAAGCTCCTCTCTGGCGAAGACCCGGCGGGCGACGAGGCAAAGCGAGGCAACCCCGACAAGGTAAGCGCTGCTGTGGTGGTCACCGGGTCGTCATTTGCATTGGGGCGAGGCCGTGTGGGGTCCAAGAGATGGTTCATGGGCGGTGTCAGAGAAGGTGCGACGCGAGCGAGGAGGCTGAGCTAGGTTTTAGGGTTTCGGCCACGTGTTGCTTGGTCTCGTTCTCCGTCATGGTGGCGATACCACAGTGGTCAGATGACACCTTCCCGCCGCTACAATGAGTAGTGAGGTTTCACTCTGAACTCGGAGCACAGTGCTCAAAATTCCCCATTTCAAGCACAACTTCATTCGCATCATTGATGTAGGTGTAAATTGATGGGTTTGTGCAATGCGTACACGCTTGCAGCGGCGTGTTGGCTTTTACTTACTCGGGGTTCGGTGGTTGCTAATGTGCACTACCTTGTCACAGAAGGCGTATAATCCAAGGCCCCTGAGGCAACTACTTCAATCTCGCCATGGATCGTGGCAAGGATGAGCATACTCCACTTCGAATTTATTTCTTTGTTCTTTCAGTTTCATGGTATTCAATGGTATTCATAACGTTTATTTCCTTGCTGGTTTGGTGGATGTATCACAATGTTGCAAATTTTGGAATCCTAAGAATTTAGTTGTAGATTTTTATCAATCTTTTTTTTACTGGGATGGATGGATGTATAAATTCATAGAACAATTCTTATTGCTCCCTTTTATGATAGAAGATCTCCAAGTCCTCCAATTCCTATCACTTTTCGTCCTAAGGTAGCCATTGAGAAAATGAGGAGATTCTAAAAAAAAGAAATGACTAATGAGGATGGTGTAGTGATTAACGCATTCTTGTGGTTAATGAATGTTACTTGCTGAGTGTGTTGGAGATAACTCAAATATCTCTTATTACCATATCCTATGGCGGAGTTTGCATTAGCTTTGTGACGTCCCGAGGTGTGTAATTTCTCTCAACTTGGATATGTTGGATTTAGATGACATTGGTTCTATCGCTTTATTTGCATGCCGCACTACCCCTATTCGGGAAGGATTTTTTCTTCCATAGCGTATGGCTTGATGAGCTTGAGGATGAGTCGCTCGGTGTTTGTTACTGTTGGGATTTTGTTGGTGTGTTCAGATGTGAGCATGACAAGGTGGTCGGTCGATGGATTGTATCTATCAGCGATAGGTGATAAGAATCTAGAACACTACGCCGTTGTCACCAGGATCTTGATCTTCGGGCAAAGTTACGTGAGGTATGAAGATTTGCTACTTGTTGTGCCCACTTTCCTTTTAAAATTATTTTTATCACCTTAATTATATTGCCAAAAGCATATGTGCAGGGGACATAATACAGCAACCTTGAGATCATAGCATCTACTTCAATAGAGAATGACAGTATAAAATTGTAGCATATTATCTTTAGATATTCATGTGCAACAATATGCTTATGTGCGTTTTGCTTGGATGTAGGTTCCTGGTGTTCTGTGATATATGGTCACGAAGAACTCCTTATTTATCGAGCAGCGTCGGTCTGACAGCGTAAATTTGGTGAACCATTCTTCCAAACAGTTTTTATCTTCCAAATTTTTTTTCCTTATTGCAAATGGTGCTGCCAACTTAAGCTGTCTACGACTTGACAAACTGTAAGCACCATGCATCTGATTAAAGTAGTGCTGTAGAACAATGAAGCTTCTCTTTCAGAGCATTGGTTCTACCTTCGGCTTTGCCCCCATAATGTGTGTAGGGCTGTAATAGGAGCTAATAATATCGACCCGAGTCAATAAGTGGAATCTGATAGGATATTCTCTAAGAAATTTTGATGCTGAACAATATTTTTGTTCTATTCAATTAGTATTTGAATCCAAACATAATATTCTTACGAGTTAAAATTCGGCATACAATACTTTTTAATTTATGGCCGGAGTCTAAATATGGCCAAATTCATGAATAAGTAAACAATACAAAATAGCATTTACCTTACCAGAATCGTGTCACCTGCTGATTTCGAATGTAGAGTTTTTGTTTTTTTACTGTGCAAATAACGAATGTATATATTTGTCATAGTATTTAATAGATACTTATATTAGATTCCTATCTGTGTCCAGCAAGTTCTATACAGTGCGATGCTGGTCGAGTGATATTCTGGTTGTGTGCTTAAAACATTTTTATATGAAACTTATGAAGACAATTATGTGATCTGTATTATGCTGATTACACCTTTACACCTCTGATTTGTTCTCTTTCTTGTACACCGATCTAGGGTAGAACCTTGTTGTATGAGGCCATTTCTTGTTGTGTTTTTTTTATTGCATCTGTAAAGGGGAGATTAAAGGGTTTGATGTTAATTTTAAATCATCTGTACTTTGCTTTGGAGTTTGAATTTTCCTGTACAATGTTAGCTAGATCGTCTACCCAAAATGGGTTTCACAAGCAGCTTAGGTTGTAAGGAACATGCACATGCACACTCATGTGTTCGTGTTCTCAAAGGCTCCATGAGTTTATCTCCATATGAGGGATCCTTGGTCTCGCTTATTAGATGTTCTAAAATTTATCGAAGCTTAACTTAGAGAGTTGCATAGTTTTTAGCACAAAAAATTGAGCTTTGTATTTCTTTTTTTCATTCTAACGATTGAATTTGCGGGAGGATTTTTAGTTTTGTATGGCTTCAAGAAGTAATGTTCTCAGTTCCTCCCATGTTTCACATTCACTTATTCTTCTTGGGTTACACTTTGATGTATTGTCTTGTAGTTCGATCATTTGGGCCCGAAGGTCGCAAGAAGGGCGAACAATGATTCACGGCAATGATAAGATATATGAATACATACTCTTTCGAGGAAGTGATATAAAGGTAATGATTGTAAAACCGGAAAGAATACTACAAATCCTTGACATATCTGTTGTGATTATTGAACTGTATTGATCAAATTATGTTGGGCAATCGATGTGGTTTGGAATTTGTGTCTTTGTTGTTCTTATATGGCATATCTAATTCTTTCTGCTGTTTGGAATGGTAAATTTGGGAAATGTTTATTTTTACCATCAATGTAATTAACGCATACATGTCTCCTCAAATTACTGTTAAAAAGTGTATGGGAAATTCTAGAAAAAAAAAGTTAATTGTTTCATGCTCCCAGGTCAGCCACAACATGAAGTGTATTAGGGAGGGGTTTTGGAATTTGGTAATGTGGTAGTTTATTTGATTTTGACTATTGATGGAAAATTTGTGCTGATGGAGATGCAGTCATAAGCAAGATTCTAAGGACTGGAATCCTAGGCAGTTTTGTTTTTGTGTTGGTAGGATTCGGATTGTAGGATTGTGGAATCATCATTTCTAAGGATTATCATATCCAGACCTCTATGTTATATGTTTTTATTGAATTTAGATCCTACGTGAGGATCTAGGCGAGAATGGTTCCACAAAGTATTGTAAGATCGAAAACTTCTAAGGCAATCGAATTGAGATCCTTACAATCTTGTTCATAAGCTTTAGGAAAACCAAATTGGTGGAATTTTAAAGAAAGAACGGATGCCTGTAATACAATCCTTATTTTCTTGATTTGTTGTTTCCATCATTAGTCTACTCTATATTGTCTATTAGTCTGTTCGATGTTATTCTTAGCTATGCCTTAGCTTTAGTTGCTTCACTTGCAGGATTTGCAAGTGAAATCCTCTCCACTGACTCAACTTTGCTTCCTTACACAATGATCCAGCGATTATTCAGGTAAATGTTGTTACCCTGGGAAGTCTTTGTAAAATGTTAGGTACCTTTGATAGTTCTTTCTTTTGAAAGATTTGTTAAATTACTTAGATATCACACTCACTATTATTATTCTGCTTGTGAAGTCACATTATCCTCGTCCTGCCTCAACGTCTACAAGCTTGCCTTCTGCTGCAAGCACAACAGCCGCTGATCCTATCTCACACAATGCCCAGTCAGGAATTCAAATGCCTCCACTATTTCAAGGGAATTTGCCCCTTTATCAACCTGGGGCCAGCTTACCTTCATGGAACTCATCACCTATGCTATCATCTGTAAATGGCACTGGCCTTGCAATGTGTAACACCCCAAAATTTTGCTTTTCTTAAATTCTTGTGTGAATTGGCACTTTGGTGAATTTTTGGAATTTTCTGGAATTTATTTGGATTTATTTGGAATTTATTTGAATTTATTCCATTTTGAAATAATTAAAGAATTAAACTTTGCAAATAAAATTTTGTTGGAAATATTTTATTTGAGTCCCAAATACCCTAAAATATTTTCCAGAATTTTTCTGGAATTTTTCTGAGTATTTTGCTATTTTTAATGAATTAAATGAATTACTGGAAATTATTTTAAATATTAATTCGCTGGAAAATCGAGTCGGGTCAAGTACTGTTCATCCGACCGAGTCGGAACCCGAGTCGGACTCGAGTCCGACCCGAGCCACGTGATTGATCGAACAGCGTCCAAACTCCTAACCATTGTGGGACTGGGTGGATCAAGATCCAGCAGTCGGGATCCGCGCCGCACCGTACGATCGCATCCGATCCGGATCCCGTGGCGCCGAGCCAATCGTGGCCGTTGATCGCGCCACGTGGGCGGTCCTCCGTCGTCGTCTCTCCGCCCGAGTCCGGAAGCCGGACTCGCCCGTGCGCGCCGCGTCGTGAGGATTAGGTTTCCGTTTTCGCGCGAAGCCGAGGCTATTTAATGCCGGATCACACCGAGGACCACCTTGACCTTGCGCAGCCGTTGCCTAGCCGTCGCCGCGCGGTGCTTAGCGCCCATGATCGCTCGCGCCGGAGTTGTAGCACTTCTCCGCCGCGGTTTTGCTTCGTTCGCTGCCGTCCGCCCGTCGCCGCCATTGACCCCAGACCGGACTCACCGCGACGAGAGCGCACCGAAGGACCACTCACCTCGCCGGAGGAGCCCGCCAACGCCGCGTTGCGTGTCGCCGTCCCAGCTCGCCCGGCCACTCGCCCTTGACGCCATCGCTGCGCTCGAAGCTTCTCGGCCGATCCGATCAAGATCCAACGTCGAGATCACGCCACGTCATCTCCGCGGTGAGATCCCAATCCAAATCCCCAGATCCAATCTCGTAGTAGGATCTAGATCCAACGGTCGAGATCAAACGCGTTAACCCAAACGGCGTGAAAGCGAATCTAAGACGGCCGTTGATTTTCAAATCAGCGGCGAGATTGGCGCCACGCGTCGGGAAGGTTGACCGCGGCCAGTCGGCTGGCCACGCGCAGCGTCGCGTGTGGACGCCGACACGCGGGGCCCGCATGTCGGCCCGACCACCACCGCACCATGACGTCACACCGACGTCATGGCGAACCCGCGATGTCGGCCCGGTGTCGGCCGATGGCGCCGACGCCAAGAATGGCGTCCGCAGCCGGGTCCCACTGAAGCCAGGCTGTAATTGAGCCTCGCCGACGTCGGCGGTGGCGTCACCCGGAGGGGACCCACAGCTCGATGACATTAAGGAGCGATGGGCCGAGTCCACGGTAGACAGCCGAGCGTGGACCAAGTCCATGGACCGGTGGACGTCGACCAACCAATCGGCGGTTGCCACGTGTCCAGGCGACGCAATAATTAATTTCGAAAAAAAGAAAATGATTTATTAATTCGAAATAATGATTTGATTTTGTTTCAAACTTCAAACGCTTATAACTTTATGCGTTTCAACTCCGATTCGAAAGTGATTCAAATTTCTAAATTTGTATAAAATTGAGACCTACCTAAATATGAATTTTATTTAATTTTTAGACTAAAGTTTTTCTCTGTAAAATTATTTAATTGATTATTTAAACTTTAAATAATCATAACTTTTGCGTTTTAACTCCAAATTTGACGATTCCAGTTTCTAAAAATTCATAAAATTATGTTCTCTCTGTCTATGGATTTTATTTGGATGTTTGGACACTTTTTGCCTATTGTTTATTTGTATATTGCTATTTGCACGCTTTACGAGTAGACGTTGAAGTGCCGGAATGATTCGAAGGAGAAGTATTGACTCAGGATCCAACTCAAGACCAAGAACAAGTGCTTTTTGAAGGCAAGTTGTGCTTTGACCATGTTGATCCTATTTTGAAACTTATTTTGATTTAACCTATTGCATGCTAAGTTCAATTAGAAAATACTTTATTAAATATGGGGGATTAGATAAATACCAATTTCTTTGTATGACACCTTGATTACTTAAATATGTGCCATGACCCCTTGTCACCCTAGTTGTGGTTTACTAGTTGGACAGTATTAAGTTGCCAACATGGGTTTTAGACCGTTGTAGTAAACTGCTTAGACCTGCTACGTGCTCATGACATGATTTTGGACAAACAAATGTTAATATTGACTTAATGATATATTGAACCTGTTTTGGAAAGGTATCATGTGATGTTGATGGCACGTGGTGCATGGTAATCAAGCGGGAGTTTGATAAATAGTTTTCGGCGGGGCATGTGGCAAGAATAATCCAGTGGGCAGGTTGTGGCATTGGGGATGTTGATTTGGTTCTTCGGGTAGTCTTGCCTGGTCATCCTAAGGACTTAACCTTGCAAGCCTTTGAACTGGGTCTAACGTGCAACCACATGTACGTAATGGGACGGACCTAGTTGACTAAGTTGCTAATAACGCACTGTGGGACCTCGGAGGTCAACTACACCCTTTGTGTAAGTTGTGCGGGGGAGCGTCTGGGAGTGAGGCCAGTACCCATCTAGCAGTTGATTGGCCTAAACTTCGCCTTAGCTAAGGGAAGGGTTAGTGTGCAATAACCGGGGAGGACCACTTGTATTGTTAGAAGTTTTCGAAAGACTTTGTTACGGGAACTCGCCTTTGTGGTGTTTGTGAAGGGAATATGCCCGAGAGACACTAATAAATTGTTTATTATCATATTCCATGTTTATAATAGATGTTTATTTCTCATGCTAAAATTGTATTAATCGAAGCGTTAATACATGTGTGTTTAATAAACAAAAGGGTTCCTAGTAAAGCCTCTTTTTAAACTAGCTCGTTGATTAACTGATGATCAAGGTTTCCTGATCATGAACATTGGATGTTGTTAATAACGGGGTCATGTCATTAGAAGAATGATGTGATGAACACACACCCAAGTTGGTATAGCAAATACGATCAAGTCATTTAGTTTGTTCTTTGTATCAAACACATTGAAATAGCTCTTTTCCTTAGACCATGAGATGATGTCAATCACTAATTCGGAAGAGTACTTTGATGACATCAAGCGTCACTCCGTAACACGGTGACTATAAAGATGGATTTGGGTACTATGAAAGTATTAGTTGAGGCTCATGCATCAAGAGTGGGATTTGTCCATCCGGATAATGGAGAGATATACTCTGGGCCCTCGGTGATATCACATTGACATCGGCTTGCAAGCATGTGACTAGGTCACAAGAATGTTATATCACGGAGCGAGTAAAGAGTACTTGTCGATGCGGGATCGAACTAGGTATAGTTGATACTGATGATCGGATCAGGACAAGTAAAATATCGTGAGACAAAAGGAATTGGTTATGTCGTTTTACGGTTTACGCGATCACTAGTTCATCGTTGAGTGAATGGGAGTCATTATGGATCTCGGATCCCGCCGATGATTATTGATCTGAGAGGTGTCTCAATCATGTCCATTTTATTCACGAACCGTAGGGTGACACACTTAAGGTTCATCGATGCATTTGAGTGGATACGAAACACCTGAGAAAAGTATGGACTGATGCGAGGACTATTCGAGTATCGTAGGAATAGTTTCGGGATATCGGAATAGTTAAAGGGGTATCGTTAATGTTTGTTAATTAAAAGAATTAACAAATATTAAAATATCTGAAATAAAAATGTTTTATTTATTTATGGGAGAAAACCCTTTCATTTCTTGAGTGGGGTTTTAATGGAAACCAAAGTTGGTTGATTTAAGTGAGTGGAGAGATCACTCACATGAAGAGAGGGAGGGCAAGGGCACCCCCATGCGCCCGGCCACCCCTTGGCATGCCTCCTCCTCCTCCTATAAAAGGGAGGGAGGAGCTCCTCTCTTTGTGTGTTCATCCATTTGACCCTTTGGTTGGTCCATTCTCCTCCTCCTAGCGTCCGCTTTTTAAATTTGTGGCTTATGCGGCGCTGCTGAAATTATTTCTCCACCACCACCACCACTAAGGTGTAGTGTTGTTGGAGTTTTCCGGGATCCACTACTTCCGCCCGCTGAACGAGGGATTGGAGGTCATTGTTGATCCGTGCGTGTGACCAAATGCGGAGGCGGCTAGTTTGTGGCGCTCATCTTCGCGACTTTGAAGTCGGAGTGTACCTCTACATCAACCACGTTTGTTTTGCGGGAGCGTTATTCCCGCTTCGGTCTCTGAGGTGAGTCATACGAAACCGTTTACTTGCATCTCCTAGATATGATCTTGGTGTTTGGTTGCAATCGTAGGAAAATTTTTGTTTTCCTTGCTTGAAACCCTTCGATGGTATCGAGCCATGTCTATGCGTAGATGTTTTGTACGGTTTAAAACACATGTGGATGTGGGCGTTGATGATCATGTTATTGCATACTTTCGTGTATTTTGGATCATGGTGGCATAGTGGGATTTGAAGCGGCCGGACTAACCTTACATGTCCTCGCACATGAGACTTGTTCCACGCTTTCGACATGCAACTAGTATTGCATAAGTGGCTTTGGCGGGTGTCTGTTTCTTCTACTATAGTCATGATCTAATTTACAACGGTTTGCTAATAATGTTTTTATCAACGTTGTGGTTCTTGTTCGTAGGTAAGAACAGTTTTCCTAGAAAGCCCAAAACCACGTAAAATATGCAAAAATAAATTAGAGACGTCTAACTTGTTTTGCGAGGGCTTGTGATGTGATATGGTCATTGATACAAAGATTGTTGTATGAAATGAAATTTATTGTAAATTTAAACAACCTGAGGAGCCATTTGGTTGTTTTTCTTTGTATGGCCTGCGTGCTAAGTATATGTCCATGTGATATATTGTAATGGAGGAAGACAATCAAGATGGCGACATCATGGACCTTGGTGCCATCTTAGGGTGGAATGATGGAGATCATACCATGTCGCACAAGATGGAGATCAAGTCTTTGAAAGGACCATATCATATCACTTTATTCATGCATGTGATGTTAATCCTTTTATGCATCTTATTTTGCTTGATTATGATCACGTCAATAGCACTATAAGATGATCCTCCAAATTAATATCAAGATAATAATGTGTTCTTCCATAGTATGCACCGTTAAGAAAGTTCGTCGTTTGAAGCACCACGTGATGATCGGGTGTGATAGACTCTACGTTCGCATACAACGGGTGTAAAGCGATTTACACACGCAAATACTTTGGTTCTACTTGGCGAGCCTAGCATGTACAGACATGGCCTCGGAACACGAACGAAAGGTAAAGCATGAGTCATATGGATGATATGATGAACATATTGATGTTCGCCTTTGAAACTATGCTTAGTCTCACGTGATGATCGGTTTCGGTATAGTGAATTTGGTTCATGTAATCACTAAAGATGACTAGAGGGATGTTGTTTTTGAGTGGGAGTTCTCGTAGTAATTTTGAATTAAACTTGAACTTAATCTATTATGAACTTAGTCTAAATAACTTTGCAAATCGTTGTAGATGGCACCCCCTACTTTCAATTTCAACTGTTCATGGAGAAAGAGAAACTAGCCACCAATGGTAGCAACTTTACCAAGCCCCGGGCCCTTAACACTGAGGATTCTCTCAGTGCTGCTCAAAGGAGCTATGTGCTAGAAGCGCCACTGGTGCCCCGCCTTGATGATGCCCCGAGGAGGAGAAAAATGTTTTCTTGACTCGCATAAGGAGGACCACAGTTTAGTTCAATGCGGCATTTTGTATGGCCTTGAGCACGGTGCGAAAACGCTTTCGAGCACAAAGCAATGCTTTTGATACAATGAGAGAGTTGAAAATGATCTTCGACACCCATGCCGCGATAGAGAGTTATGAAGCTTGAAAAGTTCTTTAGCTGCATGATGGAGGAAAACAGACTCCGTTAGTGAGCACGCATTACTCAAAATGTGCAGATGCGTAGATAAACTCATAGCTTTGGGAATAACGATCCCCATTGAGCTAGGAATTCATCGTGTTCTCGATCTCTGCCACCAAGCTACAAGAGCTTTGTGATGAACTACAACATGCAGGGCATGAAGAAGTCTCTCACGAGCTTGTCAATCTTTGGCTTCTTTGAAGTGGAGATCAGAAGGAACATCAAGTGTTGATGGTCCAAAAGACTATCGATTTCAAGAAGAAAGGCAAGGCTAAGGGAAACTTCAAGAAGAAGGGCAAGTCTGTTGCCACATCCGAGAAGAAGAAGACCAAGGCGGCCTAAGTCGAATCTTGAATGTTTTTACTTGCAAGGGCACCTTTGAGCACTGAAGCGCAATTGTCCAAAATATCTGGTGATAAGAAGGGCGGGAAAGTGAGCAAAGGTATATTTGATATACATGTTATTGATGTGTACCTTACTAGAGCTCGCAGTAGCACCTGGGTATTTGATACGGTTCGGTTGCTAACATATGTAACTCAAAGCAGGAGCTAAGGAATGGCGACAACTAGCAAGGGACGAGGTGACGATGCGCGTCGGAAATGGTTCCAAAGTCGATGTGATCGCCGTCGGCACGCTACCTCTACATCTACCTTCGGGATTAGTTTTAGACCTGAATAATTGTTATTTGGTGCCAGCGTTGAGCATGAACATTATATCTGGATCTTGTTTAATGCGAGACGGTTATTCATTCAAGTCTCGAGAACAATGGTTGTTCTATATATATGAGTAATATCTTTTATGGTCATGCACACGAAAAGAATGGTTTATTTATTTTGAATCTTGATAATAGTACACATGTTCATAATGTGAATGCCAAAAGAATTAAGTTGAATGATGATATTGCTGCATATATGTGGCATTGCCGCTTATGTCATATTGGTGTTAAGCATGAAGAAGCTCCATTACGATGGACTACTAGAATCACTTGATTATGAATCATTTGAGACATGTGAACCATGCCTCATGGGCAAGATGACTAGAACCCGTTTTCGGTACAATGGAGCGGGCAACCGACTTATTGTAAATCATACATACCGTTGTGTGTGGTCCAATGAGTGTGTCAGCGCGTGGTGGATATCTTTACTTCGTTACTTTCACGGATGATTTGAGTAGATATGGATATATTTACTTAATGAAACACAAGTCTGAAACATTTGAAAAGTTCAAAGAATTTGAGTGAAGTAGAAAATCATCGTAACGAAAGATCAAATTTCTACGATCCGATCGTGGAGGAGAGTATCTTAGTTACGAGTTTGGCACATACATGAGACAATGTGGAATAGTTTCACAACTCACTCCTGCTGGAACACCACAACGTAATGGTGTATCCGAGCGCCGTAAATGTCGTACTTTATTGGATATGGTTCGATCTATGATGTCCCTTACAGATTTGCCACTTTCATTTTGGGGTCATGCACTAGAAACAATTTGCATTCACTTTAAATAGGGCACCATCTAAATCCGTTGAAATGACATCGTATGAATTATGGTTTGGCAACAAACCTAAGTCATCATTTCTAAAAGTTTGGGGATCACGATGTTTATGTGAAGAAACTTCAACTGATAAACTCGAACCCAAAGCGGAAAAATGCGTCTTCATAGGATACCCTAAAGAAACAATTGGGTACACCTTCTATCACGATCCGAGGGCAAGGTTTTCGTTGCCAAGAATGGATCATTTTTGGAGAAAGAGTTTCTCTCGAAAGGTGTGAGTAGTAGGAAGGTAGAACTCGGCGAGGTTGTTGAACCTTCTCTTCATGGAATGGCAAGTGCAGTGGCGGAAGTTGTTTCGGAGTTGACTTCACCAAATGAAGAGGGAACTAATGATAAGGATCATGAAACTCCGAAAGAGAACACTACCGCACCTCGCTTGAAGTCAACAAGAGCGCATATCTGCTCCTCGACTTTTATGTTCCTACTATGAATGTCATGGTAGTTGAGAATAATGACCACGCGACGTATGATGAAGCGATGATGAGCCCAGATTCCGACAAATGGCTAGAAGCCATGAAATCCGAAATGGGATCCATGTATGAAAACCAAGTATGGACTTTGGTGGACCTACCCAATGACCGTAAGGCCGTTGAGAACAAATGGATTTTCAAAAGGAAAATAGACGCCGATGGTAATGTGACCGTCTATAAAGCTCGACTTGTTGCAAAGGGTTTTCGACAAATTCAAGGAGTTGACTACGATGAGACTTTCTCACCGTAGCGATGCTAAAGTCTGTAAGGATAATGTTAGCAATTGCTTTGCATTTTTCGATTATGAAATCTGGCGAGATGGATGTCAAAGCTGCGTTCCTTAATGGAAACATTGAGGAAGAGTTGTATATGATACAACCCAAAGGTTTTGTTGATCCTAAGGATGCTAATAAGGTATGCAAACTTCAGCGATCCATTTATGGTGAAGCAAGCATCACGAAGTTGGAATCTCCGTTTTGATGAGGTAATCAAAGGTTTTGGATTTGTCCAAACTTACGGAGAATCTTGTGTTTACAAGAAAGTGAGTGGGAGCTCTATAGCATTTACGATATTATATGTGGATGACATATTGTTGATAGGAAATGATATAGAACTTTTGAAAAGTGTAAAGATTACTTAAACAAGAAGTTTTCAATGACGGACCTTGGTGCCGCGGCATATATTTTAGGCATCAAAATCTATAGAGAGAGATCGAGACGCTTCCGGGGGCGATCACAAAGTACATATCTTGACAAGATTCTCAAGTAGTGGAGCAGGGACGAAAGTAAGAAAGGGTTCTTACCTATGATGCAAGGCAAGGCGTTGAGTAAGACTCGAGTCCAGCTACAGCAGAAGATAGAGAAGTAATGAATAAGATTCCCTATGCTTGACCATAGGCTCTATCATGTATGCTATGTTGTGTACAAGGCCAGGATGTGGCACATGCTATTAGTTTGACTAGCAGGTACGGTCTGATCCAGGTTTTGAACACTGGACGGCTGATCAAGAATATCTTTAAGTACTTAAGAAGAACTAAGGATATGTTTCTCATATATGGTGGTGAAGAAGAGCTCGTACCGCATAAAATGTTACGTCGGCGCTAGCTTTGACAATCGATCCGGATGACTCTAAGTCTCAATCCGGGTACATTTTTGAAATGAATGGAGGAGCATTTAGCTGGAGAAGTTCCAAGCAATCTGTGGTGGCAGGATCTTCAACGAGGCGGAATATATTGCCGCTTGAAGGCCACAGAAGCGGTTTGGATGAAGATGTTCATATCAGAACTAGGTGTGGTTCGAGTCGTTGGACCCGATGGTTATCTATTGTGACAATAATGGTGCCATAGCCAATGCTAAAGAACCAAGGTCACACAAGAATTCCAAAGCATATTAGCGCCGGTTTCACTCCATCCGTGAACATGTCAAGGATGGCGATATAAAGATTTGCAAAGTACACACGGATACGAATGTGGCGGACTTCGTTGACTAAAGCTCTCCCAAGGGCAAAACATGATCAACACGAGAACTCAATGGGTGTTAGAATCATCACAATGTAATCTAGATTATTGACTCTAGTGCAAGTGGGAGGCTCAAGGGAATATGCCCGAGAGACAATAATAAATTGTTTATTATCATATTCCATGTTTATAATAGATGTTTATTTCTCATGCTAAAATTGTATTAATCGGAAAGCGTTAATACATGTGTGTTTAATAAACAAAAGGGTTCCTAGTAAAGCCTCTTTTAAACTAGCTCGTTGATTAGCTGATGATCAAGGTTTCACGATCATGAACATTGGATGTTGTTAATAACGAGGTCATGTCATTAGAAGAATGATGTGATGAACACACACCCAAGTTGGTATAGCAAATACGATCAAGTCATTTAGTTTGTTGCTGTATCAAACACATTCGAAATAGCTCTTTTCCTTAGACCATGAGATGATGTCAATCACTAATTCGGAAGAGTACTTTGATGACATCAAACGTCACTCCGTAACACGGTGACTATAAAGATGGATTTGGGTACTATGAAAGTATTAGTTGAGGCTCATGCATCAAGAGTGGGATTTGTCCATCGGATGACGGAGAGATATACTGGCCCTCTCGGTGATATCACATTGACATCGGCTTGCAAGCATGTGACTAGGTCACAAGAATGTTATATCACTTTAACGAGTAAAGAGTACTTATCGGTAGCGAGGATCGAACTAGGTATAGTTGATCTTGATGATCGGATCGGGACAAGTAAAATATCGTGAGACAAAAGGAATTGGTTATGTCGTTTTACGGTTTACGCGATCACTAGTTCATCGTTGAGTGAATGGGAGTCATTATGGATCTCGAGATCGATGATTATTGATCCGAGAGGTGTCTCAATCATGTCCATTTTATTCACGAACCGTAGGGTGACACACTTAAGGTTCATCGATGCATTTGAGTGGATACTGAAACAGGAGAAAAGTATGGACGATAGGGGACTATTTCGAGTATCGACGGAATAGTTTAGGGATATCGGAATAGTTAAAGGGGGTATGCGTTAATGTTTTTTAATTAAAAGAATTAACAAATATTAAAATATCTGAAATAAAAATGTTTTATTTATTTATGGGAGAAAACCCTTTCATTTCTTGAGTGGGGTTTTAATGGAAACCAAAGTGGGTTGATTTAAGTGAGTGGAGAGATCACTCACATGAAGAGAGGAGGGCAAGGGGCACCCCATGCGCCCGGCCACCCCTTGGCATGCCTCCTCCTCCTCCTATAAAAGGGAGGAGGAGCTCCTCTCTTTGTGTGTTCATCCATTTGACCCTTTGGTTGGTCCATTCTCCCTCCTCCTGGCGATCTGTTTTTATTTGTGGCTTATGCGCGGCTGCTGAAATTATTTCTCCACCACCACCACCACTAAGTCGTAGTGTTGTTGGAGTTTTCCGGGATCCACTACTTCCGCTGCCACCGAACGAGGGATTGGAGGTCATTGTTGATCCGTCACGTGTGACCTAGTGCGAGGCGCCGCCGTTTGTGGCGCTCATCTTCGCGACTTTGAAGTCGGGAGTGTACCTCTACATCAACCACGTTTGTTTGCGGAGCGTTATTCCCGCTTTTCGGTCTCTGAGGTGAGTCATGAGAAACCGTTTACTTGCATCTCCTAGATATGATCTTGGTGTTTGGTTGCAATCGTAGGAAAATTTTTTTGTTTTCCTTGCTTCGAAACCCTTCAGTTTGACTGTATCTTGTGGGTAAAGTGCATAATCTCTGCAGAGTGTAGAATCTATTCGAATAGCCGTGTCCGCGGTATTGGACATCGCTCGGGAATTACAGTCAAGGGTTAGATTTTCTCAAAAATAACTTGGATCTGAAAGGTTGGGTTGGATTAATAATGATGTTGATGGAAATGTGGATTAGGATGGGTAAGATGTTTATTAAACTCCTTGAAAAGTTATTTATGCTTTACTTGTTTCTAATGCTCGAATCTACTTATGGTACTTGTTAAATGCTGTTTACTGCAAAAATACCTTGAGCCACTCCTTTGTATTAAGCCATGCATGTAGTATATTAGCTGCATTCTGTGCATGACTTGCTGAGTACCAAGTACTCACCCTTGCCACAATACAACACCAGTTGAAGAGGAGACTACACCAGCTTTGGAGGAGGAGCTCCAAGAGGATCCGTCTGCTTAGGAAGCGAGCCCGATCGGTTGCTGTGGTATCTTGGATGGCGCCACGAGATTATTTGATTTTCATTTGCTACTATTTCTCTCTTAATAAGTTTAGCCTGCGAGGCATACATTGTAACTTGACCATAAGGTCGAGTAACTTGGTTTGACTATTTAAATAAAGTACTTTATTAGTATCGAGTGGTATGATTGTGATATTTACCGATGTTAAGACTGTGTGCACTAGCGTGTTCTGGACTAGTCTTTGAATACACAAAGGGTCCGGATTTGCAAATTCGGGGTCCCGACAGAGGTGGTATCAGAGCCATACTGACCGTAGGCTCAACCCTAGCTAGAATGGTCGTAGTGAGGATAAAACCTATTTTCTAAAGCTAAAAGTTTGTCAAGACAAGAAATGACATCTCAACTCATCCCCTTCTCTCTTTCCTTGTCTCTTGCTGAATTTTTCCTTACCTAGTCACAATTTAAAAATTCCGAGTTCTTACGTGAGCACTCTTGTGACAGATGGAGGGAGAGTTCAACTACGTTGATTTGGAGGTTGGTCACGCGCGAGAACTTTGGCGTATGCTCTGAGACTCTCGGAGATTTTGAAAAGCCGCAATACCAAGTGGAAGTGATCGAGACAAGCGAGGATTGATCAAGGCTTGTGGCGTGAAGATTGAGGTACACGCTAGGAAGAAGGGCCAGGCAATCGCCCGATACAACTGACCTTTGCCAGGAGGTCTACAATGTAGATGGGTATCCAAGAAGTATCACGACGAGCAATGCGGCACATTACCTGTATCTACGCCAGAGAGTTGGAGAGCACGGTGTTCCGTTATCATCCGCGCAGCGATAACCTTCTTGACCCGAAGGCGATTCGGGATGAGGATGCCATGGTTACACAGTTGGCACGACTTGTTGTTGCCTAGGAGGATGTACTCGATGATACAAGCAAGGAGCTACAGAAGGCCCGCAAGGAGATCACAACAGAGAAGAACAGGTGGCGGGAAGCTCAAGAGTATGTGTCACACCTTCTGCGAAGAATTGACGAGTTTGAGATGACTTTATGCGGACGAGAACGAGCGAAGACTCGAGCTACGAGCGAGATCCGGAGGAGTCGATCTCGATGAGGACACTTGCTAGCCGACTACCACGGATGACACGATTCTTTGGACATGGCAATCGTTTCGCGCCTATGCCGCACATCCGTACCAGGCCGTGGAGATTTTCTCGATGAGTGGCGTAGGTTCTATAGTGAGACTCCTTCGCCGAGTCGCGTCATAGAATAAAGAGTCACCTTTAGGCGATAGACTCGGTGTTAGTCTGATTTGGATTTTCCTTGTTTCTTGAGTGTGCATTATGTGTTGCAAGGCCCCTAGGCATTGTAAGCAACCATACCAAGTTACTATTGATTAAAATAATAAAGTTGGACCTTAAAGTTACACCTTTAAGCCCGCATAAGTTCCATATTACTTGTCTATTCTTGTTTCCCTCTCATCTCTAAACCTAGAGTAAATCGATAGATGGTGAACACCATGAAACTTTGGAAGCAATGGAAGTGGTTCTCGCCAGTGAGAAAATCCCAATGATGGAGCACCGCCGCCACTGGATATGCAGAATTTGGAGCTTTTCTCATTGCCCATACTCGATTGATGCATGCTATGATGCAACAAATGCAACACGTCCTTTACTCGAGCCACTTTGCTAATCAAGTTAATCGGGGACAACGCGAATACAAGACTGTCGAGTTCATGAGGACTCACCCACCCACTTTCTCCGGGAATGCCAATCCATTGGAGGCCGATGATTGGTTAAGGTCAATTGAGAGGAAGCTACACATAGCTCAATGCATAGGAAATGAGAAGGTACTCTACGCTTCTCATCGGTTGGAAGGAACGGCCGAATGGTGGGAGAACTTACGTGCCACGCAAGAAGAACCCTCAAGATATCACTTGGGAAGAGTTCCACCGGTGCATTCCGTCGGTATCACGTGCGAGAAGGAATCATGGACCTTAAGAAGGAGGAGTTGAGCAACTTTGAAGCAAGGTAATCGACCGGTGGCGACTACGAACAAGTTCACCAGCTAGCACGCTACGCACTGAGGATGTAGCGGCGAGATAAAGCTAAACGGTCGTTTCATGAAGGGACTTAACTTTCGGGATTGCGGTGGGATTGATCACCCACACCTTTCCAGATTTCCAAGAATTGGTGAATAAGGCGCTTATTCTTGAGGACAAGCGCAAGGAACCGGATGAGAACGAAGCGCGAATGCAGCGGTAGGGATCACGCCAGGAACGCCCACGGCGTCGAGAGTTGCACCAAATCAATTTTTGATTCCACCACAGAATGCTACAAGGACACCGTCACCAGCACCAAGACCGTCAATCGAACTACCAGACCCGCCCGCTAGAAACCTTTGCTCGAGGCGATCGGCCAAAGAAGGAACGATTGAGACGTTGCTACAAGCCGCAACGAGCCAGGACATTTTGTCAACAGTTGTCCAAAGAAGACAGCAGGAGTGACCCCGTTCGCTTTAACTTGGGAATCACCCAGCTAGGACACCCGGCACCGGGAACCACATCCTGCACTGCGTGGTGAGAGGCCGAGTCAACCATGTCGCTGCAGATGCCTTTGCGAGAATGCTACTGGGCGTCATCTTGGGTAAATTACTTGTTAACTTCGGTACACCTGCTTGATTTTGTTTGACTCACGGAGCTTAGCATTCGTTTGTTTCGCAAGGCTTTGCTGCTAGAAGCGATTTGGGGATTGCAAGACTTAAGTGCATGCTTTTAGTTCAAACCCCTGGTTCCGAACTCCGAGCGAAAGTAGGATGTTCCGGGTGAGAATACTAATAGATGGAATAGAGTTCCTAGTGAACCTTATAATTTTGGAGACCCGGACCTTAGGCGTTATTTTGGGAATGGGTGGTTATCCAAGCACAAGGCCGTATTGGATTGTGGGCGAAGGACTATCTCGATTGAGAGCCCGTGTGGAAAGAAAGTGGAATTTCAAGCTCACTGTAGTTAGAGAAGGCGGTTGATGGTTATGACACCAAGGCAATCGGCATAGAGGATGTCTCATTAGTGAATGAGTACCCGGATGTTTTCAGAAGATCTACCTGGTATGCCGCCAGACAGGGACATAGAGTTTGTGATAGAGCTTGTACCTGGTACAGCGCCGATAACAAAGAGACCTTATCGGATGTCCACTGAGGAGTTGGTAGAGATGAAGAAACAGCTAGAGGAGTTAATGGAGAAAGGATTTATCAGACCGAGTTCGTCGCCGTGGGGAGCACCAGTTTTGTTTGTCAAGAAGAAGGACGGGAGATTCAGGATGCCGTGCACTCAATGAAGTCACCGTGAAGAATAAGTATCCGCTACCCAGGATTGATGATTTGTTCGATCAGCTGAGAGGAGCCGGAATTTTCTCCAAGATTGATCTGAGATCGGGATACCATCAGTTGAAGATCCGATCAGAAGATATCCCGAAGACTGCATTCTCGTCAAGATATGGACATTACGAGTTCTGATTATGTCTTTTGGATCGACGAATGCGCCAAAGATATTTCATGAATATGATGAATAAGGTGTTCATGGAATATTTGGACAAGTTTGTTGTCGTGTTCATAGATGATATCCTAATCTACTCCAAGACAGGAGGATGAACATGCCGAACACTTGAGGCGAGTTTTGGAAAAGCTCGAGGAACAGCAACTCTTCGCTAAGTTCGGTAAGTGTGATTTTTGGAAGGACAAGGTGGAGTTTCTTGGACATGTAATGACCCTTGAGGAAGGAGTCGCCCGTTGATCCAAGCAAAGTAGAAGCCGTGTTACATTGGGAGCAACCAAGACCGTGACCTAGATTCGGAGTTTCCTTGGAATGGCAGGGTACTACCGCCATTTCATTGAAGGCTTTCGACAATTGCGAAACCTCTTACGCAATTCTTTGAAAAAGGAGAAGAAGTTTGCATGGGCGTCGAGAATGTGAGAAAGGATTTGAGGGTGGCGATTGACATCAAGACCGGTGTTAGTTCTCAGGATGTTGCTCAAAGCTTTGATATTTATTGTGACGCATCGCGCCAAGGACTTGGATGTGTCTTTGTCTGATGCAGAATGGAAAGGTCGCCGCTTATGCATCAAAGCGATTGAGGCCGCATGAGGAGAATTATCCGACGCATGACCTAGAGTTAGGCTGCAGTAGTGCATGCCTTGAAGATATGGCGTCACTATACGGCCTGGGAACAGATGTGAAGTGTATACGGATCATAAGAGCCTTAAATACATATTCACCCGATCGGATCTGAATATGAGGCAAAGGAGATGGTTAGAGTTGATCAAGGACTACAATGTGGGAATCCATTACCATCCGGGAAGGCCAACGTAGTTGCCGATGCCTTGAGTCGGAAAAGCCATCTTTGTGAGCATGTTGCTAGCCACAAGTCGGGATGAGCTATGTGAGGATTTCCAGAGAATGAAGATTGAGGTGGTACCTAGCGGATCCTTAGCCGCATTGGAAGTGAAGCCTACCTAGAGGATCAGATCCGGGAAGGACGAAGGATGATGACAAGATCCGCGAGGATTAAGTCCATCAAGGAGGAAGGCAAGGCAGAGGACTTCAAGTTGGATGAGCAAGGCACGTTATGGATGAAGGATCGCATTTGTGTGCCCAACAAGAAGGAATTAAAGCAAGCGATTTTGGAAGAAGCCCATGACTCCAAGTACTCAATTCATCCTGGAAGCGCCAAAATGTATCAGGATTTGAAGGAAAGATTTTGGTGGCCGAGCATGAAGCGTGAAGTTGCCGAGCATGTTGCATTGTGCGATGTATGCCAGAGAGTCAAGGCAATGCATCGAAGACCAGCCGGGATTACTACAACGTGAAAATACCTAAGTGGAAGTGGGAGGAAATCGGAATGGATTTCATTACCGGTTTGCCTAAGACTCAAGGAGGTTATGACTCCATATGGGTTATAGTGGATCGTTTGACCAAAGTAGCCCATTTTATCCGTGAAGACCACCTACTCGGGAGATAAGTTAAGCGAGTTGTACATGATCAGGATGCGTCTATTTGCGGAGTGCCAAGGAGGATTGTATCGGACGAGTGAGGTACCCAATTTACCTCAAGGTTACGGAATAAGTTGCCTGAAGCCATGGGAACCCGTTTAAACTTGATCTGACCTATCATCCACAGACGGATGGAGCCATGATGAAAGAGTCAACCAGTTACGGAGGATATGTTAAGAGCATGTGCATTGGCTTATGCTACCTCTTGGGATAAGAGTTTAGTATCAGGAGTTCGATTACAATAATAGTTACCAAGCTAGTTTACTGAGATGTCACCTTTTGAGGCCTTTGTATGGTCGACCACTGTCGGACGCCATTGAATTGGAATGAGGCCGGCGAGCCGTGTCTTGAACTGATATTCTTCAAGAAGTGAAGAAGCGGATTGCGTGATCGGGGAAAGGTTGAAGATAGCCCAATCACGAGAAGAGTTATCTTGACAATCATCGCCGAGACTTGAGTTTTGAACCAGAAGACTTTGTATACCTCAGAGTTACGCCTCTTAGGGGAGTTAAGAGGTTCCATGCCAAAGGAAAACTTGCACCCCGTTATGTTGGACCATTTAAAATTTTGAGTCGCAGAGGCGAAGTTGCTTATCAGCTGGAGTTGCTGCAGTCGTTAGCAGGGGTGCATGACGTATTCCACGTGTCCCAGTTGAAGAAGTGTCTCCAGTACACGAGGATCGACACCGCTAGAGTCATTTGAGTTGCAAGAAGATTTGACTTACAAGGAGCATCAGTAAAGATTTTGGACACTATGGATCGAGAGACGAGGAAATAAGTCAACCCGTTTCTGTAGAGTACAGTGGAGCAACCACACGGAGAGTGAAGCAACTTGGGAACGCGAAGAGGATTTGAGGAAAGAGTTTCCAAACCTATTCCTTTAGTAAGCCCTGAATCTCGGAGACGAGATTCTGTTAAGGGGGGGAGGTTTGTAACACCCCAAAATTTTGCTTTTCTTAAATTCTTGTGTGAATTGGCACTTTGGTGAATTTTTGGAATTTTCTGGAATTTATTTGGATTTATTTGGAATTTATTTGAATTTATTTCATTTTGAAATAATTAAAGAATTAAACTTTGCAAATAAAATTTTGTTGGAAATATTTTATTTGAGTCCCAAATACCCTAAAATATTTTCGAATTTTTACGGAATTTTTCACGAGTATTTTGCTATTTTTAATGAATTAAATGAATTCTGGAAATTATTTTAAATATTAATTCATTGGAAAAATCGAGTGGGTCAAATCTTGTTCATCCGATCGAAGTCGAACGAAGTCGGACTCGAGTCGACCGAGCCACGTGATTCGGTCGAGCCGCGTCCAAACCCTAACCATTGTGGGCCGTCGGATCAAGATCCAACGGTCCAGGATCATATTGCCACCGTTCGATCGGATCCGATCCGGATCGTCTTGGCGCGAGCCAATCGTGGCCGTTAGTCGCGCCACGTGGGCGGTCCTCCGTCGTCGTCTCCGCCGAGTCCGAGCGGACTCATGGCCGCGCCCGTGCCGCCGTGAGGATTAGGTTTCCGTTTTCCTTGGAAGCGAGGCTATTTAATGCCGGATCACACCGAGGACCACCTTGACCTTGCACCGCCGTTGCCCTAGCCGTCGCCGCCGCGGTTGCCTTCGACAGCGCCCATGATCGCTCGCGGAGTTGTAGCACTTCTCCGCGCGGTTTGCCCGTTCGCCGCCGTCGCCGTCCCCGCCGTTGACCCAGACCAGACTCACCGCGGCGAGGCGCCCGAAGGACCACTCACCTCGCCGGAGGAAACCATAACGCAGTTGCCGTGTCGCCGTCGGCTCGGCCCGGCCAGCTCGCCGCCGCGCCATCGCTGTCGCTCGAAGCTTCTCGGCCGTCCGATCAAGATCCAACGTCCCCAGATCACGCCACGTCATCTCACGGTGAGATCCCAATCCAAATCCCAGATCCAATCTCGGCCAGTAGGATCTAGATCCAACGGTCGAGATCAAACGCGTTAACCCAAGCGCGTGAAAGCGAGATCTAATCTAGGCCGTTGATTTTGAAATCAACGGCCGAGATCGCGCCAGCGTCCGGGAAGGTTGACCGCGCGGTCGGCATGGCCCACGCAGCGTGCGTGTAGACGACCGCTGAGGCCCGCATGTCGGCCAGCCCGGCCACCTGCACCATGACGTCACAGCGTCATGGCGAACCATGTCGGGCCGTCCCGGCCGGCGGCGTCGGCAATAGCGTCACGGCCAGTCCCCACTGTCGTGGCTGAGCCCGGACGTCGGCCGATGGCGTCACGAGGACCCACTGTCGATGACACAAGGAGCCGTGGGCCGAGTCCACGGTAGACGAGCCGGCGTGGACCAAGTCCATGGACCGGTGGCGTCGACCAACCAATCAGCGGTTGCCACGTGTCCAGGTTGACGCAATAATTAATTTCCGAAAAAGAAAATGATTTATTAATTCAAAATAATGATTTCAGATTTTGTTTCAAACTTCAAACGCTTATAACTTTTGCGTTTCAACTTCGATTTGAGTGATTCAAATTTCTAAATTTGTATAAAATTGAGACCTACCTAAATATGAATTTTATTTAATTTTTGGACTAAAGTTTTTCTCTGTAAAATTATTTAATTGATTATTTAAACTTTAAATAATCATAACTTTTGCGTTTTAACTCCAAATTTGACGATTCCAGTTTCTAAAAATTCACAAAATTATGTTCTCTCTGTCTATGGATTTTATTTGGAAGTTTGGACACTTTTTGCCTATTGTTTATTTGTGTATTGCTATTTGCACGCTTTACGAGTAGACGTTGAAGTGCCGGAAGGATTCGAAGGAGAAGTATTGACTCAGGATCCAACTCAAGACCAAGAACAAGTGCTTTTTGAAGGCAAGTTGTGCTTTGACTATGTTGATCCTATTTTGAAACTTATTTTGATTTAACCTATTGCATGCTAAGTTCAATTAGAAAATACTTTATTAAATATGGGGGATTAGATAAATACCAATTTGCTGTATGACACCTTGATTACTTAAATATGTGCCATGACCCTTGTCACCCTAGTTGTGGTATACTAGTTGGACATTATTAACTTGCCAACATGGGTTTTAGGCCAGATTGTAGTAAAGCTGCTTAGACACACTTTCACGTGCTCATGACATGATTTTGGACAAACAAATGTTAATATTGACTTAATGATATATTGAACCTGTTTTGGAAAGGTATCATGTGATGTTGATGGCACGTGGTGCATGGTAATCAGCGGGGTTTGATAAATAGTTTTTCGGCCGGGCATGTGGCAAGAATGATCAGTGGGCGGTTGTGGCATTGGGGATGTTGATTTGGTTCTTGGGTAGTCTTGCCCTGGTCATCCTAAGGACTTAACCTTGCAAGCCTTTGAACTGGGTCTAACGTGCAACCACATGTCTGTAATGGGACGGACCTAGTTGACTAAGTTGCTAATAGCATTACTGTGGGACCTCGGAGGTCAACTACACCCTTTGTGTAAGTTATGCGGGGGGGGCGTCTGAAGTGAGGCAGGTACCCATCTAGCAGTTGATTGGCCTAAACTTCGCCTTAGCTAAGGGAAGGGTTAGTGTGCAATAACAGGGAGGACCACTTGTATTGTTAGAAGTTTAGAAAGACTTTATTCACGGGGAACTTCGCCTTTGTGGTGTTGTTGTATCTTGTGGGTAAAGTGCATAACCTCTGTGAGTGTAGAATCTATTCGAATAGCCGTGTCCGCGGTATTGGACATCGCTTCGGGAATTACTGATCAAGGGTTAGATTTTCTCAAAAATAACTTGGATCTGAAAGGTTGGGTTGGATTAATAATGATGTTGATGGAAATGTGGATTAGGATGGGTAAGATGTTTATTAAACTCCTTGAAAAGTTATTTATGCTTTACTTGTTTCTACTGCTCGAATCTACTTATGGTACTTGTTAAATGCTGTTTACTGCAAAAATACCTTGAGCCACTCCTTTGTATTAAGCCATGCATGTAGTATATTAGCTGCATTCTGTGCATGACTTGCTGAGTACCAAGTACTCACCCTTGCCACAATACAACACCAGTTGAAGAGGAGACTACACCAGCTTTGGAGGAGGAGCTCCAAGAGGATCCGTCTACTTAGGGAAGCGAGCCCAGTCAGTTGCCTGTGGTATACTGGATGGCGCCACAAAGTTATTTGATTTTCCGCTGCTACTATTTCTCTCTTAATAAGTTTCGCCCTGCGAAATCATACATTTGTAACTTGACCATAAGGTCGAGTAACCAGTTTGACTATTTAAATAAAGTACTTTATTAGTATCGAGTGGTATGATTGTGATATTTACCGATGTTAAGACTGTGTGCACTAGCGTGTTCCTGGACTAGTGCTGAATACACAGAGGGTCCGGATTTGCAAATTCGGGGTCCCGACACAATGCCACTGATGTACTGGCCGGGATATTACACCGCCAAGAGGGTTTCCTCATTTGCAACCATCACCCTTTCTTCGTCCACCACATGGTTTGGTAGTTCCACAGGCCCTGCAGCAGCCTATACAATATCCCGGACTTAATGCATCTTTGCCAGCTTTTGCTTATTTGAATTATATTACCAAATATCGCCGTAGCGTTAGCACGGGCAATATACTAGTAACACTTAGTGGCATTCTCTATTTCTCCCTTTTCTCCTTTCTTTCTTTTCTCTCAAACTTAAAAAAGTTTTTTTTTCAAATTTTTCTTAAGTTTTTTAATATGAAGTTTTTTTTTACTATTTTTGAAAAAAAAAATTAATCCAAATTTTTGAACCAAAAGTTTTTGAGTCAAAACTTTTTAAACAAAAAGTTTTCGATTGGATTCATCTAAAAATTTTGCATTGAGTTTTTTTATATCCGAGGAGTGAGAGTGAAAAAAAGGGGGAGTAAGCAACACCCAGATGTGCTCTCCCCAAATAATTTGTGAGGGTATAGCAATAACTGTTGTTCACACACCACAATACTTTGCTTGTGCTACCAGTAGACCTCAAACTCATCTAAAATAATTGTATGTCCTGGAATGCGAATTAGCGCAAACTTTACCGTTTTTCTGAACCATATTCTCGTACATGTCCTGGAATCAAACAATGCAAGATCATTTGTCATTTGCAGCTAACAAAGAATGAACATTTTAAATTTGCGAACAATTTAAATTTGCAGCTAACTGCGATGTATAGTTAAAAATGATCAGAAATGTGGATCAATTAAGAGTATATTTAACACACACTGCCTCTTAGGTTGTGATGAATTGTCATGATTTCTAGGCTTAGGATTTCTAACCTTCAAAGGCAAAATCTGCTTTTCATGCTTTTCATTAGCCTTCACCACCTTGTGGAACTTCTCCTAAGAAACAAATAAGAATAAAATGGTTGCACCAAAAAAAAAAAACAAGTGAAGCTAGTAGTTACAATGAAAAGCAGAGCAAATTTAAAACAAAACAACGGACCAAATTCCCGTTTTTATCAGGTTATTAGCACCTGATTGGCTGATTCTGACCAGATTAATACTCCTAACTATCATAAGCGCACTTCCAAAAGTGGTCCGTAAAAATATGCTTTTTTTCTCATTGAGAACGATATAGGAAGTAAAACTGAGAAGGTGTGGTTCCATGCTAGCCAATGCATGTATGTCCATCTATTGCGAGTTTGCGACCATCTGCACGTCCATCTTGCCATTATTATTGGCGTACCTGTATGGGACTTCACAAGAACAGAATCGAGAATAAAGTTCTTAAGTCATACCGCATGTCCGGTAGCTTCATAACATGCCACAAACTTAGCCTGCATCATTGATGATGCAGTAAGTGATTGTTTGGAGCTTTTCCACGAAATGGCTCCTCCCACAAGTGTGAAGGTATAACCTTATGTGGCTTTTTTAGTATCTACACAACCCGCAAAATCAGCGTTCGAATAACCCACAACCTCAAGGTTATCAGACTTCTTATATGTGAGCATGAAATGCTTAGTGCCTTGCAAATAACGCAAGACTTTCTTAACGGTTTTCCAGTGGTCCAACCTTGGATTTGATTGATATCGACCAAGCATCCCGGTTACGAATGTTAAATCATGGCGAGTACAAACTTGAGCATACATAATGCTTCCGACAGCTGAAGCTTAAGGAATCCCTTTCATCTGATCAGTTTCTAATTGATTCCTTAGACATTGGAATGCTCCAAACTTATTAATAGGAGCAGGCGTGGCAGAGTAGTTATGCATATTATATCTCTTAAGCACTCTGTCAATGTACGTCTTTTGGGATAGGTCTAATATCCCTTTAGACTTATCTTGGTGAATTTCAATGCCCAAAACATAATAGGCATCACCAAGATCCTTCATTTCAAAGTTAGCAGAGAGAAATCTTTTGGTCTCATACAACATATCCTTATCGTTGCTGGCCAATAAGATATCATCCACATAAAGCACTAAAATAGTAAATTTGCTCCCCTTAATCTTAATGTATATGCAATTGTCCACTTCATTTTTCTTGAAACCAAAATTTCCTATGGTCTTATCGAACTTAAAGTACCATTGTCTAGACGCTTGTTTTAATCCGTAGATGGATTTCTTAAGTCGACATCCCATATGTTCCTTGTCTTCCATGACAAAACCTTCCGGTTGAGTTATGTAAATATTTCCATGCAAGTCACCATTAAGGAACGCAGTTTTAACATCCATTTGATGTAGCTCTAAATCATAATGAGCAACAAGCGCTATGACAATTCTTAGTGAATCTTTCTTTGAGACGGGAGAGAAAGTATAACATAATCAATCCCCTCTCTTTGTGTAAACCCTTTTGCTACAAGCCTTGCCTTGAATCTTTCGACGTTCCCATTAGAGTTATGCTTAATTTTGTAGAGCCCATCTACTGACCTATTGTTTTGACTCCATCAAGAATTTCTACTTGATCTCAAACATCATTAATGCTCATAGACTTTATTTCATCCTGCATGGCCTCAAGCCACTTGGATGAATCCTTAGTCATCACAGCCTCCTTAAATGATGTAGATTCATCTACCTTCCCTATGTCATTCACATCTTCATTCATGTATAGAACATAATCATTCGGGGTGGCAGATCTTCTTTCCCGCTGTGATCTTCTTAGTGGTTCATTAGTTATCACAGAGAGTTGTTGGGCTCATCATTAGGTGCTGTACTGTTGATACCTGAATTCTTAAGTGAGGGCTCAACTCCAGGATTCTCAGCTGGAGGTATAACTGTATGAGGTATAGGAACAATAGTCTCTTGGATTATCGGTAATGGTACATAAGTCCGAACCTCCTCAAGATCGATCTTCCTAGCCTTTGAGCTCCCACTAATTTCATCATTCTCTAAGAATACATCATGATGGGTTTGCACAAAATTAGTAATACGATCAGAACAATAAAATCAATATCCCTTAGATCTTTCAAGATATCCAATAAAATGGCAACTTATTATCTTAGGATCTAATTTCCTAATATGTGGATTAAAGATTTTAGCTTCAACAGGATAACCCCACACACGTAAGTACCTTAAACTTAGTTTCCTCCCAGTCCATAATTCATAAGGTGTCTTAGACACTGATTTACTGGGAACCCGATTAAGTATGTGTGTGGCTGTCTTTAATGCTTCCATTCACAAACCAGTTAGTAAACTAGAGTAACTCATCATGCTACGCACTATATCCATAAGTGCGGTTGTGTCTTTCAGCTACTCTATTTTGCTGAGGTTCACTGGGTGTTGAATATTAGGCTACAATGCTATTTTCTGAAAGAAACTTAGCGAATGGACCAGGACTTTGTCTATAAGGAGCATGTCTCCCATAATATTCTCCTCCATGATCTGATCTCACTACCTTAATTTTTAAGCTATGCTGATTTTTGACTTGACCTTAAATATTTTAAACTTATCGAGTGATTGGATCGATCACGAATGGGGAAAATATAACCGTAACGAGAGAAATTATCAGTAAATGTGATAAAGGAGTTATACCCATCTACTAAAGTTACAAAAAAAGTATCCACATATATTATTGTGGATTAATTCTAAGATTCCAATGCTTCGTGTGGCTCCTTTCTTAATTTGTTTTACATATTTCCCCTTAATACAATCAATACAGTGGTCTAAGTCAGAGAAGTCTAGAGGGTGGAGTATCTCTTCCTTAATGAGACATTCCTTCAAAATATGACCTAAACGACAACACCACAATTTTGATGAAGTTTCATCACCTAGACTTCTCTTTGGCTTGTTGGTGGCATCGCATACATTCATTGACACATGAGATTCAAAGAGATGAAGCATATAGAGTTTGTTTTGTCGAATTGTGAGACCAACATTTTTTGAATTAAAACTTACAATGCATTTATTGTTCCCAAAGATATAAGTAAAACAATCATCATCTAATAGAGAAAGTGAAATAAGGTTTCTCCTCATGCTAGGAACATAAACAACATTGTTTAAATAAAGGATGAAGCCACTATCTAATGCTAATGATAGTGTGCCAACGGTTTCAATTTTAGCCTTCTTTCCATTAGCGACTCTAAGGATTTGTTCCCCCTTTCTTAGTGTCCTCACGTTAAGGAATCCCTGTAATGAATTAGAAACATGCACAGTGGCACCAGAATCAATCCAACAGGTATTAGGGGAAAAATCATCATAAAGGGTTTCATCAACAGTAAAAATTATGTCATTACCCTTCTTAGCGAGCCACTTCATGAAGCACACACAATCCTTCTGAATGTGCCCACTGTTTTTGCAGAAATGACAGATGGGCCCATCAGAAGAAGAGAGAATTAGGTGCAGCCGGGGCTTTCTCCTTTGGCTTTGACTTGCTTGATTTAGCCTTGGGTGAGAAGTGTAGCTTCTTCTTAGAATTATAGTCCCCTTGGAACTTCCTTTTGCCATGACCGACATGGTAAATATGATCTTTCCTTTCGGCTTTGATCCAATCCTCCTCCTGGACACACATGGCGACTAGCTCGCTCATGGTCCACTATTCCTTCTGAGTGTTGTAGTTAATCTTGAAAGCATTATACTCAAAAGGAAGGGAGGTCATAATGAAGTGGACTAAAAAGCCATCAGAAATAGCCATGTCCATGCCCTTAAGTTTAGCAGCCATATCAGTCATCATCATGATATGTTCACGAACGCTGCTGGAGCCATCATACTTAGTTGTGAGCATCTTCATGATTAAAGTATTGGCATATACTTTTGAGGAGCCCTTGAATTGCTCCTCGACTGAGGCTAAGTATTGCTTAGCATTGTTGGACTCAGGGATTGCTCCCCTTATCCTAACAGATATCATGCTCTTCATAATCATTAGGGACATGCGGTTGGACCGTCCCACTTTTTCATTGTTAAATCATAGAGTTTCTTTTTCTCAATGAAACTCTCATCATCAGCAGAAGGAGCTACGGGAGCATCCTCACGTAATGCATAGTCCAAGTTCATGACTCCAAGGACAATCTAAAATCTTTCCTTCCTAGAGGGAAAGTTTGTCCCAGTTAGCTGCTCAATGCCGTTCAAGTAAGCGACAACATTAATGTTGTTCATGGCTGAATCAAGAAACAAAATATAATCAGTAAATATTAGAGAAAATAAATGTCTTACATGAAAATTAACCCTACATTGGTCTGATTAATAACATGCTAATGACAGAAAAATTAATAGTTCTAACTCGCATCACCATTGGGCAGAAACAAAAAAGAACTACATTATCTTATGGGTGACACATGGTCATAAACAACTTTGGTTGGTATATGATCATGGTCATGGCATAATCTCAATTTTCAACATTAAATAATAGTGTCTAATCAAAATTTTCCGTTGGTTCCATTTTAATTAGAGACAAAACTTAGAAATAATCATGAAGTTAATTGTCCCATTAATCATTTTTCCCATAAATTAATTATAAAATTAAACACAATATTAATGCCCGGGAAATAATCACAATTATTTCCAAATTTAAATGAGACATGATACAATAAATATTTGAAATGAGCTAAACAATAATCATCATGTGAAAATCAATTGTCACATTAATAATTTTTCTTAGAAATTAATCATAAGATCAATCAAATATTAATGCCCAGGAAATTAAGCATTAAATAGTAATTACTGCTGAATTTAAAAGACATAATATAAACAAAGTCTAAATGAGCTCAAGGTAATTAACTTCAAATACTAGAAGTGGCCCAAAAGGACACACGGCCCAGAAGCGCAAGCCGGTGGCCCAGAACACCACCGCGCATCCCTCCAGCCCAGCCGAGTACGCTCGGCCCAAAACGCGTAGGCCGGCCCATCAAGAAACGTCGCCCACGCGCGCGGAAGATCTCAGCTGTTGACTGGATCGGACGGACGAGACGCCCCGAGCCTGAAGAAAACGCGTGACAGGAGTGGGGAAACCCTAACCCTAGCCACTTTGTCCTCCCCGCCCGATGATTCCGAGATGGCGGTGACTGAGCGAGCAGAGAAGGCATGCAGTAGCTATGGTGACGACACGCGCATGGCTCCAGCGAGGAGGGCAGGCTGACGCAAACACGCGTGCGAGACTTAGGCCCATGACGGCTCCGACAAGGCGCACGGAGCAGCCGACAGCGACAATGACCGAAACGGCGGCGAGGGCATGATCCGGAGTAGGTAAGTCCGAAAAAACCCCATCTAAGGCATTAGGGTTCTCGACTGATGGCATTTGGGGAAATTTAGGGATTTAGGGTTTCGGGATTTGGGATTTGTGGTTCGGAATTCAACTTGTCCCCTCCTTCTAGATGCTAATCGATCCAAAAGATCACTAAATCAACATTAACCGAGACAATCAAGAGCCAAAACCGACAAGAACAAATCCAAAACCGGGGTAGATTGGGACTAATTGGAACAAGCCTAGGCTAGGGTTGCTCTGATACCACATGATAGTATTGCTAAGGGCTAAGTCTAAGTCTTTATCTAGCCTAGGTCATGATCACAAGCTAATGCGGAAATCAAACATTAGAACTAACCCGGATTAGAAGATGAAGCCAATAGCGCTCGGTGATGTTCTTGAGTGTCGTTGAGGAAGAAGCATTGAGGGATACAACGTGATCCTCACGGTGATGGTAGACGATCTTCGGTAACTTCAGTGCCTTAACCTTAGATCGGCCGGTTTTAGTGTTCAGGAGAGATTGGACTCACAATCGATGATCTACAATAATGAGAGCCGGTCTCTCCCCTTTTATTTTGTGCTAAGTACCAGGACCGAAACCAAAACAGTTTGGGGAACTCCCGATCATTGTACTCAGCTAAGTCATGGTTGACTTTAGATCTGAGTTTTTCAGAACTTTTGTTAGCTCCACTTGAGATCACCACTAACAGCCGCAGTGCCTGTTGCATCACCGGCGCGCCGAAGCGGGCATCACGGGAGCGCATGATGTCTAGCAGGCTCATCTCTGCTGCCGCGTATCACTCGGCCGACCACCGGTCCTTGCCGCACCGACGGTCGCCGTCTTTCGCCTCGACGGAGTGCTTCTTCTCCTTCTTCATCTCGTCGCTTTGCTTGTCCTTGCTGCTATCTGCCTCCTCACGCTTCCTCTTGCCGTTACTTGAGTTCTTGTTACCTTCCTGCATCGTGCGCTGCTGCTACTGCTTCTCCTTGATGCTGGCATCTGTGTCGTAGCCATCATGCTAATTTCCTTGGAAGCATCGCGATGCCGGCCAATGTGCCTAACAGGTGCCTCATGCCCCACCCGGCTCCATCGCACTTCGAGGTCGTGAGGAGGCAGGAGTTGGCCGCTGGTGGGGCTGCAGGTGGTGACGGAAGTGGCAACGCCACCAGGTGGGATGATGCAGTGAAGTCGTAGAGGCAGTGCTTGACAAGCTAGAAGCTGTCCTGGTGCATCTCGCCCTTGAGCTCTTCCCAGTGCCGGCCCTGGGCGGGGCGACCGCCCCGTGCCCAAAAATTGCCCGGGCCCCCAAAATCAATTTACTTGGCCACTTGGGCCGGTCTGCATGCATGCATAATACGTCTCTACGACTCTACCTCAACTAACAGGCTATAAGCCAGCTTGCATGCATGCGCCGGAGTTTACAGAACTATAAGCTGGAGTCTACCTCATCTAACAGGCTATAAGCCTATAAGCCGGCCTGCATGCATAATATGTCTCTACGACTCTACCTCAACTAACCTGGCATTTGGTCTTCTTGCAGGTTGCGGGCGACGGCGTAGTTGCTGAGTTGGTCTAGTTGGATTGCCACTTGCCGGCGCCGGAGGCCCGGCCGCTTGATCTACTAGAGGCCGGAGATCGGATGGTCCAGATCGGATGGTCCAGATCGGTGGCAACTGGCACCTCGCTAGTCGCCTCCATCTCGTCACTCTCGTGAGCACTACTCTCGTGATCTGGTATTCTCGTCTGTGTATGTACTGTGTATGTGATCACAACCTTGATGCTAGATTGCTAGCTAGTGATGATTATAATGCATGCAGCTACTTAATTTTTGGAAGGTCACCATTCACCAAATTAACAGCCATGATCGTCTTCACTTGTGTACGCGTCTAGCCGCCTACGTGAGAGGTCGAGAGCTGAGACTCGCCAGTCGCCTCCCACCGTGCTCGTCAGGCGTCGGAGACCGACTGGCCGAACAGGTATATAAATATATAATCATGTTGATTGCAGTATCGCACGTATTTGCCATTCCTCAATCCTATGCATTTGACTTGATCGGTTGAAGTATTCTAATATTCTATGTATTTTATTTTTTATACGTAATACCTTCACACTTAGATACATCTATTAATGTATTCGATGTCCAAATTTGTTACTTGCAGCACGTTGACTGTTGACATCATGCCGCCTAGGAAATATGCATCTAGTAGTAAAAAAAGGAAACAAACAAAGGATTTGATATGATCACAGAAAGGAGCCATCAATACATATTTTAAGAGCAATACAGGAGATTCGAGAAACACAAATCAATTGGCAATAGTGGCTGTGGAGGTAGTGGAGGAACAAGTTGATGGGAATTCAGAAGAATAAGGCCCTGCAGAAGACAATGTAAGTGATCATGAGAACATATTTCATTCATTTGCTACAAAATCTGCTAATGTTGATGAACCACTAGTAGTGACTACATATATTTATGATCCAAGAAATTGGAATAATCTTGATAACAAAGCAAGAGATATATTAGTTGAGAAGGGACCTATTAGAGAAGAAAATATTGTGTTCCCTTTGGATGTAACTCTAGACATTTTTCTTATTCTTATTATTCTAGAAAATTGAGCAATGGTGAGGTACATGATAGAAAGTGGTTAGTTTACTCAAAGCATGTTGACCAAGTGTTTTGTTTCTGTTGTAAGATTTTTAAATATGATAATTGCACTAGTGCGTTAGCGCATGATGGATATAGAGATTGGAGACATATTAATGAGAGGCTGAAAGAACATGAAAATAGTGTCGAGCATATTACTAGCATGAACACTTGGAATGAACTGAGAGCTAGGCTAAGTAAACAGCAAACAATTGATAAAGATTTGCAACGACAAATCACAAAGGAGAAAGAACGCTACGCTTGAGACTAGGGATGGCAAAAATACCCGTGGGTCCGGGTACCCGCGGGTACCCGACCCGACGGGTCCGGGTCCGGGTCCAAATTTGGACCCACGGGTATGTTTGTTCGGGTTCGGGTCCGGGTTCGGGTCCGGGTCCGGGTCTCATGTTGGACCCGTGGGTACCCAGACCCGGACCCGATTCTAAGATAGAAGGTAAGGTTAGTTCAAAATAGATTAGCATGCACCTTTGTCCCAAGCCACACCATAGCTCAATGGAAGGAACCATGTGATTGAATCAAGAGGTTTTGTGTTCAAACCCCATTCTTGCTAATTTTTTTTATTTTATTTGAATACCTCATACATGTATACTTAATAATGGGTTCGGGTCTGGGTACCCGATCGGGTCCGGATACCCGTCGGGTCCGGGTCCGGGTCCGAGATTGGACCCGTGACTAAATTCGTGTCCGGGTCCGGGTCCATATTTCGGGTCTCGGGTCCGGGTCCACGGAGGTTGGACCCGGAGGGACCCGGACCCGTTGCCATCTCTACTTAAGACAAATTTTATTCAAAATAGTTGCCATTGTGAAATATCTTGGTAAATGCTTTTTGGCTTTTAGAGGATCCAATGACGACTTTACAATGAAACAGAATCGTAATTTCTTAGCTTGTGTTGAGATGATTGCAGAATTTGAAAACAAGGAGATCCATTACCATTATCTCAGTTATAAAATTCAGAATGAGTTGATTTCTCTTTTGGCTTCTGATATTACCAATACTACCATAAAGATTATCAAAGAGGCCAAATATTTTTTCCATTATCCTTGATTGTACCCCAGATGTGAGTCATGAAGAACAAATGTCTTTAATAGTTCGATATGTCAATATGTCTAGTAGCAAAATAAAGATTGAGGAGTACTTTCTGAGTTTCTTAAAGGTGGATGACACATCTGGTTTGGGGCTTTTCAATGTATTGCATGATTCTATGAAATCATTTGGTCTTAATATTGATGATATAAGGGGTTAAGATTATGACAACGGTTCTAATATGAAAGGAAAACACTAGGGGGGGTACAAAAACGGTTGCTTGATAACATTCCAAGAGCTTTTGTATATGCCATGTGTTTGTCACAGTCTTAATCTTACTTTGTGATATGGCAAAATCTTGTGGTAAAGCTGTTTCATTTTTTGGAATTGTGCAACGAATATATACATTATTTTCGGGTTCTACCAAAAGATGGAAAGTTTTACTTGACCATGTGCCAAGTTTAACTGTGAAATCAATGTGCAATACTCGTTGGGAGAGTCGTATCAAAAGTGTTACAGCAATTAGATATCAAGCTCCTCAGCTAAGGTCCACTTTGTTTGAGTTACATCAAGCTTCTGATACCGATCCCATGGCAAAGAGTGATGCAAATAATTTGTATGACTTGCTTGGTACCTTTGAGTTTATACTTGGTATGGTTATTTGGCATGGCATTTTATTTGCTGTAAATGTTGTGAGCAAAAAGTTGCAATCACCATTCATGTGCCTCGACTCTACCTTGTAGCAAATAGAAGGTATAATGAGTTACTTTGACAAGTACAGAAATGAAGGGTTAGGGTCTAGTATGACCATTGCCAAGGGTATTGCGTCTGAAATGGGTGTGGAGGCATCATTTCCAGTAAAGCGTCGTGCTCTTGGAAAGAAACATTTTGATGAAAATGATTGTAGTAGTGAAGCAATTCTACAAGGTGAGAAAGATTTTGAAGTTAATTACTTTTTGATTATGGTTGATATGGCAAACAGTTCATTGAAAAATATATTTGAATAACTCGAAGTATTCAATGGTATATTTGGGCCTCTTCCGAGCTCAACAACTTTGAAGTCATTGGATCATATTGAACTTAAAGATTATTGTACTAAGTTGGCAAAAACATTCTTTGTTGATGATTCATCTGATTTTGAGTTAAATAATTTGATTTCTAAGTTAATAATACTGCAAATGACTTTGCCAGATAGACCAATGTCTGCTATGGAGATTTTTGAGTTTGTTAGGGAAGTGGATTGTTATGCTAATATTTCTGTTACTTATCAGATCTTATTTACTTTGCCGGTAACTGTGGCATCAGCTGAAATAAGCTTTTCAAAGTTGAAATTATTGAAGAACTATTTGAGGTCTACAATGTCTCAAGAAAGGTTAAATGATCTGGCAACTTTATGTATTGAGAAGAAGTTATTGGATGACATTAATGTTGATGTCATAATTGATGATTTTGCATCTAGAAATGTTAGAAGATATTTCCTAAGATGATCTCTACAAAATGTTTGAGGTAAATAATCTCACTTTTGTACTTCCATTTATTTATCGGTAACATTTTCTATAATACACTGAATATTATCTTTTCAGTTGATACATGATAGTATAAAAATATTTTGATGCTTATGTTAGGAGGGCCTCCATTTATAATTTCACCTCGGGCCCCCAAAATCTCAGGACCGGCCCTGAAGGAGCCCCACTGTGCCAGCCTGTCACCGTTGCCAGCCTTAAGCGGCTACCTTCTCCCAACCCAAGGTCACCCCATGACCTCTCGTGCCGAGGCGATGCCTGTGTGCACGCTGCATCAGTTTCTTTATCACTGAACCAAGCTAACCATCGTGTAGAAGCCATGCTCGCTAAGTGTTTGACAGAATGTCATGTTGTGAGGAGCTCTCCTGTGGGCAACTGTACTGGTTGTTGTGCGAGCAGAGGAGGCGACAATGTCGGTTGCACGCAGGAAGAGGGAGGGTGGGAGAAATAATGGCATGGAGGTGGAAGGAAGAATGAAAGTGAAGAAGAGAAAGAGAGGCAACATAGCCATATTTAGGAGGAACATTTAAATATAGAGGGAGACTAGGGAACGGTATACCGTTCTAACGGTATAGCCGTGAAACTTATGAAACTTATCAGTTTCAGTGCTGGTTTCATGAGTTTCATATTTCATCAGTTTTTAGTGCCAACTTTCATGAGTTTCAGTGTAAAAATTCACAAGTTTCATGAGTTTCAGAGGTATACCGTAGGAACGGTATACCGTTTCTTAGTTTTTCTGTTAAATATATGACATCGCAAAGTGATCATTATAGAGAAATATCATTGAAAAGTTTATTCTCACAAAAAATACCACCAGAGAATCACTTTGTTCACAAAAAAGCCACTCACGTATGTATTTCCCCAAATAAGACCATATTGCCCTCGTCTTCCTCCTCTTGTCCTTTAGATGGCTGCCAAGGCCGGCATCTTCAAGTTCGCCGCCATGGACCACTATGGTGCCGACCTCTCCCTGGCAAATAGGAAGATGCAGTGGTGTTGGAGAGGTGGATGAGATGCATCAGCAATTTTTAGAGCTGAGGTCATCGTCACACGCCAACAGACTTACTAGCAATGTTTAAAGAGTTACATAAAGGTGATTTACCCCTGTACAGTTTGAATTTTGGGATAATTACTCTTTTACCAAAGAATAAAGATGCTAGGCAAATACAACAATATAGACCAATTTGTATTTTGAATGTAAGCTTTAAAATTTTTACCAAAGCTTGTACATATAGGGTCACATCAGTGGTTGATCTTGTTGTTCGTCCTACTCAAACGGCTTTTATACCAGGAAGAAATATTTTGGATGGAGTGATTATTCTTCATGAAACCATTCATGAAGTGCATAGGAAAAAATGGATGGGGTGATATTTAAGATAGATTTTGAAAAAGCTTACGACAACATTAAGTAGTTTTTTCTACATCAGACTTTAAGGATAAAAGGCTTCTCAACACAGTGGTGCAAGTGGATTGAGAATTTTGTTACTGGGATAGTGTGGCCATTAAATTTAATGATGATATCGGTCCTTTTTTTTCAAACCAAAAAGGGCCTTCGACAGGGTGACTCTCTATCCACCATTTTATTTAATATTGTTGCGGACATGTTAGCAATCATTTTGGAAAGAGCTAAAAATAATGGGCTAATAAGGGGCCTAATACCACATTTGGTGAATGATGGGTTATCAATTCTTCAATATGAGAGATGACACTATTCTTTTTATGGAAAATGATCTTGAGTAGGCCTTAAATTTAAAATTGTTGCTTTGTGCATTCGAACAAATTTCTGGTCTCAAAATCAATTTCAATAAAAGTGAAATTTACTGTTTTGATGCTGCGAAGGAATTAGATAATCATTATACTCAACTTTTTGGGTGTGGATCAGGTCAGTTGCCTGTTAGATACCTTGGCATTCCTATTCTTTACAGAAAGTTGAGTATCAGCGAATGGAAGGGGGTAGAAGAGAGATTTGAGAAACATTTGAGTAGTTGGAAGGGTAAACATTTATCAGCTGGAGGGCGGTTAATACTACTAAATTCTGTACTTAGCAGTTTACCAATGTTCATGTTATCTCTTTTCGAGATACCTCGTGTTATTACATAAACATTTGGATTATTATAGATCCAAATTTTACTGGCAAAGTGATAATCATAGAAAGAAATATAGACTAGCTAAGTGGAACATACTTTGTAGGCCAAAAGATCAAGGAGGATTGGGTATTCAAAACCTAGAGATAAAAATATTTGCTTGCTCAGTAAATGGCTTTTTAAAATTTTAAATGAAGTTAGTGTCTAGCAATATCTTATCAAAAGGAAGTATATGCAAAACAAGACTCTTTCTTACGTAGAAAGAAAACCTAGGGATTCCCAGTTTTGGTCTGGTTTAATTCGAGTTAAAAACAGTTCTTTAGATTTGGTTCTTTTCAAGTTAGAAACAGCACTCAAATTCATTTCTGGCAAAATATCTGGAATGAAAGCACACCCCTTAGCTCTTAGTTTCCACGACTCTTCCAAATTGTTCGAAAAAAAATGTTACAGTAGCAGAAGTCATGAATTTTGATACTTTAAATTTGTCTTTCCGACGATCTATTACGGGTCATAATTTGAGGGATTTGCATAATCTCATTACAAAGGTTAACTGGGTCAATTAACTCTAGAAAGAGATATTTTTTCAATGGAATCTCCATCGAGAATGGACAATTTTCTGTCCAATCTTTATATCATATTTGGATGAATCAGGATATTCCTTTTACAAACAAAAATTTGTGGAAACTTAAGATACCTCTAAAAATAATTTTTTTTCTTTGGTATCTTCATAGGGGGTGATCTTGACAAAAGATAATCTTGCAAAAAGAAACTGGATTGGTAGCAAAATGTGTTGCTTTTGCAACAATGTGGAAACTATACAATATCTCTTTTTTGATTGCCATGTTGCCCGTTTTGTTTGGCGAATCATTCAAGTAGCTCTTAATCTGAAATTGCCTACAAGTATAGCTAATATGTTTGGGAACTGGTTGAACAGGACGAGTAAAGATTTCCAGTCTCACATTTTAGTGGGCGCTGCTGCAATTTGTTGGTCAATCTGGTTCCATTGGAATGATATGGTGTTTGGTAGGAAAAGGAATTCTAATCCTTTGCATGTTATCTATGCGTGCATCGGATGGCTATGCTCATGGTCATTGCTACAAGCTAAGGAGGACAAGGAAGTGGTATTATCTAGTTGTAGAACGCTAAATTTGGTAGTCAGGGATTTCTTCTGTAGACATGGATGGAGAACTAGTCACATGATTTGTGTTGATTGAGATCTTTTGTTTCATCTTCATTTTAGCTTGTTGCAAACTTGTTTTATTTCTTTTTTCCTTTAAGAAGGATGTTCAGTTGTAACGTTGAAATAATTTTTAGCTGTGTGCATCTCTGAATGCAGAGGCTGGGAGATCTAATCTTTCATTATCTAAAAAGAAGAAGAAGAATGCTAGCTTCCAAGGAGAGAATAGAGAATTTTATTTCATCCATGGCTACATTGATCGATGGAGGTGGTTCCTTATTTGAGAGCTCCAAGTTTCTTGGATAATCTGTAGAGATAGGGATGTTGTTTTCTAGGTTAAATTTGATTGAATCCGATCTTTGTCTTTGCGATTTTGCTCCTTAAATTTGGGTTTTGGCTGTGGCATAGACACTAGGATTGTGCGAAGCTTCGTAGCTAGTTAGTCCTGGATAGATATCATTTGCAGTTGTTATTGTAACTGCAACTTAAGCAGTTGCGTTTGGTGTGAGCTGTCTGATCGAGCGACTGAACGATCTGGATCATCCAAATTTGTTTGATACAATATTTTTGCTACAGTACTTAGTTCGATCTGAAACGTCACTTTTTGATCCAACGGCTTGCACGCAATTGCTTAAGTTATAGTTACAATAGCAATTGCATGTGATCCTATCCGTTAGTCCTTGTAGAGAGGATTTATGGGAGAGGAGCACGGGTGAGAACCGAGAAGGTTGGTGTTCAACCATGGAGATTGAGAGAGTGTGTGCATGTTTGAGGAAGAAGGTTCATTTCTGAGGGGTATTATTGTCCAGTACTTGCAAAATACGTATAACGGTGGCATCTTTGTGAAGGATTGGAGTTTGTGATAGTTTTTCCAGCAAACAAGTTTGCAGTGATATTTTTCTAAATATCTCTATTTCCTATGTTCACTCTCCAACTCATAGGAAGATAGTTTTTTAATGGCTGTAGTGTCCTGTCAACAGAGGTGGAAGTAGGTTTAGTTACCTGGTGTCACAGGACACTGGGTAAAAAAATAGTGAATGTTAGTCTATATATAGTCACTACTACAGATTTGTACATCACAATCGGTTCTTTTTGGTCATCACAGTCGGTTTTGGAGGCGATAGAAAGTCCAACGACAGTGATAAGGTAGATATATCACAATCAGTTTTTAACCGACACTAATAATATCTTAGCACTGTCGGTTCTTTTTCAAAACTGACTGTGATAATAAACTTATCACAATCGGTTTTCTCGTAGAACCGATTGAGATAAGTATAATATAACAAAAGGTTCTTTTTCAAAAACGATTCAAATGATTACAATATCACAATCGGTTTTTTATTGGAACCGATGGGGATAAGTATATTATCACAATCGGTTCTTGTTGACGATCGGTTCCGCCGGCAATGAGATTTGTGATTCTAGGGGATTCGTGCGAGATCAGAGCAAGATGGTAACACAGGATGCGAGGGTGATCTTTTTAGACAGGTTCGGGCTCTCGCGGAGGAGATAATACCCTAGTCCTGTGTTCTTGGATATCTGGATGTGGTCTCCTTTTTGTCCTCTCCCCTTTTCAGGGTTGTTCCATCCCCCTTATATACTGGGAGAAGGGTACGTTACAAATGGGCGCCACCTGGCGCTGGACTAGGTGGATTCATGAGTATGTGGTTTGTCTCTGTCTGCCGAGCCCCACTACGTCTAGGGGATTTGGTCGTTCCTTTCCCGACCCACGCCTGCCGATCCGCCAGGTTCTGGTGCCAACAAGCTCACGGCGCCAGGTCGGGGCTTTACTTTCGACGGGTTGTCTGACGCGCGAAGCTTCGTCGAGGGGACAACCAGCTGCCTTGGGGAGGAAGTCGGGCCATGGCTATGGGCTCTTCGTAGTGCTTCTAGGCTCTGGGCCTACTGCACCGTCCTCGGCCCAGTCGGGCATAGGCTCCTCTTGCGGGACCCCCACCTCGGGCATCCCACAGCAGCCCCCAAGTGCTTTAGGATCGGATTTCCCCCTTTTGTCCTGTCAGAAGGATTTTGTAGGAAAAAAGATCGTAAAGGACTTATTAATTAAGGTCACCGTGGTTGGTTGGCTCATGGCCGAGTGGTACCCACACCCATTTACGGTGTGCGGCAACTGGCCTGCGGTACCCAATCACGCCGTACGGCGGTGACCAGCTTTGGACCCCAAATTATGGGGTGTATCGCCGGAGGATGTTCGGAGAGTGCCTGGTCTCAATCTTCCATGGCAACCAGCGTTCAGGCCCATCATGGGGCGCACTCTATCCCAAACCTCAAGCCAGACTTGACATCTGGTCACGGCTTGCGCGACACAGCGAACGGCCCAACATGGGGCATGCCCTAGATCTGGCTCAGGATTAAGTACGGGAACTCTTGCTTTTTTCCCGTCGTAAGGCGAAGACTGAGACTCACTTCCTATAAGTGAGGGAACTCTTGTTGGGGGAAAGACGTCTTTGCCCTTTTATCCCCACAGTCGCGAAATCCCCAAAACTTCTCGGGCGACCTTGGTGGCTTAGGATTTCCGGTTTCGCGCCCAGCATTTCTCCTCAGAGACCTCGCTTCGTCAGGATGTCCTCTTCTTCATCGCCAGAAGCGAGCAGAGACCTGGCGGCAGCAGGGTGGGAGGCCTCCGTGTCGACGGGGGCTCGCCTGGAGGAGATGGTCGCCGGTGGCGTTCTTCCTCCTCTGGAATTGATTTTCGCCCGGCCGGCGGCAGGTGAACCCTACCCCACTCCTCGAGCCAACGAAATTGTAGTGTTTGAGTCCTTCTTTTGGCGGGGGTTTAGTGTCCCGGGGAGCGCCATCTTTCGGGGACTTCTTCATTTTTACAGGATTGAATTGATTAATCTGAACCGCAACTCTGTTCTTCAAATCACCATATTTGTTCAACTCTGTGAGGCGTATCTTGGGATCCGTCCTCACTTCAATCTGTTTCGCTCCCTCTTCTTGCTCAAACCCCATCCGAATTGAAATTCTCCCAGTGCCATTGGGGGAGCTGGGTTCCAATCGCGAGAGGGACTGAAGAAGCGTTACTTCTCTATCCCTTTCAAAACCTCCCTCAAAGGTTGGAAGCGGGAATGGTTCTATTGCGCCAATGTAGACCCTTTCCTCGCTCCCTTTACCGGCCGCGCCCCTGTGGTTCTCCAGTGCTAGAGCGATCCCCCGCAGGGGCCCGGATTGGATCAAGTCGCTGAACTTCTGACGCTGATTGTTGATCTGAAAAACCGCGGCTTGACCGGCATTGGGGTCGCCGTCAGCTTTGCTAAGCGGCGGATATAGCCCTTGAAGTAACGAATCCATCTGGGTTTCTGGTATGGCGGGACTCAGGATCCCACCCGGGAGTCGAACGCGCCGCTGCCAAGAGACGTCCTGGGGGCGCGGTTGGTAGATCTCTTCACTCCGGGCGCCGAGATAACTAACAGAGGCTGTCCGGGCAAGTTTTCGGCGAAGAGAGCGCCTCCTCGCGTGAGTATCCTTCACCTTCGAGACATTGCTTGGTTGTTTTCACCTGACTTGAGGCTCTGATGATATGTGATTGTTCACTTTTCAGGAGCGTGAAGCTTTCGTTTCTGATGCTCCGGTCGTCGGCGTCTCTCGACTGGGGAATGTTCCGAGCAAGCGTCCGGCGGATTCTTCAGCTGAGGGACCAGGGTCTTCTAAGAGAGAAAAGACGTCGGTGGAGGAGGTTCCTGCCCCTTCCTCGACTGGGCCGTTCACTGTTGTTAGCCCCGAGGAAGAAGGTTCAGGAGCTCCATCTTCCGAGCCAGCACCTGCCCCGGACGCTGACGTGAACTTAGGCTCTCCTCCGGGTGGTGCTGGGGTCCGTAGGAAGCCAGGGATGAAATTCAAGAAGTCCAACAGGTTTTTTACCCCTTGACTCTTGTTCTTGTCTCTTTGAAGGTGTGCCAACATACTGGCCCTTTGGTGAGTCAGGGCTCCCTCCACGGACGTCTCGGTGGAGGCATCTTCTGAGAGGGAGGCTCCAGCGTCGGCTTCTCCTGGGAGGGCTGCTTCGCACGCTGCCTCACCGGCGGAGGAGACGCATTCGACCGCTGGGCCGTTCGGAGGTCCTGATCGTGAAGATGCTGCCGGTCCGTCAGCCCCCGACGTAGAGGAGATTCATCAAGAACCCCCACCGCTCAGTCCTCTCCCGGAGCCACCGACTCGAACAATGTGGTGGGGAGGTTCCGACTGGGATGGGATGGAGGAGGATGAAAAAGCGGAGATAGCAGCCCGGATGGAGCTGTATGAGCTCACGGTGAAGTGTAGCCGACTGGTCCGGGTGAGTCCTTCCATCTTCCCCCCTTCAGTATATCTTTGAAGCGCTGACCCCTTGCTGGTGTTCTGCTGTGATGCCCAGGATATGGGAACTCGCTCCGAAAAGAGGTCCGAATTCTTCCGGAAGGCGTTTCCCAAGCTTAAAGACCACCAAAAATACGAAGACGAGCTAAAGGAGCTCAGTCAGATGCGATGGAAGGAAGTTCATGCGCTTGAGGCTTAATGCATGGCCCTCCGCGAAGAAAGGGCAGAACTTGAGTGGTCACTGCAAGGTATGAACTTCCGCGGGCCTGGGGCGGGTGCCTTCCTCTTGAGTGGTCAGAGATGAGTCTGACTTTCCATGCTTTCAGAGCACGAGTTGACAATCAACGGTGAGGGCACGGTGGAGGCTTCAAAAGTTCTAACCTTGAAACTCGAGCGACTTGGAGAAGACACGGCAAGAGTTGGAGGGTAGACTTCTTGATTCGAATTAAACGTGCCTCATCTTTGGGTGCGCGCTACGATGACGGCTTGGCTTTGATGCAGAATGCAAGGAAAAGATGACCGCTGCCGAACGGAGCCGCACCGAGCTCCGTTTCGCCTGCGAGCCAGTTCTGCACCTTCTACGTATCGAGGGAGCCGAACCAAGCCAGGGGGACGATGCCGTTCCGCTTCTCTCGGGAGGAGCTGACAGAATCAAGGCTTACGCAATGGAGTCGGCGACCATGAGTGCTAATCAGGCGTTGGCAGTGGTCAAATCTCACTACCCGAGAGTTGACCTTGAAGCTGTTAAAGAGGGTTTTGCCTGTGACGAAGACAAGGCCAACGCACTTCTTGAAGAGGTTTCCGGTACATCACATGCCTTGTTGGAGAATCTTGAATTCTGAATTTGATATGAATCTTCATGCCGAATGCTGGCCCTCCTTGTTTGGAGCATTGTATTTCTTACTTGAATATGATTTGTCTGCTTTGTTCTCCGGTAAGCGAGCTCACAACTTCTTTCGCTCTTTTCCGCTCGTCTGAGTTGCCAACACATAGGCCCGCGGCCTTTTGGCCCCCTTTACGCCTTTCTGGGTGGCCTTCAGCCGACTGGTATGGCTCCCAAGCGCCGAGACCTTGGCTCGTGGCCTTCTCGCCCCAGGCACGCTTTTCCGAGTGGCTGGCGTGCAGCTCTCGAGCGTCGGGACTTACGTTGTGGCCTCCTGGCTGAGTGGTTCAGCCCACAAGTTTACGTCGTTGCCTCTCGGCCCCCAGACTTCTCGCTTAACTGGGCCAACTGAGCGGGAAGGTCAAATTAATTTGAACTTCGCCTGACACGTGTCTGGCGAAATATCCCTTCATTCTGTTCAACGTATTGATTTTCTTTGTACTTTGAGAATATCAGCAGCGTCGTAACGTCGCTTCGTCTTCCGTGTCTTTAAATGGTGTCGTCTCGGCTTTGGGACCATGCATGGCCTATAAATGGGGCGTTACCGCTCTTGAGCGATCGCCCTCTTCTTCGAGTCTTCTTCTCCTTCTTTCTCCAAGCTTCCTGCCATGTCTAACAGGAGGAGGTTTGTCGGCCCTTACGCGGCATTTTTTCGCCAGCGCTTCTTCGGCTTGCTCTTCAGCTTGGGGGAGGCGGAGTTCTGGGAAGACCATGACTTCGCCATACTGGAGGCGGAGGAGGAGGCTGGGGCCGCCAGGGACGCCGCCGCCGTGGCTGCCTTATTGGAGGTGGCGCCGGGGCTCTTTGAGGTGGCGCCGGGGCTCTTTGAGGTGGCCGAGGTCATTATGGAGATGGTAGGGCACGAGCGTCGCGACAACCTAGCCGTCACGGCCCTCGTCCGCCTTGTACCACCCCTTTGGGTGGTTGAGGACGAGATCCTCATGGCTACTGGTCACACTAGCGCTCGACCTCGGCGATCCCGACCTGGCCGTCCGGTGGTCGCACAAAGACGGCCAGCACTGAAGCAGACACGAGCGTTCCCCCTTCTTTTTTTTAATGCGAGAAAATGGGGGAAAAAGAAAAGATCGGTGATGTAAAGAAGTTTATTATAGAACAGAGCGTAAACTTTTGCCCAATCTTCGCCATCTTAATTATTCCGAGTTTAAGGTTCTGCCTAGTCAACCGTCCTAGTCAGTTGCTCCAGCGCCAGCAACGAGGCGTTGAGGCTCGAGCTTTTGACAGTTAGAAACTCGCGACTAGGTGCCTTCTCGGAAAAATTATGGCGCTGCGAATCGTAGTCCACGAGTGGTTAGTATTTTCTGGCTTTGTTTTTCCCGCTTCGCGCACCGGTATAAAATGCCGGATTTATCCGCTCATAGCGGTCTTTGTTTCCATGTGTTTTGTACCGGTGCGACTGGGATTAGGCGCTACACTAGTCGGATAATAACCACTCAAAACTAGCATTACACAGTAGGAATTCAGAAAATGAAACATCTCACAATTTTATTTAATGCGTGAGAGTCGGGTACATAACTTATGCGTAGAAGCGACGCAGCTGTTCGGCATTTCAAGTATTCGACAAAACCGCGCCATCTCCACGTCTGAGTCGATAGGCACCCGGTCGAACCGTCTCCTCCACAATGTATGGGCCTTCCCAAATCGGAGAGAGCTTGTGCTCACTTTTCTGGTTCCTTCTGAGGACCAAATCTCCTTTTGAGAAGGCTCGACTTCGGACATTGCGAGAATGGTAGCGTCGAAGTCCCTGGAGGTACTTAGCCGACTGGATGGCTGCAACGTTTCGAGCCTCCTCGAGTTGATCAAGTTCTACCACTCGGCTTTCCTCGGACTCGACTTCCTTGTAATTCCGAACCCTCGAGGATTCAAATTCTAGTTCGGTTGGTGTGAAATCATGTGCTGAAAAATTGGCTTAGAATTGTATTTGCAAATGTGTTTGTTCTTGTGTTTTGACAATTTGACAAGAAACAGTAAGTTTCGCTTTGGCGCCGGACCAAACTTAAAGAAAACAGTAAGTTTCCCATCTACGATGGACAAAGTTTGTTGGTCTGTCGTAAACATGCTTTGGCAACCTCATTTTCCCATGTACGACGGACAAAGTTTTTGGGTCTGTCGTGAACGTGTTTTTGAGCTCATGAGTCGAACTCAATCTTCCAAGAAACCAGTAAGTTTTGCATGTACGGCGGACAAACTTCTTTGGTCGATCGTGAATGGCTTTGAGGTTTGATTTCGCATGTCTGACGGACCGATTTTGTTTGTCCGTCGTGAATGTGTTTTCGCCGAAATGATTTCTTCTTGGAACCGAAACTTTCACTTGTACAACGGACCGATTTTGTTTGTCCGTTGTGAATGGTTTTTTGAGTGCTTTTTCATGTGTACGTCGGACCATATTTCCTTGTCCGTCGTGAATGCGTTTTTGCTCGATTAGGGTTTTGAGCAAAATTGGAATTGTGTTTGATTCATTTTTGGGATTATGAAATTTGTGAGAATTTCATGATGCTTCTTTTGAAGTGGACTTTATGCAATGCTCGTGTGAGTATTTGCATGGATTGATGTGAGTCAAATCGTGGACTTGTGCTCGGAATTGTTTTGTGGTTTGTTCATGTGCAGGTATTGCTCGAAGACGAACGTGGTCGATGACGGGACCGGAACTAGGTTCATGGAGGAGCTGAGGTTCAGGACTAGGTTCAGGGAGGAACTGAGGTCTTGGTGGTCAAGGATGTCATGCGGGACGTTCGGGCTAAGAGAATGGTGCACATGAAGAATGGTTAGTCACGTGAGAATGGCAGGAGGTCATTCGCGTGCAAAGTGTTAGTCACGTGAGTATGGCAGGTGGCCATACGCGTGCAAAGTGTTAGTCACGTGAGTATGGTAGGGTTGCCATACGCGTGCAAGAGTTGTATTCGGCCGAGGTTGGGCCAAGTAGAGTTGTGTTGGATCTGATTCCTTCTAGGGAATAGGAATCGTATTCGAGAACTCCTTGTGGGTTGGTCCTTTAAATAGGAGGGTTGTCTCTGTTGAAGGGCATCAAGCCTTGAGCAAGTTTTAGGGTTTGTACTCTTTTGATGAGAGTACTTTAGACAAAAGAAATAAAGATCAATTCTTCCAAGATTTTTGCGTGCTCTGAGAACCACGTTGCTACAGTGTTTTTCTGTCTTGGTTCTTGTTTGCATGCTTGCTCTAAATCTAGATTGGTTTTTGATCCTTGAGTGTCATCTTAATTTGATCCATCAAAAACCTTTCTAGGGTATTGATTTAGAGTTCCTCAAAGTCTAGTTGATTAAACTTTTGTCGGTTCTGTTAAAACTTTCAAGTTTACGTTAGATCAATTCTCGTCAAGTTCTGGATCAGCAAGCTTGCGAAGCTCAAAACTTTTGATCCGTAAGTCCGATCGAGCTGATTCTTTTTGGGTTCGATTCGTATTGGAATCTAGTTTCTCGTGTACAAATTTCAGATCAATCTAACGGTTGGATCTCTAGGAATTCTCGTTTTACCGAACCTCTATCATTCTATTTTTGTCGAGTACGAGGCAATTATTTGGTTCTGTTTTGGGGTGAACTTTTAGTAGATCAAGAATTTGGTTTTAGCTTCCGCACAATCATTCACCCCCCCTCTGATTGCTATATTCGTATACTTCGATCCTACAAGTGGTATCAAAGCCAGGTTTTTCTAATCTATCTTAACCGGTGATTAGATTAATGGATCGTTATTCGACAAAACCATGTGTGTTCGATGGTGTTGATTTTCAGTTTTGGAAGGCCAAGATGGAGGCATTCATCCAAGCACAAGGCTTCACAATTTGGGAGAAGGTCTACAAGCCATATGAAGTCCCTGCAAACGACAACGTCAACGACACCAATCGCACACATGTTGAAGCAAACAGCAAGGCGCGCAACTTGATCATCCAAGGTTTGGGACGCAGCGACTTTGACCGTGTGATCCATCTCAAGTCTGCATATGAGGTATGGAAATCTCTTTGTGATTACCATGAGGGTTCTAACACTATTAAAGAGGTTCGTCAAGATCTTTACAAAAAAGAATACATGTGATTTGAGATGAAACCCGGTGAGTCGCTAGATGACTTCTTTGCACGTTTCAATAAAATTCTTAGTAATCTTCGTGCTGTTGGAGTTAGCTTTGATGATGCTGCTAATGCTAGATAATTGCTTGGTGCTTTAGACATGTCTATTTGGGAGATGAAAGTTACATCCATTAGAGAATCTACTATCATGAGTACACTTATATTAGATGTTCTGTATTCTAAATTGAAAACTCATGAGTTGGATGTTCTTGCAAGGAAAGGTAATATTAAATCAATTGCTTTGTTCTCTAACCCTAACATGTCAAATGCAAATTCTTCTTCTAGCTTTGCCTTGTCTTCCATGTCTTCTTTAACAGATGAGCAACTTGAAGAGTTTCCTGAAAAAGATCTGGCACTACTCTCTTCTCGCTTTAACAAAGCTTTGCAGAATGTGAGAATGAGAAAGAGAGGTGGTCCTCCAAGATGCTATGAATGTGGTGACCTCAACCATATTCGCACAAATTGTCCTAAGCTTGTAGGAAAAACATCAAAGGAGGAGAAGGACAACGACAGAAGGAATGAGAAGAAAAGGTTCTCGTCAAATGATAGGAAGAAGAAGAGCTTCATCAACCGCAAGGTTGTTCACCGAGTTCTTTCCGCTCTTGAACAAGTCAATTTGAGCGATGTGGACTCGGAGAGCAACGAAGATGATGCAACTCCAAGCAAGCATGATTTGATGGGATTGTGTCTCATGGCAAGCAGCAAGGATAGCTTCACCGAGGACGGCAATGACAGCGACTTCAATGAGGTAGATCCTTCTTATGATGAATTAGCCAATCTTTGTTGCCCGTCTTGGAAAATTACTTGACAAACGTGATAGAAAAATTAAGAAACATGATATTCTTGTGGAGTCATTGAATGCTGAAATTACTAGACTTAAGACTTTGATTCCTGATGATGATACTTGTAAATCATGTGACTTAATTTACAATGAGCTCACCTTGCTTAGGAAAGAACACACTCTTCTGTTGCATCTAAATGAGAAAAATGAGAAACATGTTAAACATGCTAGCTGTTCCACTGATGATTTGCATGGTTCAACTTCTTGTTCTAAATGCTCAATTCTTGAATTAAAATTGAAAGATGCAAATGCTAGGGTTTCTCAATTGACTGATAATCTGCTTACTCATGAGGTTCTTTCATGCTCTACTTGTCGTGAAATGTAAAGGGAAGGTCAATATTCCTTGCAATAATTGTTTAACTCTTGCTAAGAAAGTTGATTACTTGCAAAATTCTTTGGAATGTTTCACTAATGGCAAGAAAAAGTTGAACATGATTTTGGATCAATCTAAGGTTAGCACAAACAAGAGAGGTTTAGGTTTTGATCCTTATGCCACATATGAAACTAAACCTCGTGACCGTTGTTCAGGCTCCTTGCAAAATTGAGTTATCTAATGAGCCTAAGAAAATTGCTTTTCAATCACGTTTTTTATCTTCTACTATGATGAATGCAAAATGTGCTTTTACTGTTAAAGCTAAACATCATGTCAAGTACACTTGCACTCATTGTGGTAGAGATGGACACTTAGTAGATTTTTGCTTTAGACTAGCCAAACAGCAAAAGAAGGAAAGAACTAAGGCTAGGTCAAATTTCAGCAAAGCACATTTTTTATGCGACTAGAGTGATGAAAACACCTTCTGTTCCTAGAAACATGGGAAAAGGCAAATCTGATTTTGTGCATAAAAATTATCGTGTTGTACCTACTGTTGTGCGTCGTGTGTCTCAGTACTGGATTTCCAAAAATCTCATTCCTAACCTCCAAGATCTGAGACCTCGACATGTTTTGCTATGTAGGCTTCTCGCGTAAGGAAGGAGAACATATGGCTAGTGGATTCCGGATGCTCACGCCACATGTCCGGTGATAAGAATTGGTTATCCTCCCTCACTCGTGCATCTCGTGCTGAAAGTGTTACTTTTGGAGATGCTTCTTCCTCTTCTGTTGTGGCAAAAGGTACAATAAAGGTAAGTGACAAATTTATGTTCAAAGATGTGGCTCTTGTTGAAAATTTGAAATATAACTTGCTTTCTGTCTCACAAATGCTTGATGAAGATCTTGAGATAAGCTTTAAGAAAAATGAATGCAAAGTGCTAGATGCTTCAGGTGATCTTGTGTTCAAAATTTCGTTTTGGAAGAGTATTTAAAGCTGATTTTGATGCATCACCTTCTTCTAAGCATAGGTGTCTAATTGCCAATGTTTCTAAAGATTTATTCTTTTGGCATCGTAGACTTGGTCATGTTGGTTTTGATCATCTTACTCGTGTAAGTGGTTTAGATCTCATACGTGGCTTGCCTAAGCTTAAGGCTGATAGCGATCTAGTATGCTCTCCTTGTAGACATGGTAAGATGATTGCAGGTTCACATCCACCTCTTACCATGGTGATGACAAACGCTCCAGTGCAGCTGCTACATCTTGACACGGTTGAACCATCTCGAGTTCAATCTTTTGGAGGCAAATGGTATGTGCTTATGATTGTTGATGACTTTTCTATATACTCTTGGGTATATTTTATGGCATCTAAGGATAAGGCTTTTAGTCATTTCAAAAGTCTTATTCTTAGGCTTTCTATTGATCATCCAGGAGCTCTTAGAGCGATTAGAAGTGATAATGGAACTGAATTCAAAAATTCTTATTTTGATCACTTTTGTGCTGAAAAAGGAATTGATCATCAATTTTCATCACCTAGAGTGCCTCAACAAAACGGTGTAGTCGAAAGGAAAAACAGAACGTTGGTTGAGATGGCTAGAACCATGTTAGATGAACATCACACTCCTAGAAATTTTTGGGCTGAAGCGATTTCAACTGCTTGTTATGTTTCAAACCGTGTGTTTTTGAGATCAAAATTGGGTAAGACTCCATATGAGCTTCGGTTTGGACATAGACCTTCTGTTTCTCACTTTCGAGTTTTTGGATGCAAATGTTTTGTCTTGAAATCTGAAATCTTGATAAATTTGAAGCTAGATCAACTGATGGCATTTTTCTTGGATATCTGCTCATACTCGTGGCTATCGTGGTGCTTGTTTTGGAGACTAACAAAATTGTGGAAGCGTGTGAAGTTACTTTTGATGAGGCTAGTCCAGGCACTAGTCCAAGTGATGCAGTCAAAGCGCATACATTCAGGGGGAGAAAATCTTTGAAGATAATGATGATGTTGAAGATGAGGTCTTGACTCTTCCTAATGCACAACAAGCTGTAGCACCCTTGGCACCTACTACTACATCACCTACAGCTAACCATCCTCAAGCTACAACATCATCTGTACATGCTGAAAATGAAGAAGGAGAAGGAGAAGTCTCAAAAGCCAATGCTCCCTTGCACATTCAAAAAATGCATCCATCTGAACAGATGATTGGAGATTTAAATGAGAGAATCACCCGGTCCAGGTTTATTCATTCTGACACTCATGCTCATTCTGCTTTAATAGCTTCTTTTGAACCCAAAGATATATCTCATGCATTAACTGACGAATCTTGGATCAATGCCATGCATGAGGAATTAGAGAATTTTGAGCGAAATAAAGTTTGGAAGCTAGTTTCACCACGTCCTGATTTTAATGTCATTGGAACTAGATGGGTTTTCAAAAATAAACAAAGTGAGGATGGTGTTGTTGTTAGAAACAAGGCTAGATTGGTTGCTTAAGGTTACACTCAAATTGAAGGCTTAGATTTTGATGAAACCTTTGCTCCTGTTGCTAGAATTGAAGCCATTAGAATCCTTTTAGCTTTTGCTACATCCAAAGGTTTTAAATTGTATCAAATGGATGTAAAAAGTGCTTTTCTAAATGGTTTTATTGATGAGGAGGTGTATGTAAAGCAACCACCTGATTTTGAAAATCCCAAGTTTCCAGATCATGTGTTCAAATTGTCAAAAGCTTTGTATGGTATGAAACAAGCCCCTAGAGCATGGTATGATAGGCTAAAAACCTTTTTACTTGAAAGGGGGTTTTCAATGGGAAAGGTTGACAAAACTCTCTTTTTACTCAAGCAAGGCAATGATCAACTATTCGTTCAGATTTATGTTGATGATATTATCTTTGGTGGTTCCTCTCATGTTTTAGTGTCTGAGTTTTCAGAAACAATGAGGAAGGAGTTTGAGATGAGTATGATGGGTGAGTTGACATACTTTTTGGGATTTCAAATCAAGCAAACGAAGGATGGTACTTTTGTGCATCAAAGCAAATACACAAGAGACTTGCTACATCGTTTTGGGATGGAAAACAACAAACCAATCATGACACCTATGGAAAGCAATTGCACACTTGATCCGGATGAAGATGGTGAGCGGTTGATCAAAAGGAATATAGAAGCATGATAGGTTCACTTTTGTACCTCAACGCATCAAGGCCGGATATACAATTTGTTGTGTGCTTGTGTGCTCGTTTTCAAGCTTCCCCACGTGCTTCACATCGACAATTTGTCAGCGAATTTTCAGAGTATCTTCATGGAACTCAAGATTTTGGCATTTGGCTTTACGCTTCCTCATGCATTAGTTTAAGAGCCTTTTTCTGACATCGATTTTGGAGGATGTAGAATTGATAGAAAAAGTACATCTGGTACATGTCATTTCTTGGGCAATTCTCTTATTGCATGGTCATCTAGAAAACAATCTTCTGTTGCACAATCAACTCTATTGAATCAATATGTGGGCTGCTAGTTGTTGTTCTCAAATTCTTTGGATAGTAGCTACACTTAAAGATTATGGGGTTAATTTGGATAGTGTTCCTCTTTGTGTGATAACACTAGTGCAATTTGCATTGCTAAGAACCAGTGCAACACTCTAGAACAAAACACATTGACATCGATTTCACTTTCTTAGAGATCATGTTGAAAAGGCAACATTGTGCTTCATCATGTGGATCTGAACATCAATTGGCAGACATTTTTACAAAACCTTTGTCTTCTTCTCGTTTTGCTTTTATTCGGGGAGAACTTGGGGTTGTTCATCCAATGGGTTTGTTTTGAGGGGGAGTTTCCTTGCCAAGTTCTTTCACTTGATAAGCTCACTTTATCATATTTCTTTATATGTTATGTAATTGAGCTAATATATGATAATCTAATTGTCTCACTTGAACTAAAAATGACATTGCGAATTCCTCGGACTGATTGTCTATAGCTAAATACTCTGTGATATGTTACTCTTCTAGGCTTGTTATTGAATTTTCTTGACAAATTTGGGCTATGGAGCAAGTGTATTTTCAGCATTACTCTTTCATAAGACCTTTTAATCATTTTTGCATGTTTACAATCAAAGAAAAAGAAAAGAAAAAGGGAATCAATAAAAAAGGGTTGTTAAAAGCAAAAGCTTCAAGTTGTATGCTTCAGGCATGCTTTCCTTAAAAAATAAGATGTATGCTTCAAGCATGCCACTCCTAGAAAATAAAAGAAGTATGCTTCAAGCATGCCACATGCAATTTATTGTTTAAAGATTAAATTGGTCTACTAGATTGGAGTTGAAACTACTTGCTCGCCCTAAGTTGTTAGTTGCTTCAATTTTTAAAGCCTTGTTTTTTCTGCTAAGATCTTGCTTAGTACTTGGCTATAGTTGACTAAATTGAGGTTGAGATGCATGTCATTCCCTAACTTGTTAAAATCACATCAAGATCATGTATTTTACATATTATGTGATATATAAGGTTATATGATCGAATGAGCTCATCTTTTCCTATCTTGGCACTCCCTTGTTTCTTATTGTGAAATCATTGCTGCAGGAAAATTTTTGAACAAATTCTCTCTTTTGTACTCTTGATGAATCCATTGTCAAAGGGGGAGAAATTTTGGGAATATTTGAGAAGTTCAAAGAAAAAAGGGAAAAAGTTTTTTTTGGAAATTTGAGCTTTATGGGAGAAGTTTGGAGAATTTTGGAATTCTTGGACACATTGCACATTCACACACATTTTCATTCTCAGGGGGAGATTTTGTTTTGAATTTTGGTCAAAGGGGGAATTCTGTGTTTTCTCTTTTTGGTGTTAATCCTTTGGATCTCAAAATCTTCTAAAAAGAGAATGCCAATGTTCAAATCTAAAGTGGTGTTGCCAATGTTTTCATCAAGGGGGAGATTGTGAATCATGTGATGAAAAATTGGCTTGATCTTGTGCTGAAAAAATGGTTAGGATTAATCTTGCAAAATTGCTTGCATGAAGGACCAAACATTCAAACATCCAAAAACAGAGATTTTGCATTTGCGCTGCACCAAACATCCAAAAGCAGTGAGTTTCGCATGTATGACGGACCAAATTTTTGGTACATCATAAACGTGATTTTGATGCTTTTACGCTTGTACAAGAAATCTCGTTTTTCCATGTATGACAAACCAAATTTTGGTACATCATACACATGCTTTTGGCGAACTCGTTTTCCCATGTATGACAAACCAAATTTTTGGTCTGTCAGACACATGCTTTGGCGACCTCGTTTTTCCCATGTATGACAAACCAAGTTTTTTGGTCTCATCATACACATGTTTTTGGCGCCGAACCTAAGTCTCATAAAACCAAGCGTAGTGCATGTATGACGGACCAAACTTTTAGTCTGTCATAAACGTGCTTTTCGGCATGAACCGATTTCTTTCTTTGGGTTCGAAGGCATGTGTGTGACGGACCAAAACTTTGGTCCGTCATGAACGTAAGTTTCGGAATTTGTGCGCTGGACTGGTTTTTGGTCCAGGCTTTGGATGTTTTTGTGCACGGTTAAGGGTTTTGAGCTAATGTGGACTTTATGCAATGCTCGTGTGAGTATTTGCATGGACTAATGTTGAGTCAAGTCGTGGACTTGTGCTCGGATTTGTTTTTGCGGTTTGTTCATGTGCAGGTATTGCTTGAAGACGAACGTGGCCGATGACGGGACCGGAACTAGGTTCATGGAGGAACTGAGGTTCAGGACTAGGTTCAGGAGGAACTGAGGTCTTGGTGGTCAAGGATGTCATGCGGGACGTTCGGGCTAAGAGAATGGTGCACATGAAGAATGGTTAGTCACGTGAGAATGGCAGGAGGTCATTCGCGTGCAAAGTGTTAGTCACGTGAGTATGGCAGGTGGCCATACGCGTGCAAAGTGTTAGTCACGTGAGTATGGTAGGGTTACCCTACGCGTGTAAGAGCTGTACTCGGCCAAGTTGGGCCAAGTAGAGTTGTGTTGGATACAGATTCCTTCTAGGGAATAGGAATTGTATTCAGAACTCCTTGTGGGTTGGTCCTTTAAATAGGAGGGGTTGTCTCCTGTTGAAGGGTATCAAGCCTTGAGCAAGTTTTAGGGTTTGTACTCTTTTGATGAGAGTACTTTAGACAAAAGAAATAAAGATCAATTCTTTCAAGATTTTTGCGTGCTACAGTAACCACGTTGCTACAGTGTTTTTCTGTCTTGGTTCTTGTTTGCATGCTTGCTCTAAATCTAGATTGGTTTTTGATCCTTGAGTGTCATCTTGATTTGATCCATCAAAAACCTTTCTAGGGTATTGATTTAGAGTTCCTCAAAGTCTAGTTGATTAAACTTTTGTCAGTTCTGTTAAAACTTTCAAGTTTACGTTAGATCAATTCTCGTCAAGTTCTGGATCAGCAAGCTTGCGAAGTTCATAACTTTTGATCCATAAGTCCGATCGAGCTGATTCTTTTTGGGTTTGATTCGTATTGGAATTTAGTTTCTTGTGTCCAAATTTAAGATCGTTTTGACGATTAGATCTCCGGGAATTCTCATTTTACCAAGCGTCTGTTAATCTGTTTTTGTTGATTACGAAGCAATCTTTTGAATCCGAGTTGGGGTGTTCTTCCAATAGATCGAAAATTTTGTTTTAGCTTCCGCATAATCATTCACCCCCTCCTCTGATTGCTATATTTGTATACTTCGATCCTACATATAGACATCACTATTTATTGAAGATGTGTTTAAGTAAAATTTTTCTAGTTTTCTTATTTTTTGTGGATGCCATGATGGCATTTCTCAATAAACTGATTTCTCTTGTATGGACAAAGCCTCAGCCAGTAACCGTTCTTTAGTCCTATGCCATTTGTATAGAACAACGATATCGATAAATTAAAATGTAGCTTTCCATTGATAACCTGTGGATTATCCAACTACTTAAGCATTTGATCAAATACTTTTTTGAAGACCAAATGGTAATGGCTTTCAAAATGTAAAACATGACTTAGTTGTCTGAATAAATGGATTTGATGAAGAATCGGACATATAGGCCACTTCCTTTCTCTCACCACAAATCATGTGCCAATGTTCTGTCAAGTATAGTCTTATAGAATTGACTTTTTGGAGGAAGGAAGCTATAGATGACTAATGTTGCACATGTTCTATACTGAATATATAGATGCTTTTGCTTATTTAATCACAAGCCAAACAATGTTCTAACTGACTAATTGTTAATTTTCCAACTCATAGTGTTAAAGTGTTCTAAAAGGGCTAACAAATGACAACATTCCGGTATCTCATCTATTATTGAAGTTACTATTTTAAAAAATTAGAAAAGGGCTCCATCGCGATTCGTATTTAATGGGAGCCTCTCTCTGTAAAACGCCGAACGAGGGACCTAAACGCGAAGAGGAATTTTTTTTCTCTCACAGAAAATCGCCCAGGGACCTATCCGCAATTCCAAGAAAACGAAGAACCTTCTTGCAAAATGGCGGAGAGAGAGTGGGGAGATGACGTGGGCGGCTCTCTTGCGGCCCTTTCTCCCGATCGTAATGGAGGTAGTATATGTAGGCATTGATAGGTTATCTTGTCCTAGATGAAGTGTTTATTTATGATCCTTTGTGCGCACAAGTGTGGGAAATGTCTAGATGGTTCATGTATGTGCAGGTGTGTTCAAGAACCATACTTTTTTGCATTTTTATGTGAGTTTGTTAATGGAATTTACAGAGTCAACTTTTGTTGTCCCTAAATTATAGAGAAGCACTACTTGTTCAGTTGTTTATAGTTCAGTGTCTGATCTACTGAAAAGGATGTTCGAAATGAACATGTACTATCTCAGATAAAGTTACATAATCTGCATTGCCTAGCCTCTGTCGGATCAAAGCTATCTTGCTGTTTTCTTTTTCCTGGTTTTAGCCTACAGACTTGTGAAAATACTTATAGGAGAAAATGACCTAGATACTCTTCATAATGGTCTTCAAAAGATGAGGGAATATTGTGAGTGTGGAAATGAAAAAAATGCATATGATTGGAAAAGGAATAATTAGGGGTTTAGTAGAAAACATCTCATTAAATCTACGTACGAGCTTTATATTTCTCAGAAGTAAATATAGCATGTGCTCCTACTTAGATGTTGAGAAAGCTAGGTCAATGCTTCTGTAACTTCTTGCAGTGTACTTAAATATATGCTAAGTTTGTATTTCTCTACTAAATTATTGCTTTGCTATTACATAGACTAATTTGATTAGCTCTTTTTGGTACTGACCTTACAAGCAACAGAAAGACGATTTTATTATATGCTTTGTCTCTTTGATTATATCAGTTTTGCTATCTTGAAATTATGTAACTGTCATCATATTGTTAATTGGGATTAGTATTATATATTTGCTCTTATTATTGCACTTTATTCAACAATCCAGAAATATGTTGAAATTATCAATGTTAGCGTTTAGGTTGCGTAAACTATGCGTCTCCCGTTCAAGAGTGCTTGTTTATAAATATGTTGAAATGGTATATTTATAAGCAAGTAGTCTCGAATTGTCCATGTTTTTTTGGACAGTTCAAGGATATGTGGTTTGGGCAAGTTCCTAAGCTGTTGTACAACTCTAGAGAAATTTTCGGCAGCATCTCCCTTGTGTTCTCCGGATACACACCCTATTGACCTGTTGTTGAGATGTGTATTTCAAGAACAGCGGAAAGATGCTGTCGAAATTTTCTCTAGATTTGTACAACAGCTTAGGAACTTACCTGAATCACATATCCTCGAAAGGGAATAGGGCCTAACCTAATTAGATATTAGGTGTCATCATTGATACGTACTTAGTTGGTCAATAAATAGACGTTTCTTTAAGATCACACATTAATCTGTTAGCTAGTACAATTATATAGTATCAATTATCCCTTAATTTGTTGATTTACTACAATATGCTTTCGCTCATGTGAAATATAATCATGTCAGATATATGGATTGCTTTCTCTCCTGAAGTTTAGATTTGACACACACACACACACACATATTCAAAGTATCGTAAAAAGAGAGCATCAGCTCAACGCCAGAGAAGGAAGAAGGTGCTGCTGGCACATTGCCGAGTAAGGTTAGAAAGGGCCGAGGACCAAATAAAGAGGCCACAGGGAGAACTTCATAGGTTCTCCACTGTCGGGACCCCGAATTTGCAAATCCGGACCCTCTGTGTATTCAGCACCAGTCCAGGAACGCGCTAGTGCACACAGTCTTAACATCGGTATATATCACAATCATACCAAACGATACTATCAAAGTACTTTATTTAAATAATCAAAGGGTTACTCGACCTTATGGCCAAGTTACAAATATATGCCTTGCAAGGCGAAACTTATTAAAAGAGAAATAACAAAGAATGAAAATCAAATAAACTTCGTGGCGCCATCCAAAGATACCACAGCAACCGATCGGGCTCGCATCCCTAAGTAGACGGGTCCTCTTGGAACTCCTCCTCCGAAACTGGCGTAGTCTCCTCTTCAACTGGTATTGTGTTGAGGCAAGGGTGAGTACTTGGTACTCAGCAAGTCATGCACAGAATGCAAGCTAATAGACTATATGCATGGCTTGGTACAAAGGAATAGCACAAGGTATTTTTGGCAAGAAACAAGATTTGAAAATTAATATAAGTAGATTCGAAATGAGTTGAAATAAGTAAAGAATAAATAACTTTTCAAGAAGTTTAACAAACATTTTTCCCATCCTAAACCATAATTCAATCATCTTCCTTGTTAAACCAACCCATCTTTTCAAAAACAAGTTATTTTCAGAAATTCTTCCCCTTGAATTTAATTGCCGAGCATTGTCATGTAGCGTGGACTCGGCTATTCATATAGATTATACACTCTGCAGAGGTTATGCACTTTACCCACAAGATACAGTCAAACACCACAAAGGCGAGTTCAGTAACAAAGCCTTTGGAAGCCTCAAACAACACAGGTGGTCCTCTCCAGACGTGCTCTACACCATCCCTTCCCTTAGCCAAGGCGAAGTATGGGACCAACACACCGTTAGATGGGTACTGGCCACACCACGATACGCCTCCGCACAATCACACAAACGGTGTAATCGACACCTGAGGCTCCACAAGTGAGTCCTTAGCGACTTAGTCAACTAGGGCCGTCCCATTCCAGCCATGTGGTTGCAAGTATGACCCAGTTCAAAGGCTTGCAAGGTTAAGTCCTTAGAGTGACCAGGGCAAGACTACAGAAAAACCAAATCAACACTCCCAATGCCACAATCGGCCCACTGATTACTCTTGCCACATGCCCGTTAAAATCGCTTTATCAAACCCAGTTGATTACCATGCACCACGTGCCATCAACATCACATGATACTTTTCCAAAACAGGTTCAATATATCATTAAGTCCATATTAGCATTTGATTGTCCAAAATCATGTCATGAGCACGTAGTGTGTCTAAGCAAAGATACTACAACGGTCTAAACCCATGTTGGCAATTTAATAATGTCCAACTAGTAAACCACAACTAGGGTGACAAAGGGTCATGGCACATACTTAAGTAATCAAGGTGTCATATAGCAAATTGGTATTTATCTAACCCCATGTTTTAAACAAAGTATCTTTCTACTTGAACTAGCATGCAATAGTTTAAATCAAAATAGATTTTCAAATAGGATCAACATGGTCAAAGCACAACTTGCCTTCAAAAAGTACTTGCTCTTGGTCTTGAGTTGGATCCTGAGTCAATACTTCTCCTTGAATCCTTCCGCACTTCAACGTCTCACTCGTAAAGCGTGCAAATAGCGAATACACAAATAAACACTAGGCAAAAAGATCCCAAAACTCCAAATAAAATCCATAAACAGAGAGAACATAATTTTCTGGATTTTTAGAAACTGGAATAAATCAAATTTGGAGTTAAAACGCAAAAGTTATGATTTATTAAAGTTTAAATAATCAATTAAATAATATTTCAGAGAAAAACTTTAGTCCAAAAATTAAATAAAATTTATATTTAGGTAGATCTCAATTTTATACAAATTTAGAAATTTGAATCACTCAAATCGGAGTTGAAACGCGAAAGTTATAAGCGTTTGAAGTTTGAATCTAAATTTTGAATCAATATTTCGAATTAATAAATCATTTTCTTTTCGAAATTAATTATTGCGTCAGCATGGACACGTGTCAGCTCTGATTGGCTGGTCGACGTCACCGGTCCATGGACTTGGTCCACGCTTCGGCTCGGGTCCACGGTGGACTCGATCCACGGCTTCCACGAGAGGCGACATGTGGGTCCACTCGGGTAGCGTCATTGCGGCGTCGGCCTGCTCGGGGACATTTGGCGACAGCGGGCCCGCCATGACGTCATTGTGACGTCATGGTGCGATTTGGCCGGGCGGCGACATGCGGGCGGCCGATGTCGAGACACGTTCTCATGCGGCCCGGCCGATCGGCGGCCGCGGCGGTTGGCCTTACGGCCACGTGGCTAGATCTAGACCGTTGATTTGAAAATCAACGGCCCAGATTGATCTCGTGTTACGCGTTTGGGGTGAACGCAGTTAATCTGGGACCGTTGGATTTAGATCCAATGGTTGAGATTGGATCTAGAGATCAGAACGAAACCTCACCGTGGCGATGGCGTGGCAAGATCTCGATCGCGCGATCTTGATCGGACGGCCGAGATGGCTCGGCGACGGCAATGGCGCGCGGGCGGCTGCGGCGCGGAGTCGATGACGATGACACGCCCGACGGCGCCGCAGGCCCTCCGCGAAGTGGATGGTAGGCACGGTGCGCCGACGCAAGGGATCTGGATCTGGGGTCAACGTCGGCGAGGATGGCGACGGCGGTGGCGAAACGGGCGCGAAACCGCGGCGGAGTGCTTTACCAACTCCGGCGAGCAATAGCAGCGAGGCGGTGGGGATCCTAGCGGCGTGAGCTAGGTTTCGACCGGGCGTGGGATGGCGATCCTCGGGAGTGCGATCCGGGCATTAAATAGCCCCGGAGGCGTGCTCGGCGGAACCCTAGTCGGACAGCTGGCGCCTCCGAGCCTCGATTCGGGCGAGGACGACGACCGATGCCGTCCACGTGTCCCGCAGATCGAACGGCCCACGCGCACACGCGACGCTGCTCACGCGGCCGCTGGATCAAGATCCAGCGATGGGTGGCTAGGTTAGGGTTGGGTTCGGTCGAGTCACGTGGCTCGGTCGGACTCGAACACGAAGTCCGACTCGGGCTCGATCGGATGAACAAGATTTGACCCGAGTTTGATTTTCCAGCGATTTAATATTTAAAATAATTCCTAGTAATTCATTTAATTCATTAAAAATAGCAAATGACTCAGAAAAATTCGGAAAAATTGGAAAATACTTTGATCATTTTGGACTCAAATAAAATATTTCCAACAAAATTTTATTTGCATAATTAAATTCTTTAATTATTTCAAAATGGAATAAATTCAAATAAATTCCAAATAATTCCAAATAAACTCCGAAAATTCCAAAATTCATCAAAGTGCCAAATCACACATGAATTCAAGGAAAGCAAAATTTTGGGGTGTTACAAACCTCCCCCCCTTAATAGAATCTCGTCCCCGAGATTCAGGGCTCACTAAAGGAATAGGTTTGGAAATTCTTTCTTCAAATCCTCTTCGCTGCCCTAAGTCGCTTCGCTCTCTGCATGGTTGCTCCACTGAACTCTACAGAAACGAGTTGACTTGTTTCTAGTTTCTCGATCCATTGTGTCTAGAATCCTCACGGGATACTCCTTATAGGTCAAATCCTCCTGCAACTCAATTGATTCTAACAGTGTCTGTTCCTCCGGAACTCGAAGACACTTCTTCAACTGGGACACATGGAATACATCATGTACTCCTCGCTAACGATCGCGTGGCAACTCCAAATGATAAGCAACTTCGCCTCTGCGACTCAAAATCTTAAATGGTCCAACATAACGGGTGCAAGTTTCCCTTTGGCATGGAACCTCTTAACTCCCCCGAGAGGCGTAACTCGAGGTATACAAAGTCTTGGTTCAAAACTCAAATCTCGGCGACGATTGTCAAGATAACTCTTACATCGAGATTGGGCTATCTTCAACCTTTCCCTAATCATAGCGACCGCTTCTTGACCTCTTGAAGAATATCAGGCCCAAAGACACGGCGCTCGCGGTCTCATTCCAATTCAATGGCGTCCGACAGGGTCGACCATACAGTGCCTCAAAGGTGACATCTCAGAACTAGCCTCGATAACTATTGTTGTAATCGAACTCGGCATACGGCAAACTCTTATCCCCAGGAGGTAGCATAAGCTAATGCACAAGCTCTCAACATATCCTCCAGAATCTGGTTGACTCTTTCGGTTCCGCCCATCCGTCTGTGGATGATAAGTCATCTTGAAGTTCAAACGGGTTCCCATGGCTTCATGCAACTTATTCGAGAATCTTGAGGTAAATTGGGTACCTCTGTCCGATACAATCCTCTTTGGCACTCGTGCAAACAAACAATCCCGATCATGTATAATTCCGCTTAATTTATCTCCCGAGTAAGTGGTCTTCACGGGGATAAAATGGGCTACTTTAGTCAAACGATCCACTATAACCCATATGGAGTCATAACCTCCTTGAGTCCTCGGCAAACCAGTAATGAAATCCATTCCGATTTCCTCCCACTTCCACTCGGTATCTTCAGCGGTTGTAGCAATCCTGCTGGGTCTCGATGCATTGCCTTGACTCTCCGGCATACGTCGCACAATGCAACATGCTCGGCAACTTCACGTTTCATACTCGGCCACCGTAATCTCTCCTTGAGATCCTCGATACATCTTGGCGCTTCCAGGATGAATCGAGTACTTGGAGTCATGGGCTTCTTCCAAAATCAGTTGCTTTAACTCCTTTTTGTTAGGCACACAAATCCGATCCCTCATCCACAACGTGCCTTGCTCATCCAACTTGAAGTCCTCTCGCCTTGCCTTCCTCCTTGATGGACTTAATCCTGCGGATCTTGTCATCATCCTTCCGTCCTTCTCGGATCCGGTCCTCTAAAGTAGGCTTTACTTCCAATGCGCCAAGAATCCGCTAGGTACAACCTCAATCCTCATTTTAGAAAATCCTTACATAACTCATCGACTTGTGGCTAGCAACGCACTCACGGTATGGCTTTTCCGACTCAGAGCATCGGCTACTACGTTGGCCTTCCCGGATGGTAATGGATTCCAACATTATAGTCCTTGATCAACTCTAGCCATCTCCTTTGCCTCATATTCAGATCCGACTGGGTGAATATGTACTTAAGGCTCTTATGATCCGTATATACTTCACATCTGCTTTCCAATCGTATAGTGACGCCATATCTTCAAGGCATGCACTACGGCGGCTAACTCTAGGTCATGTGTCGGATAATTTTCCTCATGCGGTCTCAATCGCCTTGATGCATAAGCGATTTACCTTTCCATTTTGCATCAAGACACATCCAAGTCCTTGGCGCGATGCGTCACAATAAATATCGAAGCTTTGAGCAACATCCGGTAGAACTAACACCGGTCTTGGCGTCAATCGCTTCTTCAGCTCCCAAATCCTTTCTCACATTCTCAAGCGCCCATGCAAACTTCTTTTCCTTCTTCAAATTGCGTAAGAGGTTTCGCAATTGTCGAGAAGCCTTCGATGAAACGGGCGGTAATATCCTCGCCATTCCAAGGAAACTCCGACCTGGGTCATAGTCTTCTACTGTTCCCAATGTAACACAGCCTTCTACTTTGCTTGGATCTACGGCGACTCCTCTGCAGTCATTACATGTCCAAGAAACTCCACCTTGTCCTTCCAAAAATCACACTTGCTGAACTTGGCGAAAAGTTGCTGCTCCTCGCCTTTTCCAAAACTCGCCTTAAGTGTTCGGCATGTTCATCCTCTGTCTTGGAGTAGATTAGGATATCGTCTATGAACACGACAACAAACTTGTCCAAATATTCCATGAACACCTTATTCATCATATTCATGAAATAAGTCGGGCGATTCGTCAAATTTCAAAGGACATAATCAGAAACTCGTGAATGTCCATATCTTGACGAGAATGCGCCTTGGAATATCTTCTGATCGGATCTTCAATCGATGGTATCCCGATCTCAGATCAATCTTGGAGAAAACTCCGGCTCCTCTTAATCGATCAAACAAATCATCAATCCCGGGTAGCGGATACTTATTCTTCACGGTGACTTCATTGAGTGCACGGTAGTCAATGCACATCCTGAAACTCCCGCCCTTCTTCTTGACAAACAAAATCGGTGCTCCCCATGGTGACGAACTCGGTCCGATAAATCCTTTCTCCATTAACTCTTCCACTGCTTTCTTCATTTCTACCAACTCCTCGGTGGACATCCGATAGGGTCTCTTTGCTATCGGTCTTGTGCACTGTACCAGCTCTATCACAAACTCTATGTCCTCGTCCGGCATACCAGGTAGATCCTCGGAAAACGTCTGGGTACTCATTCACCATCGAGACATCCTCTATGCTGATTGCCTTGGTAATGCGTTAACCATCAACTGTCCATCTCTAATCGCAGTGGCTTGAAATTCCACTTTCTTCCCACACGGGCTCTCAATCGAGATAGTCCTTCGCCCACAATCCAATACACCTTTGTGCTTGGATAACCAATCCATTCCCAATATAACATCTAAGGTCCGGGTCTCCAAAATTATAAGGTTTGCTAGGAACTCTATTCCATCTATTAGTATTCTCACCGGAACATCCTACTTCCGCTCGGAGTTCGGAACTGTGGGTTTGAACTAAAAGCATGCACTTAAGTCTTGCAATTCTCAAGTCATTTCTAGCAGCAAAGCCTTGCGAAACAAACGAATGCGAAGCTCGAGTCAAACAAAACTGTGTGTATCGAGTTAACTAGTAACTTACCCAAGACGACGTCCGTAGCATTCTGCCGTGCAACTGCGATGACAAGGTTGCCGCGGCCTCTCACCACAGTCTGGGGTGTGCCTCGTGGGGCTGGCGTCCTGGCCGGGGTGGATCCCAGATTGAAGCGGCGGGTCGCTCCTGCTGTCTTCTTTGGACAATTTGTTGGCAAAGTGTCTGGCTCGTTGCGATTGTAGCAGCGTCTCACTGCCTTTGCCGACGCCTCGAGAAGCGTTTCTAGCGAAGTGGGGTTTGGTAGTTCGATTGGCAGGTGTCTTGGTGCCGGGATGGTGTCCTCGTTGCATTCTGTGGTTGGAATCAAGAATTGATTTGGTGCAACTCTCAGCGCTGCTATGCGTTCCTGGCGTGATCCTTGCTGTTGCATCCTGCGCTTCCTCGTTCTCATCCGGTTCCTTGCGCTTGTCCTCAAGAATAAGCGCCTTATTCACCAATTCTTGGAAATCTGAAAGGTGTGGGTGATCAACCCTACTTGCAATCCCGAGTTAAGTCCCTTCATAAAACGAGACTGCCTGATTTATCTCGTCGCTACATCCTCAGTGCGTGGCGTGCTAGCCGGGTGAACTTGTTCAGTAGTCGCCACCGGGCCGATTACCTTGCTTCGCTGCTCTGAACTCCTCCTTCTTAAGGTCCATGATTCCTTCAGCACGTGATATCGCTCGAATGCACCGTGAACTCTTCCCAAGTGATATCTTGAGGGTTCTCTGCGTGGCACGTAAGTTCTCCCACCATTCGGCATGTTCTTCCTTCCAGCTGATGAGAAGCGTAAAGTACCTTCTCATTCCCTATGCATTGAGCTATGTGTAGCTTCCTCTCGATTGATCTTAACCAATCATCGGCCTCCAATGGATTGGCATTCCCAGAGAAAGTGGGTGGGTGAGTTCTCATGAACTCTGACAGCCTTGTATTCTGGCGTGGCCCCTGATTAACTTGATTAGCAGTGGCCACGTGCTGCATTTGTTGCATCATAGCATGCATCAACCGAGTCCGGGCAGCAAGAAAGGCTCCAAAACTCGCATATCAACCGGTGGTGCTGGTGCTCCATCATTGGGGTTTTCATCTTGGCGAGATCCACTCCCATTGCTTCCCAAGTTTCCACGGGTGTTCACCATCTGTTGATTTGCTCTAGGTTTAGAGATGAGAGGGAAACAAGAATAGACAAGTAATATGGAACTTATGCGGGGCAAAAGGTGTAGCCTTAAGGTCCAACTTTATTATTAATAACTTGGTATGGCTGCTTACAATGCCTAAGGGCCTTGCAACACATACTGCACACTCAAAGAAACAAAGCAAATCCAAATCGAACTAACTCGGAGTCTAACGCCTAAAGGGTGACTCTTTAATCTATAACTCAACTCGGCGAAGGAGTCTCACTATAGAACCTATGCTCACTCATCGAGAAAACCTCCACGGCCTGAGTACGGTGTCGTGGCACAAAGCGCGAAACGATCGCCATGTCCAAAGAATCTGTGTCCTCTGTGGTAGTCGAAGAAGCGGTGTCCTCATCGAGATCTGACTCCTCTGGATCTGGCTCGTGTAGCTCGAGTACTGGCTCTGGGTCTGGTCCGTACAAAGTCATCTCCAACTCGTCAATCCTTCGTAGAAGGTGTGCCACATACTCTTGAGCTTCCCGCCATCTGTCACAAGAGTGCTTTACGTAAGAACTCGGAATTTTTAAATTGTGACAAGGTAAGGGAAAATTTCAGCAAGAGACAAGAAAAGAGAGAAGGGGATAAGTCGAGATGTCATTTCTTATCTTGACAAACTTTTAGCTTTTAGAAAATAGGTTTTATCCTCACTACGACCATTCTAGCTTAGGGTTGAGCCTACAGTCAAGTATGGCTCTGATACCACCTCTGTCGGGACCCCGAATTTGCAAATCCGGACCCTCTGTGTATTCAGCACCAGTCCAGGAACGCGCTAGTGCACACAGTCTTAACATCGGTATATATCACAATCATACCAAACGATACTATCAAAGTACTTTATTTAAATAATCAAAGGGTTACTCGACCTTATGGCCAAGTTACAAATATATGCCTTGCAAGGCGAAACTTATTAAAAGAGAAATAACAAAGAATGAAAATCAAATAAACTGCGTGGCGCCATCCAAAGATACCACAGTAACCGATCGGCTCGCATCCCTAAGTAGACGGGTCCTCTTGGAACTCCTCCTCAGCTGGCGTAGTCTCCTCTTCAACCGGTATTGTGTTGAGGCAAGGGTGAGTACTTGGTACTCAAAGAAGTCATGCAGAATGCAAGCTAATAGACTATATGCATGGCTTGGTACAAAGGAATAGCACAAGGTATTTTTTGCGAGAAAGACATTTGAAAAGTAATATAAGTAGATTCAAAGCAAAGAGAAATAAGTAAAGCATAAATAACTTTTCAAGAAGTTTAACAAACATTTTTCCCATCCTAAACCATAATTCCATCATCTTCCTTGTTAAACCAACCCATCTTTTCAAAACCAAGTTATTTTCGTAAAGTCTACCCCTTGACTGTAATTCCAGAGCATTGTCCAAAGACTGTGGACTCGGCTTATTCAAATAGATTCTACACTCTGCAGAGGTTATGCACTTTACCCACAAGATACAGTCAAACACCACAAAGGCGAGTTCCGTAACAAAGCCTTCTGGAAGCCTCAAACAACACAGGTGGTCCTCTCCTAAGACGTGCTCTACACCATCCCTTCCCTTAGCCAAGGCGAAGTATGGGACCAACACACCGTTAGATGGGTACCTGGCCACAGCCACGATACGCCCCCGCATAATCACACAAACGGTGTAATCGACACCACGAGGCTCCACAAGTGAGTCCTTAGCGACTTAGTCAACTAGGGCCGTCCCATTCCACCATGTGGTTGCAAGTATGACCCAGTTCAAAGGCTTGCAAGGTTAAGTCCTTAGAGTGACCAGGGCAAGACTACCCGAAAACCAAATCAACACTCCCAATGCCACAATCGCCCACCTGATTACTCTTGCCACATGCCCTGGCCGAAAATCGTTTATCAAACCCCGCTTGATTACCATGCACCACGTGCCATCAACATCACATGATACTTTTCCAAAACAGGTTCAATATATCATTAAGTCCATATTAGCATTTGATTGTCCAAAATCATGTCATGAGCACGAAAGGTGTCTAAGCAAAGATACTACAACGGTCTAAACCCATGTTGGCAATTTAATAATGTCCAACTAGTAAACCACAACTAGGGTGACAAAGGGTCATGGCACATACTTAAGTAATCAAGGTGTCATATAGCAAATTGGTATTTATCTAACCCCCATGTTTAAACAAAGTATCTTTCTACTTGAACTAGCATGCAATAGTTTAAATCAAAATAGATTTTCGAAATAGGATCAACATGGTCAAAGCACAACTTGCCTTCAAAAAGTACTTGCTCTTGGTCTTGAGTTGGATCCTGAGTCAATACTTCTCCTTCGAATCCTTCCGGCACTTCAACGTCTACTCGTAAAGCGTGCAAATAGCGAATACACAAATAAACACTAGGCAAAAAGATCCCAAAACTCCAAATAAAATCCATAAACAGAGAGAACATAATTTTCTGGATTTTTAGAAATCGAATAAATCAAATTTGGAGTTAAAACGCAAAAGTTATGATTTATTAAAGTTTAAATAATCAATTAAATAATATTTCAGAGAAAAACTTTAGTCCAAAAATTAAATAAAATTTATATTTAGGTAGATCTCAATTTTATACAAATTTAGAAATTTGAATCACTCAAATCGGAGTTGAAACGCGAAAGTTATAAGCGTTTGAAGTTTGAATCTAAATTTTGAATCAATATTTCGAATTAATAAATCATTTTCTTTTCGGAAATTAATTATTGCGCCAAAGATGGACACGTGTCAGCTCTGATTGGCTGGTGACGTCACCGGTCCATGGACTTGGTCCACGCCGGCTCGGGTCCACGGTGGACTCGGCCCACGGCTCCACGAGGTCGACATGTGGGTCCACTCGGTGACGTCATTCTTGGCGTCGACGCCAAGACATCTTTGGGACCGCCGACAGCGGGTTCGCCATGACGTCATTGTGACGTCATGGTGCGCTTTGGCTGGGCGGCCGACATGCGGGCAGGCGTGTCGTAGACACGTTCTCATGCGTGGCGCCGATCGCTGGCCGATCGCCATGGCGGTTGGCCTTCGGCCACGTGGCTAGATCTAGACCGTTGATTTGAAAATCAACGGCCCAGATTGGATTCGTGTTACGCGTTTGGGGTGAACGCGGTTAATTCGGCCAGTTGGATTTAGATCCAATGGTTGAGATTGATCTAGAGATCGTAACGAAACCTCACCGCGGCGATGACGCGGGCAAGATCTCGATCGCGGCGATCTTGATCGGACGGCCGAGATGGCTTTCGGCGACGGCAATGGCGGCGGCGGCGCTTGGCGCGCCGGAGTCGATGACGGCGACACGCCCGACGGCGCCGCAGTGGCTCTCCGCGAAGTGGATGGTAGGCACGGTGCGCCTCGACGCAAGGGATTCGATCTCGGGGTCAACTTGTCGGCGAGGATGGCGACGGTGGCGAAGCGGCGCGAAAGCGGCGCGGAGTGCTTTACCAACTCCGGCGAGCAATAGCAGCGAGACGGTGGGGATCCTAGCGGCGTGAGCTAGGGTTTCGGGACCGGCGTGGGATGGCGATCCTCGGGGTGCGATCCGGGCATTAAATAGCCCCGGGAGGCGTGCTCAGGGCGGAACCCTAGTCGGACACGGCGGCGCTCTCCGAGCCTGATTCGGGCGAGGACGACGACCCGATGCCGTCCACGTGTCCCGCATCGAACGGCCCACGCGCACACGCGACGCGTCTCACGCGCGGCCGTTGGATCAAGATCCAACGGTCGGTGGCTAGGGTTAGGGTTGGGTTCGGTCGAGTCACGTGGCTCGGGTCGGACTCGAACACGAGTCTGACTCGGGCTCGGTCGGATGAACAGTACTTGACCCGAGTTTGATTTTCCAGCGATTTAATATTTAAAATAATTCCTAGTAATTCATTTAATTCATTAAAAATAGCAAATGACTCAGAAAAATTCCAGAAAAATTCTGGAAAATACTTTGGATCATTTTGGACTCAAATAAAATATTTCCAACAAAATTTTATTTGCATAATTAAATTCTTTAATTATTTCAAAATGGAATAAATTCAAATAAATTCCAAATAATTCCAAATAAACTCCAGAAAATTCCAAAAATTCATCAAAGTGCCAAATCACACATGAATTCAAGGAAAGCAAAATTTTGGGGTGTTACAAACCTCCCCCCCTTAATAGAATCTCGTCCCCGAGATTCAGGGCTCACTAAAGGAATAGGTTTGGAAATTCTTTCTTCAAATCCTCTTCGCGCTCCCAAGTCGCTTCGCTCTCTGCATGGTTGCTCCACTGAACTCTACAGAAACGAGTTGACTTGTTTCTAGTTTCTCGATCCATTGTGTCTAGAATCCTCACGGGATACTCCTTATAGGTCAAATCCTCCTGCAACTCAATTGATTCTAACAGTGTTTGTTCCTCCGGAACTCGAAGACACTTCTTCAACTGGGACACATGGAATACATCATGTACTCTCGCTTCTTATTGTGGCAACTCGGTGATAAGCAACTTCGCCTCTGCGACTCAAAATCTTAAATGGTCCAACATAACGGGGTGCAAGTTTCACTTTTGCATGGAACCTATTAACTCAACTTAGAGTCGTATCTCTGTGGTATACAAAGTCTTCTGGTTCAAAACTCAATTCTCGGCGACGATTGTCGGCATAACTCTTCCATCGAGATTGGGCTATCTTCAACCTTTCCCTAATCATAGCGACCGCTTCTTGACCTCTTGAAGAATATCAGGCCCAAAGACACGGCGCCACGGTCTCATTCCAATTCAATGGCGTCCGAGTGGTCGACCATCTGATGCCTCAAAAGGTGACATCTGTAAACTAGCCTGATAACTATTGTTGTAACTGAACTCGGCATACGGCAAACTCTTATCCCAGGAGGTAGCATAAGCTAATGCACAAGCTCTCAACATATCCTCCAGAATCTGGTTGACTCTTTCGGTCTGCCCATCCGTCTGTGGATGATAAGCTGTACTGAAGTTCAAACGGGTTCCCATGGCTTCATGCAACTTATTCCAGAATCTTGAGGTAAATTGGGTACCTCTGTCCGATACAATCCTCTTTGGCACTCCGTGCAAACAAACAATCCTGATCATGTATAATTCCGCTAATTTATCTCCCGAGTAAGTGGTCTTCACGGGGATAAAATGGGCTACTTTAGTCAAACGATCCACTATAACCCATATGGAGTCATAACCTCCTTGAGTCCTCGGCAAACCAGTAATGAAATCCATTCCGATTTCCTCCCACTTCCACTCAGGTATCTTCAGCGGTTGTAGCAATCCTGCTGGTCTCTGATGCATTGCCTTGACTCTCTGGCATACGTCGCACAATGCAACATGCTCGGCAACTTCACGTTTCATACTCGGCCACCAGAATCTCTCCTTCAGATCCTGATACATCTTGGCGCTTCCAGGATGAATCGAGTACTTGGAGTCATGGGCTTCTTCCAAAATCAGTTGCTTTAACTCCTTTTTGTTAGGCACACAAATCCGATCCCTCATCCACAACGTGCCTTGCTCATCCAACTTGAAGTCCTCTGCCTTGCCTTCCTCCTTGATGGACTTAATCCTGCGGATCTTGTCATCATCCTTCTGTCCTTCTCGGATCTGGTCCTCTAAAGTAGGCTTTACTTCCAATGCGGCCAAGAATCCGCTAGGTACAACCTCAATCCTCATTTAAAGAAAATCCTTACATAACTCATCCTGACTTGTGGCTAGCAACGCACTCACGGTATGGCTTTTCCGACTCAGAGCATCGGCTACTACGTTGGCCTTCCCGGGATGGTAATGGATTCCAACATTATAGTCCTTGATCAACTCTAGCCATCTCCTTTGCCTCATATTCAGATCCGACTGGGTGAATATGTACTTAAGGCTCTTATGATCCGTATATACTTCACATCTGTTTCCAATCAGATAGTGACGCCATATCTTCAAGGCATGCACTACGGCAGCTAACTCTAGGTCATGTGTCGGATAATTTTCATCATGCGGTCTCAATCGCCTTGATGCATAAGCGATTTACCTTTCCATTTTGCATCAAGACACATCCAAGTCCTTGGCGCGTCGTCACAATAAATATCGAAGCTTTGAGCAACATCCGGTAGAACTAACACCGGTCTTGGCGTCAATCGCTTCTTCACTCGAAATCCTTTCTCACATTCTCAAGGCGTCCATGCAAACTTCTTTTCCTTCTTCAGCAGCTTGCGTAAGAGGTTTCGCAATTGTCGAGAAGCCTTCGATGAAAGCAGCGGTAATATCTCGCCATTCCAAGGAAACTCCGAATCACGGGTCATAGTCTCTACTGTTCCCAATGTAACACAGCTTCTACTTTGCTTGGATCTACTGGCGACTCCTCTGCCATCATTACATGTCCAAGAAACTCCACCTTGTCCTTCCAAAAATCACACTTGCTGAACTTGGCGAAAAGTTGTCGTTCCTCGGCTTTTCCAAAACTCGCCTTAAGTGTTCGGCATGTTCATCCTCTGTCTTGGAGTAGATTAGGATATCGTCTATGAACACGACAACAAACTTGTCCAAATATTCCATGAACACCTTATTCATCATATTCATGAAATAAGTGGCGCGTTAAATCGGCCCAAAGGACATAATCAGAACTCGTAATGTCCATATCTTGACGAGAATGCGATCTTGGAATATCTTCTGATCGGATCTTCAATCGATGGTATCCCGATCTCAGATCAATCTTGGAGAAAACTCCGGCTCCTCTTAATCGATCAAACAAATCATCAATCCTGGGTAGCGGATACTTATTCTTCACGGTGACTTCATTGAGTGCACGGTAGTCAATGCACATCCCGAAACTCCCGTCCTTCTTCTTGACAAACAAAACTGGTGCTCCCCATGGTGACGAACTCGGTCGATAAATCCTTTCTCCATTAACTCTTCCATTTGTTTCTTCATTTCTACCAACTCCTCGGTGGACATCCGATAGGGTCTCTTTGCTGCTATCGGTCTTTGTACCAGTACCAGCTCTATCACAAACTCTATGTCCCTCGTCTGGCGGCATACCAGGTAGATCCTCGGGAAAACGCCTGGGTACTCATTCACTCTTGAGACATCCTCTATGCTGATTGCCTTGGTACTCGTTAACCATCAACTGTCCATCTCTAAGCTGCAGTGGCTTGAAATTCCACTTTCTTCCCACACGGGCTCTCAATCGAGATAGTCCTTCGCCCACAATCCAATACTGACCTTGTGCTTGGATAACCAATCCATTCCCAATATAACATCTAAGGTGCGGGTCTCCAAAATTATAAGGTTTGCTAGGAACTCTATTCCATCTATTAGTATTCTCACCGGAACATCCTACTTCCGTTCGAGTTCGAACCAGGGGTTTGAACTAAAAGCATGCACTTAAGTCTTGCAATTCTCAAGTCATTTCTAGCAGCAAAGCCTTGCGAAACAAACGAATGCGAAGCTCCAGAGTCAAACAAAGCGTGCAGTGTATCGAGTTAACTAGTAACTTACCCAAAGACGACGTCAGTAGCATTCGCAGCGTATCTGCGGTGACATGGTTGACTCGGCCTCTCACCACGATGCAGGGTGTGGCTCCTGTCTTTGGCGCCCTAGCTGGGGTGGTTCCTAGATTGAAGCGAATCGGGTCGCTCTGCTGTCTTCTTTGGACAGCTGTTGGCAAAGTGTCCTGGCTCGTTGCGCTTGTAGCGTCTCACTGTTCCTTCGCCGATTTGCTGGAGTAGCGTTTCTAAGCGGGGCTGGGGTTTGGTAGTTCGATTGGCAGGTCTTGGTCTTTGCCGGGATGGTGTCCTCGTTGCATTACGTGGTTGGAATCAAGAAGAATTGATTTGGTGCAACTCTCGGCCATTGCGTTCCTGGCGTGATCCTTCTTGTTGCATCCTGCGCTTCTGTTCTCATCCAGTTCCTTGCGCTTGTCCTCAAGAATAAGCGCCTTATTCACCAATTCTTGGAAATACGGAAAGGTGTGGGTGATCAACCCTACTTGCAATCTGAAAGTTAAGTCCCTTCATAAAACGAGACTATGCGGATTTATCCGTCGCTACATCCTCGGTGCGTAGCGTGCTAGCTGGGTGAACTTGTTCGGGTAGTCGGCCACCGGCTGATTACCTTGCTTGATGCTCACGAACTCCTCCTTCTTAAGGTCCATGATTCCTTCCAGGCACGTGATAGTGCTCGAATGCACCGTGAACTCTTCCCAAGTGATATCTTGAGGGTTCTCTGCGTAGCACTGAAGTTCTCCCACCATTCAAGGTAATTGTTCTTTCCAAATTGATGAGAAGCGTAAAGTACCTTCTCATTCCCTATGCATTGAGCTATGTGTAGCTTCCTCTCGATTGATCTTAACCAATCATCGGCCTCCAATGGATTGGCATTCCCAGAGAAAGTGGGTGGGTGAGTTCTCATGAACTCTGACAGCCTTGTATTCTGGCGTGGCCCCTGATTAACTTGATTAGCAGTGGCCTGAGCAGTGACGTGCTGCATTTGTTGCATCATAGCATGCATCAACTGAGTCTGGGCAGCAAGAAAGGCTCCAAAACTCTGCATATCAACTGGTGGTGCTGGTGCTCCATCATTGGGGTTTTCTACTGGGCGAGAACCACTCCCATTGCTTCCCAAGTTTCCACGGGTGTTCACCATCTGTTGATTTGCTCTAGGTTTAGAGATGAGAGGGAAACAAGAATAGACAAGTAATATGGAACTTATGCGGGGCAAAAGGTGTAGCCTTAAGGTCCAACTTTATTATTAATAACTTGGTATGGCTGCTTACAATGCCTAAGGGCCTTGCAACACATACTGCACACTCAGCAAACAAAGCAAATCCAAATCGAACTAACTCTGGAGTCTAACGCCTAAAGGGTGACTCTTTACTCTATATTTCGACTCGGCGAAGGAGTCTCACTATAGAACCTATGCTCACTCATCGAGAAAACCTCCACGGCCTGGGTACGGTAAGCTTTGTGGCACAGCGCGAAACGATCGCCATGTCGGCAAAGCTGTGTCCTCTGTGGTAGTCGAAGAAGCGGTGTCCTCATCGAGATCGACTCCTCTGGATCTGGCTCGTGTAGCTCTCAAATCTTGGCTCTGGAGTCCGGTCCGTACAAAGTCATCTCCAACTCGTCAATCCTTCGTAGAAGGTGTGCCACATACTCTTGAGCTTCCGCCATCTGTCACAAGAGTGCTTTACGTAAGAACTCGGAATTTTTAAATTGTGACAAGGTAAGGGAAAATTTCAGCAAGAGACAAGAAAAGAGAGAAGGGGATAAGTCGAGATGTCATTTCTTATCTTGACAAACTTTTAGCTTTTAGAAAATAGGTTTTATCCTCACTACGACCATTCTAGCTTAGGGTTGAGCCTACGGTCAAGTATGGCTCTGATACCACCTCTGTCGGGACCCGAATTTGCAAATCCGGACCCTCTGTGTATTCAGCACCAGATCGAACGCAGCTTAGTGCACACAGCCTTAACATCGGTATATATCACAATCATACCAAACGATACTATCAAAGTACTTTATTTAAATAATCAAAGGGTTACTCGACCTTATGGCCAAGTTACAAATATATGCCTTGCAAGGCGAAACTTATTAAAAGAGAAATAACAAAGAAATGAAAATCAAATAAACTGCGGGCGCCATCCAAGATACCACAGGCAACTGACCGGGCTCGCATCCCTAAGTAGACGGGTCCTCTTGGAACTCCTCCTCCGAAGCCGGCGTAGTCTCCTCTTCAAGCGGTATTGTGTTGAGGCAAGGGTGAGTACTTGGTACTCAGCAAGTCATGCCTGAGAATGCAAGCTAATAGACTATATGCATGGCTTGGTACAAAGGAATAGCACAAGGTATTTTTGCAAAGAAACAGCATTTGAAAAGTAATATAAGTAGATTCGAAAGCAAAGAGGAAATAAGTAAAGCATAAATAACTTTTCAAGAAGTTTAACAAACATTTTTCCCATCCTAAACCATAATTCCATCATCTTCCTTGTTAAACCAACCCATCTTTTCAAAACCAAGTTATTTTCGTAAAGTCTACCCCTTGACTGTAATTCCGAGCATTGTCGATCACAGTGGACTCGGCTATTCAAATAGATTCTACACTCTGCAGAGGTTATGCACTTTACCCACAAGATACAGATCAAACACCACAAAGGCGAGTTCTCAGAATAAAGCCTTTCTAAGCCTCAAACAACACAGGTGGTCCTCTCAGACACGTGCTCTACACCATCCCTTCCTTAGCCAAGGCGAAGTATGGGACCAACACACCGTTAGATGGGTACTGGCCACACCACGATACGCTCCCCGCATAATCACACAAACGGTGTAATCGACACCTGAGGCTCCACAAGTGAGTCCTTAGCGACTTAGTCAACTAGGGCCGTCCCATTCCGGCCATGTGGTTGCAAGTATGACCAGTTCAAAGGCTTGCAAGGTTAAGTCCTTAGAGTGACCAGGGCAAGACTACCCGAAAAACCAAAACAACAACCCCAATCCCACAAAGGCCCACTGATTACTCTTGCCACATGCCCTGGCCGAAATTTTATCAAACCCCAGTTGATTACCATGCACCACGTGCCATCAACATCACATGATACTTTTCCAAAACAGGTTCAATATATCATTAAGTCCATATTAGCATTTGATTGTCCAAAATCATGTCATGAGCACGTAGCAGGTCTAAGCAGCATACTACAACGGTCTAAACCCATGTTGGCAATTTAATAATGTCCAACTAGTAAACCACAACTAGGGTGACAAAGGGTCATGGCACATACTTAAGTAATCAAGGTGTCATATAGCAAATTGGTATTTATCTAACCCCCATGTTTAAACAAAGTATCTTTCTACTTGAACTAGCATGCAATAGTTTAAATCAAAATAGATTTTCGAAATAGGATCAACATGGTCAAAGCACAACTTGCCTTCAAAAAGTACTTGCTCTTGGTCTTGAGTTGGATCCTGAGTCAATACTTCTCCTTCGAATCCTTCCCAGGCACTTCAACGTCTACTCGTAAAGCGTGCAAATAGCGAATACACAAATAAACACTAGGCAAAAGATCCCAAAACTCCAAATAAAATCCATAAACAGAGAGAACATAATTTTACGGATTTTTAGAAACTGGAATCACAAATTTGGAGTTAAAGCATAAAAGTTATGATTTATTAAAGTTTAAATAATCAATTAAATAATATTTCAGAGAAAAACTTTAGTCCAAAAATTAAATAAAATTTATATTTAGGTAGATCTCAATTTTATACAAATTTAGAAATTTGAATCACTCAAATCGGAGTTGAAACGCCGAAAGTTATAAGCGTTTGAAGTTTGAATCTAAATTTTGAATCAATATTTCAAATTAATAAATCATTTTCTTTTTCGGAAATTAATTATTGCGTCGGCATGGACACGTGTCGCCTCGATTGGCTGGTGACGTCACGGTCCATGGACTTGGTCACGCCGGCTCGGAGTCCACGGTGGACTCGGCCCACGGCTCCACGAAGGCGACATGTGGGTCCACTCGGTGAGCGTCATTGTCGACGTCGACTGACACCGCCGACAGTGGCCGACAAGCAGTTCGCCAGACGTCATTGTGACGCCATGGTGCGATTTGGTCTGGCCGACATGCGGGCGGCGTGTCGAAGACACGTTCAGCGCATGCCGGCCGCTGGCGATCGCGGCGGTTGGCATACGGCCACGCGTGGCTAGATCTAGACCGTTGATTTGAAAATCAACGGCCCAGTTGAATCTGGTGTTACGCGTTTGGGGTGAACGCAGTTGTCCGGACCGTTGGATTTAGATCCAATGGTTGAGATTGGATCTAGAGATAAATAGCAACGAAACCTCACCGCGTGCGATGGCGTGGCAAGATCTCTGGATCGTGCGATCTTGATCGGACGGTGAGATGGCTCGGCGGCGGCAATGGCGTCTGGCGGCTTGCGGCGGCCGGGGCGATGACGATGACACGCCCGACGGCGCCGCAGGCCCTCCGCTGGCGAAAGTGGATGGTAAACGCAGTGCGCCTCGGCGCAAGGGATCTGGATCTGGGTCAACGTCGGCGGAGGATGGCGACGGTGGCGAACGGCAGCGAAATCATGGCGGAGTGCTTTACCAACTCCGGCGAGCAATAGCGGCGAGACGGTGGGGATCCTAGCGGCGTGAGCTAGGGTTTCGGGACGGCGTGGGATGGCGATCTCTGAGTGCGATCCGGGCATTAAATAGCCGGGAGGCGTGCTCGGGCGAACCCTAGTCGACACTGCGGGCGCTCTCCGAGCCTGATTCGGGCGAGGGCGACGACCCGATGCCGTCCCACGTGTCCCGCATCGAGCCGCCCACGCTGCACACGCGACGCTGCCTCACGCGCGGCCGCTGGATCAAGATCCAACGATCGGTGGCTAGGGTTAGGGTTGGGTTCGGCCGAGTCACGTGGTTCGGGTCGGACTCGAACACGAGTCTGACTTCGGGCTCGATCGGGATGAAACGATACTTGACCCGAGTTTGATTTTCCAGCGATTTAATATTTAAAATAATTCCTAGTAATTCATTTAATTCATTAAAAATAGCAAATGACTCAGAAAAATTCCAGAAAAATTCTGGAAAATACTTTGGATCATTTTGGACTCAAATAAAATATTTCCAACAAAATTTTATTTGCATAATTAAATTCTTTAATTATTTCAAAATGGAATAAATTCAAATAAATTCCAAATAATTCCAAATAAACTCCAGAAAATTCCAAAAATTCACCAAAGTGCCAAATCACACATGAATTCAAGGAAAGCAAAATTTTGGGGTGTTACATCCACTTTCATGCCATGGGGGTGTCCTGGCAAGTGTAAGGGGCGCTACTCCTCTTTTCTCGGCCAATTGGTGAGGGAGAAGTGCCGATCACAATTAAGGACTAGAGGAAGGATGTCAGCGCCGAACAGAAGAACTGGCCGTGGGATGAAGTTAAGGGGAAATGGATTATATAAGAGGAAGATGAAATCAGTGTGAGACGGTACGCCTTGTAGAAAAGGAGTGTGTCTTTGAGGCAATTCAAGGTTCTCATGCATGCTGAGTATGTGCGAAAAGGCTGTACTCCCTTTGAGAGATATCCGTTTGTGACTCCCGAGGTTTGGGAGGAGTTCACAAGGATGAGAAGTACACCCGAGGTGGAGAAGATGAGAGAGAAAAATATCACTATACAGAGGCGTAACACTCCACGCGCGCACCACCTCGGTTTCGGTGGCTACGTAGGGAAGAAAGCAGAGTGGGCGCGACTAGCCGAGGAGTGTGCGATCTCTGGGACGGCGATGCCTTACTCCCACATTTGTCAAGAGCGAGCACGTGATTGGGTGTTAACGAGGATGAAGAAAACCTCCGACGGTCAGTCTCTGGTTCCAAACCCCTCGACCGCGTAGATCGTCTCCCCCATCGTAAGACATCTAACTTAGTACATTGTAGTTGACTCTTCCTGCTTTATTTTAGTACTAACTTAAAGTCGCTTCTCGCGGGAGGAAGTAAGCCAGTAGAAAGAGCAAGGGACATTTCAAAGACAAGGGTCAAGGGGCATCCTATCTGCGGCGATTGGAAAGTCCAACCAACATACATGCATAATAAGTTCAGCCAAGGTTTGTTGGACATCCTGTCGTTAACAGGGGTGTGACAACTTTTGCGGCTTCTACGTCATGCATCACATGATGATCCTCATCAGCAACTCATACATGTTCCCTATGGTATATATGTATACATGCATAATAAGTTCAGCCTTTTACATACTTATTTTAAAACTTAAATTAGTGCACTACTTTTAATTTTGCAGAAACTCAATATCCCCCTCAAGAGTCTAGACAAAAAGGATTTCCATAAACTACGAGACCATATATGCTTGTGGTACCGGACAAAGGTTATAGCGGAGGAAGGTAGGTATAGAGAAATGTTGTGTACAATATTATATCATGTCAATGTGACGTGTTCTGTGAATGATGTGTACTGTGAATGTGATGTGTAATGTCAATGTTATTGTGAATGTACTGTGATATTGTCATATACTGTGATTTTTGTATTGGACTAGTATTATATGCACATGTGACTTTCTCGGTATTCCAAGCCAGAAGAGATTGTCTCCACAGAAGTCCTCGACAATTCTTACTTCACCACAGGTCACAGGGATTACCATGATGAGTTTTACTATGAGCTTAATTTTTCTCGTTGGTTGCCTGTGGAATAATATGGGCCTAGGTATGCCGTTAAATTTTTATATCTTCCATTGCACTCTATTAATTATGGTCTCCACGAGCTTATTGTGTGAACGATGTTCCATTAATGTATCTATGATATTGTTTATGAATGTGATGACAATGTTGTAATTGTGCTTACTAGTCATTGATCATTGGACATGGGGCTAGTACAATATGCACATAAGATCTTCTCGGTATTACACACCAGAAGAGAGGGTCTTGACACCAGTCACAAATACATATCGTTTTGGAATGGGTGTAATCAAACTTTTAAAACTTTGACTATTAATATCTTTTGAAATATTTAGATTAGATATATGAAAATCACATGTATATATTATCTTGAAAAGTAATTTTATAATATTATAATTTTATTTAGTAATGCAATAAATATTAGTGGTGAAACTTAAGTTTTGAGAACTGTGTTCATGTCTAAATCGATATGTATGTATGACCCAAGGGAGTAGCCGGGCGTGCATATGCTGGCGAACGATCAGTGATAGAAATTGACTGCAACAACGGGAGTTGAAAAAGTTAAACTGATACTAAGTGAACGAGAGGTTTTTTAAAAAAAATTCGGTACTACGTGCGAACGTGGTAGCGAAATCGATTGGAAAGCTGCCGAAACAATTGGACTTGTCACTGCCATTAATCCTTCCTGATCCATTTGTCTGCGTCAACATCTAGAGAGCCAGACACAAATTGGACCAGTAAACTTTCAAGAACAAAACAAGATGAGATTTCGATCAGGACAGATGGTGAGAAAACAGACAAGGGAGTGTGTCCTCGTCGATGTCTCCAACAGTAAATTGGATGATACAGATCGGAAAGAGACTAATCATCTAATTTAAATCCTAACCACACAATTATATAGTACTTAAAAAACACACAAAGATAAATGTTTTTATAGTGATATGAAAAAAATTGCTGTACTTTATAGTGATTTAACTAGTCTGTTTAGTCAAAAGCTGCACTCTCTCTCTCTCTCTCTCTCTCTCACAATTAGCAAAAACTGATGAGCATATATCACGAAAACTGGCTAAGTATTGACAACCCATGAAACGCACGGAAGTTTTTGAAAGATCTAAAAAAAATTACCATACGCAAGTTAAAGCTAAATTGTATTGGTTATATTTAAAAAATAATAGCTTCTCCTATGCTTGTAAATCATATCACTGCTACAGAACTAGCCTTCAGTACCGGTTTGTAATTGCCATCAGTACCGGTTCCACCAACCGGTACTGATGGCACTAGAAATGTTTCAAAATATGTCGATGATGTATGGGAGAAGTGGGACTCGAACTCGCAACTTCGTGACTCCAGCCTCACCCTTCATCGCGTACTGATATACATAGAATATGCATTCCTTTTGAACTTTCCTGAAATGAGGCATCGACGGTTCGTAAAGTACGAACCGACATTTAACTGCATCTTGATGCACTCTCATTAGTACCGGTTTGTGTTACCAACCTATGAAAGCACACTATGAGCTGTAGTCACGAATCAGTCTTGATGTTACTTATCGATGCAAGACCGATTCAAATCTAATTGGTAGTGATGTTTTAGGTAGTAAAGCCTAGTTTTCTAGTAGTGTATATATTGTCCATCCATCAATTGTAATCCGATGATCTAGAATAAAAGGTACTTAGAGAAAAATATTTAAGTTGTGGGATAGATACTAACTTAAAACTAAGATAAGAGGCTTGACACGTAGTTCAACACATTTATCTAAATAGGAAGAACGAGTTAAATAGGAAAGAGAGAGGACAATTCCTTAAAAAAGGAAAGAGAGATAATTTTCACCAATTTCTATCTTCTTGTTGTTCCAAACCGGCGGCAGCGAAAGTTCTTGTTATGGAATTGGTACGATATACACATAAAATCCTCGGGCAGTAGTCCACGCCCCTGATGAGGGTCTTGACATTAAATTACATATAGAAATCGTATAGCAATGGGAGACCAACCTGTTAATACTTAATACTGACTGGTTTTCGTCTTTTGTCAATAACCATGATTGATTACAACAGTTATCAATATGAACAATACTTCTCATCTTGAAACAAACTAGATTAACCTACTTTCATTCCTTCAATAAAATATGTATTTGGTCATCTCTAGTATAAATATAGCGTAGGTCTTTATGTTGTTGTACATCGTGTGCATGATGATCTCCAAGTTGTTAAACGTCGCCAAGTGGTTGTTTGAATCTCAGGAATTAGAAATAAGTTTTCACAAAACTAGTTTTAAGTTGCTATTATGTTAGGATGGATGTATGGATTACTTTATTTGGATCTAGTGAAGGGCCGAAATGGCGATAAATAAGTTTTATTTGAATGATCACAAATAAAACTTTCCCCTTAAAGAAACAACAAAGAACCTCACTTCATCGAAGCAAAGCGGAGAAAACACAGTTACAAATTTTTCAGCAAGGGTGGCACTACCGCATAGCTCACCTTTGGTATTGTTAGATGAACAAGACTCCTAAGACTACTGTAATCAGTAGCGATAGTGCCACACTACAGTAAAAATAGGGCAGCTATCTTGCACAAACTTAGAAGAAGAGGTTGTAGATTGCCTAGATGATTGTGACAATATAGAATGTGGCATTACGGTATGAGTTTATATCATGTTTTTGGGCCGTTTCCGGATGTTTAAGCCTTTTCGGGGGAGTTTGGGTCTTGGGGGAATTAGTTTGGGCCTTGGGGGATCTAATTGGGCCGTAGGTGGAGCATGAGGTTCCTGGCCCATGTGGGGGAGGAAGTGGGCAGCAACCCCTACCTCCATGCGCCCCAAAACCCTATGCGGCCCCCACCTCCCATCCCCTCCTAGCCGCCGCATCCCCCGTGGTGTGTGCCCCCTCCCTCTCCCCTCCTAGCCGCACCCCCTCCCCCTTTGCGCCTCCCCTCCCCACCTCCAGCCGGCCCTAGCACCACCCCGATCTTGCTTTCCGGGAGCTCTTCGTCCAAGAGGATTCGGCATTTCTGGCGATTCCGGCGTTCTGGACGATTGGAGGGGAGATCAGGCCGCGAGGAGGAGACGTTCGTCGACTGGGTGATTCGCCAAGAAGAGGTATGTGTCGACGATTGGTTCCACCGGCAATGAGATTTTGTGATTCAAGGGGGGCTCGTGCGTGGTCGAAGCCAGATGGTAACACAGGATGCAAGGGCCAACTCTTTAGACAGGTTCGGGCTCTCGGCCCGAGAGATAATACCCTAGTCCTGTGTTCTTGGATATATGGGCGTGTTCTTCCCTTTTTCTTCTGTTTTTCTCTCCCCTTTTTTTAGGGTTGTTCCCTGTCGGGACCCGGATTTGCAAATCCGAAACCCTCTGTGTTTACTGCACTAGTCCAGGATCACGCTAGTGCACACAGTGGCAACAAAATTGACATATCAATCCATTATCAAATTAACTATGAAAGTAGCAAATAGTAACAACGGACCTTATGGTCAAGTTTACATAACTGTGCCTTAAAGGCTTCAGAAACAAATAAAACTCTTGCAGCAAAAAATAAAATAACTGGGCCATACGACATGCCACAGGCAATCGTCTGGGGAGCGCCATCCTAGTTCACGTAGTCTTCATAAAACTCCTCCTCGTAGAACTCAGTATTTCCCTGTTCTTCCTCAGCAACTGATCAACAAAGGCATAAAGCCGTGAGTACAAAAAGTACTCAGCAAGCCGCAGGGAATGATGCAAATATTGTACGGCTTGACAAAGGATATCCATAGGGTTATTTTGCAGAAAGCGATAACTTGAATGTAAATACCATGTATAGATTCAAAGCATAATTGACAAAGATAATAATAACTGGTAAATCAATGGTAAACAACAACACAAGACTGGTGAGGCATCACCCATCACCAACTAAATCATCATCAACCACTGAACTCAACAGTATTAATAATTTTACATAAAAAAAATAGTGAACTTCCCGTTCACTCCCAACAATACTGCCCCTCAACATTTTTCTGAAAACACTATACCCCGTGTGAAATTCCCAGGCACGTCCATGACCGCGGACACGGCTATTCGAATAGTTTAACACACACTCTGCAGAGGTTGTACAGCTTTACCCACAAGATATGATCCACTCTTATTGCCATACGTAATTAACACACTTCCTATGTTTTTTCGGCAAAGAGGTCATAACAAGGCCTTTACAATGCTCTGTATAAACCCAGTACTGCCCGCTAAGGTTTCACCCCTCAGGGCCCCCTCTTGCGCCTTGTGAATCTACCCGTCTGTCCCGGAACCCACACAACCACAACAGTACTTAAATTTAGACATTGCAAATTAATCGGCCAGGTCTGTCTCACCAGACATGTGGTTGTACGGTTAGGCCCAGTTCAGTGGCGCACAAGATTAAGTCCTTAAGTATACTCAGGCAAGACAACCACATCCCAAATTTTGTATAACCAAGACCAATGACATACCCTGCCATGGTACAACAAATTTTACAACAGTGGCTACTCTCCACGATTCCATATCTCATTAAGTCAATATTATTAATTCATCATGTGACATGAACCCATCGTATAACTAAGCAGGTCTAAGCATAGTTACGATAACCCAATGTTGGTACTATAATCATTTCCAACTAGTAAATGACCCAACCTAGGGTGACAATGGATACATGGCATTTCAATGATTCAAGGTGTCATTATGGTAATCAGGTATTTAACTATTCCCGTAAATAATTCTTGTAAACAAATAGCATGCATTTGTATGAAACAAAAATACTTTTGGAAACATAGGTTCAACATGGTCAAGGACTACGACTTGCCTTCACCAGCAGCTAAGATATTGAAGACTTGATGCTCAGCGACGGCGTCGGCAGCTTCGATGGATTCTTCGGCTACGCGCAAAACGAGACACCAATAAATAACCAAAAATAAAATAAAATCTAAAAATTATAAAAATTATACTGGCAGGTAGATCTTGAATTTAGATGAATTTAGGAACTTGAACGGAGTGAATCGGAGTTCGGACGCAAAAGATATAAGCGTTTGAAGTTGGAAAATGATGAAAAATCAAGAAAAAAAAGAAAAGTTACTGTAGCTACAGGGACTTTGTCGTAGCTACAGTAACCATGCGTCCAGAACTGAGCAGAACCGAGCACATGAACTAGGGTTTGGGGAAAAAAAATGGATTTTTTTCAATGGAAGGGATGGCGGGGTTGGGAAGATGACTACGAGAAAGGTTTCGCTGACGGCGAATCCAACGGTGGTGTCGGATTTCGGAGAGGATGACCGGATTGAGAGCAATCTAAGTCGCAAGCCTCCTCGGTTGATGATGACCAAACCCGAAATTCGTCGAAATGAAGATGAAGTAGCACAAAGGAAGTGGAGGGACGGGTTGGCGACGAAGAGAGGCACCGGAGCCCCCTTTTTATAGGGCAAGAGGAGGTCCGTAGTGGGTGTATTCATGGGAGAAATGGAAACACATTCTCACGGGAGTAAGTTGCAATTCATGAAGGATTTAATTAAGGGATTAACTTTGGAACGTTACAAATGCAACGAGGATCTCAAATATCATTTTTCCGGAATTTTTGGTGCATTAATCGGAAGGAAATGAAGCTTCACGTGAGCATCAATGGAGGAGAGAGAGAGTGAGCCTTCCCTGATGCTTGGCTGGAGGTTGGAGATGCTCTACAGTGCCAAGCTAACATGTGGACCCCATGAATAGTGAAGAAAATATGGCGCGAGAGGTAAAATAGCAAAAAGAATCTAAAAATCCCAGAAAAATTTCTAAAAATACTAGGGAATATTTGGAACCCAACAAAATTGGTTTCATTGAATTTGGATAAAATTTGGGATTTAGAAAATTCCAGGATGAATAAAGGGCTTTTAACGGAAGGCCGCAAGCGATAAAATACCAGAGTGTTTCCAAAAATCTTGGGAAAAATTCCCAAAATCATTTTGGAATATTTGGAACCTAATGCAATAGGTTTTGGAATTTTTGGAGCATTTTGGGACTCGGGTGAAATTTTGAGCAATGATAGGAATTTGAAAATTTGACTTTTCGGACGATTCGAAATTGAGCTCCAATTTCGGAAGGATAAGGATGCCAGGTTAATTAGAACTCCAATTAAAATCCAAAACTTTAAATTAATTAATTTAAATTATTATTATTTTTAGAAAACCAAAAATAGGGATGTTACATTCCCTCCCCCCTTATATACTGGGGGAAGGGCACGTTACAAGAGGGCGCCACCTGGCCCTGGGCCAGGTGGACTCATGAGTATGTTGTTTGTCTCTGTCTGGCGAACCCAACTACGTCCAGAGGATTTGGTCGTCTCTTTCCCGACCCACACCTGCCAATCCAGCAGGGTCTGGTGGCTGCAGGCTGCAGGCGCCAGGTCGCAGGCTTTACTTTAGGCGGGGTTGTCCTGACGTGGCGCGGAGCTTCGCCGAGGAGGCGACCAGCTGCCTTGGAGAAGAAGTCGGGTCGTGGCTATGGGCTCTTCACAACGCTTTCGAATTCTAGGCCCGATGCACCATCCTGGCCCAGTTAGGCATGAGCTTCTCTATGGGACCCCGGTCTCGGTCATCCCACAGCAGCCCCCAAGTTCTTTAAGATCGGATTTCCCCCTCTTGTCCTTTCAGAAAGATTTTTATGGGAAAAAAAGATCATAAAGGACTTGTTAATTGCCGGGATTGTTGCCAATGTTTTCCCATCTCATGTCCGAGTAGCGCTTATGCTCGTTATCGATCCTTGCAGGGCATACAGAGGGATGGGTCATACCGTAGTTGGTTGACTCGTGACCGAGTGGTACCCGCACCCGCTTACGGTGTGCGGCAACTGGCTCGTAGAGCTCAATTGACCCTCGTGGGGCATACCATAGTTGGTTGGCTCGTGGCCGAGTGGTACCCGCACCCGCTTACGGTGTGCGGCAACTGGCTCGTAGAGCTCAATTGACCCTCGTGGGGCATACCATAGTTGGTTGGCTCGTGGCCGAGTGGTACCTGCACCCGTTTACGGTGTGCGGCAACCGCTCAGAGCTCAATTGACCCTCGTGGGGCATACCATAGTTAGTTGGCTCGTGGGTCGAGTGGTACCGCACCCGCTTACGGTTTGCAGCGGCAAGCGCTCGTAGAGCTCAATTGACCTCGTGGGGCCTACCAGGGCCATTTAGAGCAGTGCCCGCGCCCGTTTACGGTGCACAGCTTTAGGCTCTCATGGAGCGCATTCTCAATGCCATCTTGATTGAATCCTCACGCGGTACCCGATCATGCCGTGCGGCGGTGACCAGCTTTTGACCCCAAATTATGGGGTGTATCGCTAGAGGATGTTCGGAGAGTGCCTGGTCCCAATCTTCCGTGGTGACCAGCGCTCAGGCTCGTCACGGGGCGCACTCTGTCCCAAACCTCGAGCCAGATTTGACACCTGGCCGCGGCTTGCGCGACTCAGCTCTCGACCCAACGTGGGGCGTGCCCTAGATCTGGCTCAGAATTAAGCATGGGAGCCCTTGCTTTTTCCCGTCGTGAGGCGAAAACTGAGACTCACTTCTTATAAATGGGGAAACCCTTGTTGAGGGAAAGATATCTTTGCCCCTTTATCGGCACAGTCGCGAGATCTCCAAAACTCCTCGGGCGATCTTGGTAGCTTAGGGTTTCCGGTTTCGCGCCCAGAGCTTCTCCCCGGAGACCCCGCTTCGCCAGGATGTCCTCTTCTTCTTCGTCGCCGGAAGCGAGCACAGACCTGGCGGCCGCAGGGTGGGAGGCCTCCGTGTCGACGGGGGCTCGCCTGGAGGAGATGGTCGCCGACGGCGTTCTTCCTCCTCTGGAATTGATTTCCACCCGGCCGGTGGCAGGTGAACCCTACCCTAGTCTTCGAGTCCTTCTTTTGGCGGGGGTTTAGTGTTCCGGGGAGCGCCTTCTTTCGGGGGCTTCTTCATTTTTACGGGATTGAATTGATCAACCTGAACCCCAACTCCATTCTTCAAATCACCATATTTGTTCAACTCTGTGAGGCGTATCTTGGGATCCGTCCTTACTTCAATTTGTTTCGCTCCCTCTTCCTTCTCAAACCCCATCTAAATCGAAATTCTCCCAGTGCCATTGGGGGAGCTGGGTTCCAATCGCGAGAGGGCCTGAAGAGGCATTACTTCTCTATCCCCTTCAAAACCTCCCTCAAAGGTTGGAAGCGGGAATGGTTCTATTGCGCCAACGCAGACCCTTTCCTCACTCCTTTCACCGGCCGGGCCCCTGTAGTCCTCCAATGCTGGAGCAATCCCCCGCAGGGGCCCGGATTGGATCAAGTCACTGAACTTCTGGCGCTGATCGATGATCTGAAAAACCGAGGCCTGACCGGCATCAGGGTCGCCGTCAGCTTTGCTAAGCGTCGGGTGCAGCCCTTGAAGGAACGGATCCATTTGGGTTTCCGGTATGGTGGGACTTAGGATCCCACCCGGGAGTCGAACGCGCCGCTGCCAAGAGACGTCCTGGGGGTGCGGTTGATAGATTTCTTTGCTCCGGGCGCCGAGATAACCAATAGAGGTTGTCCGGGCAAGTTCTCGGCGAAGAGGGCTCCTCCTCGTGTGAGTATTCCTCACCTTCGAGACGTCGCTTGGTTATTTTCGTCTGATTTGAGGTTCTGATGATATGTGATTGTTCACTTTTCAGGAGCATGAAGCCTTCGTTTCTGATGCTCCGGTTGTCGGCGTCTCTCGGCTGAGGAATGTTCCGAGCAAGCGTCTGGCGGATTCTTTGGCTAAGGGGCTGGAGTCTTCTAAGAGGGAAAGAACATCGGTGGAGGAGGTTCCTGTCCCTTCCCCGGCTGGGCCATCAACTGCTGTTAGCCCCGGGGAGGAAGGTTCAGGAGCCCCATGTCGGGACCCCGAATTTGCAAATCCGGACCCTCTGTGTATTCAGCACTAGTCCAGGAACGCGCTAGTGCACACAGTCTTAACATCGGTAAATATCACAATCATACCACTCGATACTAATAAAGTACTTTTATTTAAGTAGTCAAACTGGTTACTCGACCTTAAGGTCAAATTACAAACGTACGCCTCACAGGGCGAAACTTATTAAGAGAGAAATAGTAGCAGCGGAAAAATAAGATAACTTCGTGGCGCCATCCAGTATACCACAGGCAACTGACTGGGCTCGCTCCCTATGTAGACGGTTCCTCTTGGAGCTCCTCCTCCAAAGCTGGTGTAGTCTCCTCTTCAACTGGTGTTGTATTGTGGCAAGGGTGAGTACTTGGTACTCAGCAAGTCATGCACAGAATGCAGGCTAATATACTATATGCATGGCTTGGTACAAAGGAATAGCTCAAGGTATATTTGCAGAAAACAGCATTTAACAAGTATCATAAATAGATTCGAAAGCAGTAGAAATAAGTAAAGCATAGATAACTTTTCAAGGAGTTTAATAAACATCTTTTCCAGCCTAATCCACATTTCCATCAACATCATTATTAATCCAACCCAACCTTTCAAATCCAAGTTATTTTTGAGAAAATCTAACCCTTGACTTAATTCCCGAGCGATGTCCAATACCGCGGACACGGCTATTCGAATAGATTCTACACTCTGCAGAGGTTATGCACCTTACCCACAAGATACAGTCAAACACCACAAAGGCGAGTTCCCGTAACAAAGTCTTTCGGAAACTTCTAACAATACAAGTGGTCCTCCCCAGTTATTGCACGCTAACCCTTCCCTTAGCTAAGGCGAAGTTTAGGCCAATCAACCGTTAGATGGGTACCTGGCCTCAGCCAGACGCTCCCCGTACAACTTACACAAAGGGTGTAGTTGACCTCCCGAGGTCCCACAGTGTGCACGTTATTAGCAACTTAGTCAACTAGGTCCGTCCCATTCTGGACATGTGGTTGCACGTTAGACCCGATTCAAAGGCTTGCAAGGTGAAGTCCTTAGGGTGACCAGGGCAAGACTACCCAAGAACCAAATCAACATCCCCAAAGGCCACAACTGGCCCACCTGATCATTCTTGCCACATGCCCCTGGCCGAAAACTATTTATCAAACCCCGCTTGATTACCATGCACCACGTGCCATCAACATCACATGATACCTTTCCAAACAGGTTCAATATATCATTAAGTCAATATTAACATTTGATTGTCCAAAATCATGTCATGAGCACGTAGCAGGTCTAAGCAGCATACTACAACGATCTAATTTCCCATGTTGGCAATTTAATAATGTCCAACTAGTAAACCACAACTAGGGTGACAAGGGTCATGGCACATATTTAAGTAATCAAGGTGTCATACAAAGAAATTGGTATTTATCTAATTTCCCATATTTAAATAAAATATTTTCTAATTGAACTAGCATGCAATAGGTTAAATCAAAATAGATTTCAAAATAGGATCAACATGGTCAAAGCACAACTTGCCTTCAAAAAGTACTTGCTCTTGGTCTTGAGTTGGATCCTGAGTCAATACTTCTCCTTCGAATCCTTCCAAGACTTCAACGTCTACTCAGAAAGCGTGCAAATAGCAATACACAAATAAACAATAGGCAAAAAGTGTCCAAACATCCAAATAAATTCCATAAACAGAGAGAACATAATTTTATGAATTTTTAGAAACTGGAATCGTCAAATTTGGAGTTAAAACACAAAAGTTATGATTATTTAAAGTTTAAATAATCAATTAAATAATTTTACAGAGAAAAACTTTAGTCCAAAAATTAAATAAAATTCATATTTAGGTAGATCTCAATTTTATACAAATTTAGAAATTTTAATTACTCAAATCGGAGTTGAAACACAAAAGTTATAAGCGTTTGAAGTTTGAAACAAAATCTGAAATCATTATTTCGAATTAATAAATCATTTTCTTTTTCGGAAATTAATTATTGCGTCAGCGAGGACACGTGTCGGCTCCTGATTGGCTGGCTAACGTCAGCCGGTCATGGCTCACCCTCGATCCACGGCTTGGCTCGGTCCCGCGGCTCGACAGGTGGGATCCTCGGGTGATGTCAAAGATCGACGTCATCGCGTTTCGGTGACGCTACTGACAAGCGGGCCCCACCGTGGCGTCGGGCCAGTGCGATTCGGTTGTCCGGCCGACACGGGCCCCGCGTGTCAGAGACACGCGCTCACGCGCGCGTGGCGCGGCTAGGCACACGTGGCACGATCTGTGCCGTTGATTTGAAATCCGACGGCACGGATCGGATCTAGGGTTCACGTTCAAAACTACACGGTGATCACGGGCCGTTCGATCTAGATCGGACGGTCCAGATCTACCCTAGGCTAACACCGTTATAAAGTACACGCGATGATCGTAGGCGTTGGATCTAGATCCAACTGTCCCGATCTGATCTAGGTTTTAGGGTTTTGGTTGCACGTGGGCTCACCTGGATCGTTGGATTTCGATCGGACGGTTGACGTGCTTCGAGGGCGACGATGGCGTTGTGGTGGCGCTGCTCCGCCGGAGTTGGGGAAGGCGACCACGGCGACGGCGCCTTGGGGCTTCTCCGACGAGATGAAAGGCACTCTCGGAGTGCGTCTCAAAGCGAGGAGTGGGACTGCGCTCGGTGACACGGAGACGGCTCGGCGACGGCGGCGCGGCGAAACCGAAGCGGAGAGAGGGAAGGAACTACGGCGAGCAATTGCAGCTTGCGCCGCGGCGGCTAGGGCTCAAACTTGAGGCAAAAGATGCGCCACGGCAAAGGGCTTCACGGGGTTGCCTCGGGGCTTTAAATAGTGCCTTAGGCGTCGGCGCTAATCCGTGAAACCCTAACGGACACGGCGGACTCTGTGGCCAGCGCTTGATCGAGCTGGACTCGGGAGACGACGAAATCATGGCCGTCGCGTGGCCCGATCCACGGCCGAGATTGCGGCGCACGCGGTCCGGCCGGATCCGGTTGGATCGGTGCGGGCCAATTTCCGGCCGTTGATTTCGATCCAACGGTTCCGGATCGATCAAGGTTCGGCCGGATCACGTGGCTCGGTCGACTCGAGTCCGACTCGGTTCCGACTTCGGTACGATGAATAGTACTTGACCCAACTCAATTTCCAATGATTTAATAATTAAAATAATTCCCAGTAATTCATTTAATTCATTAAAAATAGCAAAAGACTCAGAAAAATTCTAGAAAAATTCTGGAAAATATTTTGGATCATTTTGGACTCAAATAAAATATTTCCAACAAAATTTTATTTGCAAAGTTTAATTCTTTAATTATTTCAAAATGGAATAAATTCAAATAAATTCCAAATAAATCCAAATAAATTCCAGAAAATTCCAAAAATTCACCAAAGTGCCAAATCACACATGAATTTAGGAAAAGCAAATTTTTGGGGTGTTACACCCATCTTCCGAGCCAGCACTTGCCTCGAATGTTGGCGTAGACTTAGGCTCTCTTCCGGGTGGTGCTGGGATCCGTTGTTCAGGAGCTCCATCTTCCGAGCCAAAGACGCCCGGATTTTGGTGCGAACTTAGGCTCTCCTCAGGGTGGTCTTTGGGGTCCGTAGGAAGGCTTGATGATGAAATTCAAGAAGTCTAAAAGGTTTGTTACCCCTTGACTCTTGTTCTTGTCACTTTGCATGTGTGCCAACATACTGTCCCATTGGTGAGTCAGGGCTCCCTCCACGGACGTTCCAGTGGAGGCATCTTCTGAGAGGGAGGCTCCAGGGTCGGCTTCTCCTGGGAGGCTGCCACGGCCGCTGCCTCGCCGTGAGGATGCGCCGGCAGAGGAGACGCGTTCAACTGCTGGGCTGTTCGGAGGTCCTGATAGCGAAGACCCCGCCGGTCCGTCAGCCCCCGAAGTGGAGGAGATTCATCGAGAACCCCCTCCGCTTGGTCCTCTCCCGGAGCCACCGACTCGGACAATGTGGTGGGGAAAAGATTCCGATTGGGATGGAATGGAGGAGGATGAAAAGGCGGAGGTAGCAGCCCGAATGGAGTTGTATGAGCTCACGGTGAAGTGTAGCCGGCTGGTTCGGGTGAGTCCTTCGATCTCCCCTTCCTCAATATATCTTTGAAGCGCTGACTCCTTGCCGGTGGTCTGCTGTGATGCCCAGGATATGGGAACCTGCTCCGAAAAGAGGTCAGACTTCTTTCGAAAGGTGTTGCCTAAGCTCAAGGACCACCAAAAGTACGAGGACGAGCTAACCGAGCTCAGCCGGATGCGATGGAAGGAAGTCCATGAACATGAGGCTCAATGCATGGGCCTCCATGAGGAAAAGTCGAAGCTTGAGTGGTCACTGCAAGGTATGAACCTCCGCGGGCCTGGGGCAGGTGCTTTCTTCTTGAACGGTCAGAAACGTGTCTGACTTTCCGTGCTTTCAGAGCGTGACTCGACAATCGCCGAGCTCAGGACACAGCTGGAGGCTTCAAAAAGTTCTAACCTTGAAACTCGGGCTAGCTTGGAGAAGACACAGCGAGAACTGGAGGGTAAACTTCTCAATTCGAATCAGACGTGCTTCGAGCCGGGTGCGCTTTCTGGTGACAGCTTGGCTTTGGTGTAGAATATAAGGAGAAGGTGACCGCTGCCGAACGAAGCCGCACCGAGCTCCGCGTCGCCTGCGAGCCAGTCCTGCACCTTCTGCATATCGAGGGAGCCGAATCGAGCCAGGGAGACGATGCCGTTCCGCTTCTCTCGGGAGGAGCTGACAGGATCAAGGCTTACGCAATGGAGTCGGCGACCATGAGTGCTAATCAGGCGTTGGCAGTGGTCAAATCTCATTATCCGAGAGTTGACCTTGAAGCTGTTAAAGAGGGTTTTGCCTGTGACTAAGACAAGGCCAACGCGCTCCTTGAAGAGGTTTCCGGTACATCACAGGCTTTGCTGGAGAATCTTGAATTCTGAATTTGATGTGAATCTTCGTGCCGAATGCTGACTAGTCTCATTTGCACTTTGCTGGGTTGGATAGCGCTTGGGATAGCACTTGTCGCCCTCGTGGCTGAGTGGTTCAGCCCCCGAGCTCCAGGACTTACGTCGTCGCTTTCTCGCCCCAGGCACGCTTTTTCGAGTGCCTGGTGTCCAGCCCTCGAGCGTTGGGACTTACGTCGTCGCCTTCTCGCCCCAGGCACGCTTTTCCAAGTGGCTGGTGTCCAGCCCTCGAGCGTCGGGACTTAGGTCGTAGCCTTCTGGCTAAGTGGTTCAGCCCCCAAGCTTACGTCGTTGCCTTCTCGCCCCAGGCACGCTTTTCCGAGTGGCTAGTGTCCAGCCCCCGACTTCTCGCTTAATTGGGCCAAATGAGCGGGAAGGCTAAATTAAATTGAACCAAGTTGAACTAAACCTGACACGTGTCTGGCGAAATATCTCTTCATCCTGTTCAACGTGTTGATCTTCTATGGTATTTGCGTATCCGCCTTGTTTTTTGTGCCTCATTGATTATTGGGGAGCGCGTTTGAATGCCCTTGGAGGCGCTTCGATTTCCGGAGCTGGGGTTGGCTTATAAATAGGATGTCACCGCTGATAGAGCGATCATCCCTTTCTTAAGCTTCTCCCTTTCCTTCTTGAAGATCTTCTGAACTGCCACTTCTCGCTTAATGTCGGCTTTCTTTCGCCACCGTTTCCATGACATGTACAGTGATCCTGAAGACGCGGAGCTGTGGCTGAACTTTAACTTTGCGGTGATAGAGCGGGAGGAGGAGAAGGCGGATATCAGGGATACCCGCGCCGTTGCTGCCCTGATTGAGGCGGTGCCGGCGCTGGAAGAGGTAGCGAACGTCATCAAGGACATCTTTGGCGAGCGCCTTGGCTGACTGGCTATTGAGGCCCTTCTTCTGTTGAGGCCCTCACTTTGGGTGGTCGCGGACTTGATCCGCGAGGCCCTGGGCCGCGCGCGTCGCAATTAGCTCTCTGCACCCGGTCTCCCTGCACCTGGCTCCCTGCACCTGGTCTCCCTGCAGCACCTGGCTCCCCCTTTTTTTTAGCGCGAGAAAAAAAGAAAAAAGAAAAAAGGATTAGCAATGTGAATTACTGATTCTATGAAATAAAATATGGGATCGGTGCCATTTATATAGCTCTGTGTTTGATTGTTTTTCTGTAGACTATTTGCTCTAATCAATAGCTTCGACCTCTACAGCGAGGTGCTGGAGGGTCGAATTTCTACCGATTAGGGACTAGTGATTCGGATTTCTATGTCCAGAAGTATTTATGGAACTACAGACCATCGTTCTTGAGCGGTTAGTGCCTTCTTCTAGCTTCGTCTTTCCTTCTTCGTGCGCTGATACAAACGTCCGGATCTTGCCGCTTGTCGCGGCCTTACCTCGAACATGCGTTTCCGCATAATTTGTATCGGCACAATTTTGGATTAGACGCTACGTTAGTAGGGTGATAACCACTCAGGATTGACTTGGTGATAGTATAGCGAGATAGATCAAAGAACCAGATAGTCGGAAAATTCATTTAATGCATGGGAGCTGGATACATAGCTTAAGCGTAGAAGCAACGTAGCTGTTCGGCGTTCCAAGTGTCCGCCAGGACTGCGCCGTCTTGGCGCCTAAACCAATAGGCTCCCGGGCGGACTACCTCCTCCACGATGTAAGGTCCTTCCCAGGTCGGGGAGATCTTATGCTCACTTTTTTGATTCCTCCTAAGGACCAAATCTCCCTTGGAGAAGATACGACTTCGGACATTGCGGGAGTGGTAGCACCGAAGACCCTGGAGGTATCTAGCCGACCGAATTGCTGCAACATTTCTGGCTTCCTTGAGTTGATCAAGCTCCACCAATCGGCTTCCCTCCGACTCGGCTTCTTTATAATTCCGGACCCTCAGGGATCCGAATTCCATTTCCGTTGGCAAAACCGCCTCGGAGCCATAGACCAGGAAGAAGGGAGATTGTCCAATCGCTCTGCTGGGGGTGGTTCTGAGCCCCCAGAGCACTGATGGCAACTCTCTCACCCATCGCGCGGCGTATGGTTTGAGGCGATCGAAAATCCTGGTCTTCAGTCCGTGAAGGACCAAACCATTGGTCCGCTCGACTTGCCCATTGCTTCTTGGATGACCCACCGACGTGAAGCAGATTTTTATTCCCATGTCGTCGCACCACTCTTGGAATTCTTCACCACGGAATTGTGTGCCATTATCCGTGATGATGCGGTTAGGTACGCAATATCTGACCACGATATCTCGGAAGAATTCCTTGGCCTTAACTGCCGTGATCGTGGCGACTGGTTTGGCTTCGATCCACTTGGTGAATTTGTCGATGGCCACGAAGAGGTAGGAGAAGCCGCCCTGGGCCTTTTTGAGGGGTCCGACTAAGTCGAGCCCCCAGACTGCGAAGGACCAGGAGATAGGGATGGTTTGCAGTTCCTGCGCTGGCAGATGTATCTGTCAGGCGTAGAACTAGCAACCTTCACACGTGCGAACGATTTCTTTGGCATCTGTTACCGCCGTGAGCCAGAAGAAGCCTTGCCGGTATGCCTTGCCGACCAAAGCACTCGACGCGGCGTGGTGGCCACACTCTCCCGAGTGGATTTCCTTGAGCAATTCTCTTCCCACTTGCTCCGGGACGCACCGCTTGAGGACACCGGAGGCGCTCCTTCGAAAGAGCTCTTCTCCGATAACCACGTAGGACCTGGCTTGTCGCGAAACACGCTCAGCTAGAGTGGATTTTTCGGGAAGCTCGCCTCTCAAGAGATAATCCACATACGGGGTCGTCCAGTCGGGGTTGGTAACTAGGACTTCTGCCTCGGGGATCTTGCTCAGCTCTTGTGGCTTGATCACCGAGGGCTCATAAAGTTCCTGGGTGAACACGCCACTTGGGACCTCCGCCCGAGTGGTTCCTATCTTCGCCAACTCGTCCGCCACTTCATTGTTACGGTGCAGGACATGAACTAACTCCAATCCATCGAACTTGTTCTCCAATTCTCGGACTTGCTGACAGTATGCCGCCATAGTCTGATCGACACAGGACCAGTCCTTCTGCACTTGGCTAACCACTAATTGGGAGTCTCATGAACCGCGCGATCGTCGGATACCGAGCGATATGGCGATGCGGAGCCCATGAATGAGGGCTTCATATTCTACGGCGTTGTTCGAGGCCGGGAAATGGATGCGAAGAACGTACTTGAGCTGATCTCCCTTTGGTGAAATGAGCAGAATTCCAGCTCCCACGCCACGAGCATGAGAGACCGTCGAAGTACATCGTCAATACTCGGCTCCGGCCGACGAGAAGTGCATGCTCGGTCCACTTGGCCGTGAAGTCGGCCAGGGCCTGCGACTTGATGGCGGTGCGCGGCTTGAAATAAATATCAAAGGCTCCAAGCTCGGCCGCCCATTTCGAAATTCTCCCAATAGCTTCCCGATTATGGAGAATATCTCCTATCGGGAAGGAGGTCACTACCGAAATATGATGCCCCTGGTTGTAATGCTTCAATTTCCGCGACACGACCAGCACGGCGTAGAGCAACTTCTGTACTTGAGGGTACCTTATCTTGGATTCGCCCAACACTTCGCTGACGAAGTAGACCTGACGCTGCACCCCGTTGCGGTGCCCTGGCTCCTCCCGCTCCACGACTATCGCGGCGTTGACCACATGGGTCATTTCCGCTACGTAAAGTAGGAGAAGCTTCTCCGGCATTGGCAAAACCAGGATCGGAGGGGTGGAGAGGAACGCCTTGAGCTCCTCGAAAGCTTGTTGCGCCTCCACCATCCATTCGAATCGATCCTGCTTCTTGAGGAGTTTGAAGAAGGGCATCCCTCGAGTCCCCAGTCGAGAGATGAACCTACCAAGCGCCACCATGCACCCAGTGAGCTTACGGGCGTCCTTACAGGTGGAGGGGTGCCATCCTCATGATGGCCTCGATTTTTCGGATTTGCCTCGATCCGCGATGAGAGCGATGAACCCGAGTAGTTTCCCGGAGGTGACCCCGAAGACACATTTCTCAGGGTTTAGTTTCACCCGGAACGCTCTTAGGCTGTCGAACGTCTCGGCGAGATCAGAGGTAAGGTTGCTTCTCGACTGCGTCTTGACCACTACGTCGTCCACGTAGGCCTCCATGTTGCGTCCGAGCTGATTGTGAAAACACCGCTGTATCGTGCGTTGATAAGTTGCACCAGCGTTTTTCAACCCAAACGGCATTGTGACGTAGCAATATGCTCCGAATGGAGTGATGAACGATGTCTTCTCGCAGTCTTCGACTCGAAGCTGGATTTGGTGATAGCCCGAATAGGCGTCCAAGAAGCTAAGGAGTTCACACCCGGCGGTGGAGTCTACCACTTGGTCGATACGAGGCAACCCGAAAGGATCCTTTGGGCATGCTTTGTTGAGGTCGGTGTAATCAACACACATGCGCAAACTTTTATTCTTTTTGCGGACGAGTACAGGGTTTGCCAACCAGTCGGGGTGATACACTTCTCTGATGAAGCCTGCAGCTAACAGTTTCGTGATCTCCTCCCTGATGGCATCTCAGCGATCTTGAGTGAATCGCCGCAACCTCTGCTTGACAGGCTTGGCCGCTTGGTCCACGTTTAGCGCATGCTCGATCACCTCCCTGGGAACTCCAGGCATATCAGACGGCTTCCAAGCAAAGATGTCCTTGTTTGCCTGGAGGAAGGTGATGAGCGCATCTTCCTATTTTTCTCCGAGCCCTGTCCCGATCTTGGCTGTTTGGGCCGAGTCGGACGGGTCGACGGTGATCATCTTGACGCCTTATTCGGGACTCAACCCGGGCTTCAGCGCCTTCCGAGTCGGGATGCTTGCTCCCTCGGAAGATTGGGCCACTAGCCGGATTAGTTCGCGATCAGCTTGTGCTCCCAGCGACTCGGCCATCTCGCAGTTCTCACATCACGGAAAAAAAGCGCTTGACATCACCACGCAGCGTGATAATGCCATTCGGCCCTGGCATTTTTAATGCCAGATACGCGTAATGGGGCACCGCCATGAATTTGGCTAGCGCTGGCCTCCCCAAGATTGCGTGATACGCAGTAGCGAAATCAGCCACCTTGAAGCTGAGGTTCTCGGTCCGGTAGTTCTCTCTCGTGCTGAAAGTGACTGGCAGAGTGATTTGGTCGAGTGGTGTCGCCGACGTCCCGGGAATCACCCCATGGAACGGTGACGACCCACGTTTCAGCTCCGACCTGGAGATTCCCATATCGTCGAGAGTTTTGCTGAAGAGGACGTTGAGGCCGCTCCCCCCGTCAATCAGCACCCTTTTGAGCTTGATGCCACGAACAACTAGCCCCAAGACGAGGGGATACCTGCCGAGAAACGGGACTCGGTCCGGGTGATCCGAGCGGTCGAAAGTGATCGCAACTTCAGACCACCGTATGTATCTGGGGTCTCGTATGTCGCATTGATGTCCCGAGCGGTAAGTTTTCCTTCCGCTTGGACTCATCTGTGCCAAGCCAGAAGATATAATTGATCTCCAGCTCGGCTTCTTGATAGTCTTCCTTGGCTTCAAGAGAAGGTTGCTTTCCGACCGCTTCACTCGGCCCCTGCCCGAGCTGCCCCTTGGTCTCCCGGGCGAATCTTTTCAGGGTGAAGCAATCTTTGGCGGCGTGTCTTCCTTTTGGGTGGAAGGGACAAAGCGAGTTCATCACTTTGTCGTACCCGTCGGTCTTAGGGGCGTGCGTTTGGCCCCGTTCGGCGGTCGCCACCAGGTCTTGGCCCTTGCGCTTCTTCTCCTTTCGCCCGGAAGAGTCAGCGTGGTCCCCTCTCTCGTCGTGGCGTTCGGCCAAGGCTTCGGAGGCCGACGCGTAGCGATCCGCTAAGGCGAACAACTTGCAGACCGAAGTTGGAGACTTCCGGGACATCTTCTTAATGAGGTCGGGGTCGCTGACCCCCTTCTGGAAGGTGGCGATTACGACCGCGTCTGTGACATCCTGAACTGTGCTCTTCCTGTGCATGAAGCGCTTGACGAACTCCCGCAGGGACTCATTCTTCTTTTGGTGTAGCTGGTACAAATCCCAGGGGGTGCTGGGGCACTCATACGTACCTTGGAAATTTGAGATGAGCTACTCACACAGATCTCCCCAAGAATGAATAGAATTAGCTGAGCACAGTGAGCCACGCTGGGCACAGGGGCGAGAGTGGTAGTAGATAATTTGCCATCACGTTCTGATCTCCCCCTGCGGCCCTGACCGCTAGTGTGTATACCTGCAGCCAGGCTTCCGGGTCCCTGTCGCCGTCGAATTTGGTGATGCCTTTGGGGTTAAACCCGTCAGGCCAAACCACTCGGCGTAGGTGGGGGGTGAACGCACGGACCCCCTTGATGACCTCATCGCGCCGCGCGGATGGTGAGCGAGGTGGGGGAGAGAGGGCCCGACGAGCGCCCCGATGCGCGGGGAGTACGCCAAAGCGCTCGTACTCGTCGGCGTGCCGGCGCTGCTCGTCTCTTTCCCGATCACGCCATCTCGCGTCGAGGTCAGAACGGAGGTCTCGATTGAGGCTGTGGTGCAGGTCTTCGTCGCGGTGGGGAACGCGATGCCCCCGTTGGGGAGTTTCGGTCGGTGGCGCTAGCCGTTTGAGTTCAGTTGGAAGCGTGTGGCGGCGCCCTGCATGCGGTAGTCGGTGCAGGCTTGTTGCTGGATTGCTGCCGCAGTCACCATGGCTTTTACTTGGGCCATGATTGGTGCAGCCGGATTACCGACCTCCAGCATCGGGCTCAAGGTGTCCAGGAGCGTTTTGGACGCGACGATATTCTGCTGTGGTGTATGGAAAATAGCTTGGTCTCCCATTTTGACCTGCAGAATGTCCTCATTGACGTCGCGGGCGCGACCCCGAAGGGCTTGTACCCGTGCGTCGAGCTCCGGCTTGCCCCCGGGGTCGTGCTCGGCAGCCTCGAAGTCGCCGTGGCGCTGCTGCGATTCAGCACGCGAGCCTCCGATCACGCAGACTCGGTGGAAACTCCTGCAGCTCTCCAAGCTTTTTTCTGACCCGGCCGACGAACTGAAAGAGCCTGCCGGGGATAGCTCAAGGCGATCGGCGGTTCCGAGTGGCTTGGCAACGAGGACCCCCACCACCCGAAACTCGGTGCCTGTTGCGCCCACTGCCTGAGGGAACCGGGGTTTTAGCCCCCCGCTTGGTGTTTGCGAGCACGGAACGGCGGAACACCCCAATCCAGGCAGTGGTCGCAATGATGACTCCCCGGGGGTCTCCTCGTGCGGCGAGGCGTCCGCCTCAAGGAGGGAGAGACTCCCGAGGTCATCAGCGATGAAGGTCAGGCTTCCAAAATGGAAAACTTGATCTGGGGGGAAACTGTAGGGATTCCACTTGTGGTTGCCATCGAGCTTGACGGAGACCTTCGCACACCTCCCCTACCTGGCGCGCCAACTGTCGACGATTGGTTCCGCTGGCAATGAGATTTTGTGATTCGAGGGGGGGCTCGTGCGTGGTCAAAGCCAGATGGTAACACAGGATGCAAGGGCCAACTCTTTAGATAGGTTCGGGCTCTCACGGAGGAGATAATACCCTAGTCCTGTGTTCTTGGATATATGGGCATGTTCTTCCCTTTTTCTTCTGTTTTTCTCTCCCCTTTTTTAGGGTTGTTCCCTCCCCCTTTATATACTGGGGGAAGGGCACGTTACAAGAGGGCGCCACCTGGCCCTGGACCAGGTGGACTCATGAGTATGTTGTTTGTCTCTGTCTGCCGAACCCAACTACGTCCAGAGGATTTGGTCGTCTCTTTCCCGACCCGCACCTGCCGATTCGCCAGGGTCTGGTGGCTGCAGGCTGCAGGCGCCAGGTCGCAGGCTTTACTTTAGGCGGGGTTGTCCTGACGCGGCGCGGAGCTTTGCCAAGGAGGCGACCAGCTGCCTTGGAGAAGAAGTCGGGCCGTGGCTATGGGCTCTTCACAGCGCTTTCGAATTCTAGGCCCGATGCACCGTCCTGGCCCAGTTAGGCATGAGCTTCTCTGCGGGACCCCAGTCTCGGACATTCCACAGTATGCCTTGGGGAATATGGTTGTAGAGTTTTAGTGCTGGTTAAAGGGGAAAGATCATGTTTTAATTTGGTGTTTAAGTGCAGTGATTAGATGGATTTAGGAAGATTGCAATTCGGTCTTGCATTCTGTTCTCGGATAGATTAGGTTGTCGATCTTCGGATGCGAAATAGATAATTTTAGAAGCGTTTTCTGGAGACCTGGCTGTTGCGAAAGTTGTAGGTAATAGAATTACCTTTAATTGGGAACCAAAAATGCTAAATTCCGTTTAGCCATTTAAATGTTATGGTCGTTTTACCGAGCGCTATCCAATCTGTGACGTGAATGGTACAGTCTGTGATCAATTGTAGATTAGAGGATTTTAGAGGCCGAATCAATTTTCGCGAATACTTAGAAAAAAGTGGGAAATTTCCTGAGGTTCGATAAAATATACTCATTTACCTAATTTGGAGTTGTAGAACTCAAGATATGCTTATTGGAAGCCTGCTGTCCCTACATCTGGCTATTGCCATTAATCACCCACATCAAAACATAGTTTTATTTTCATTTTTATTAAACTACCAGTATCCTTTACTACTTAAAAAAACTCTTAGAAAGTTTCATAAAGAATGGTGGATGTCGGGGTGTATGTCGTTAACAATTTCTAGAGCATTACTAAGCACATGCAATTGGTAAACGATTATATCCCATCTAGCAATGTGTAACTATCCCTTCTTAGGGTTATTACGGAACACATATCAACATGATTAAGGAAATCCACCAACACGGGCTATAATTACCAGATAACACAAAATAGAGATTTATTCAAGTATAAGCATGTAGGAAGATCCTGAATCATATTTTAGTTGATTATGAAATTTGGGTTCAAGATGATCAAAGGGGTGCTTGTCTTGCTCGTCGGTAGCGTATGCGGGATCGACGTCGTCAATGGCGGTGTCGGTAGCGTCAACGTCTACTCGTCGTTAATAGGACACAGCAAATAACAAATTTCAATGACAGTAAAAGAAACAAATCGAAGAACCAAATAAAATCATCACACATGCAAACAAAGCAATAATCGTGACTTTATCAGTTCATGTGGCAGTCAAGTCGTATAGTTCCATTCTAATGGTAGTAGTTCAAGATTACGTAACACTTAACCACTTTTCTTTGTGTATTATTTTTATTTTAATTTATGAATTCAAGAAGCTAAGATTGTGAGACTAAACATACTAAAATTCATTTTCAAGTTGCTATGCTACTTGTACTAATACCAATTAGTACATAAAGAAGCCTAATTTATTTTTGATAAAAAGTTGTATAATACACCCTAACTATTATTTCATAATCTTGTTTTCTATGGTATAACTAGTATATTAAAACAAGCTTCACTTAATTTGAATGCTTTATGAAGAAGTTATAGTAATTTAAAGATTCATTGTATTGAATTTAACCTTAATAGGAAATTGTTACCATTCAATTCTAAATTCAAATCTAATTGCACATTCAGATATTATTTAGCATAATGATCCTAATAAAATTGATTTTACCTAATTTGGATGATTTATGAGCAAGTTATAGCAATTTTAATAATTCAATACATTGAATTTAACCCTAATAGGAAAGTCACACAAACAAGCTCCAAATGCAAATCTAATCACATATTCATATAGAATTTGTGAGACACCGGATCAGCTATCTGAAATTTCCTGTGTATTTCTGTACTAGTCCCAGATCAGTTGCTAGTACACACAGTCAGACAGTGAAGTACCATTACCGAATAGAACGAAATTGTAACATAAACATAAAGTATTAGCCACATGGCTACTTATTACATCAAATGGTCACATGACCAAAGATCACGGCAGCGGAAACGAAACGACAAGTAATGAAACCCAAACAACTCCACAGGCGACGACTAGGAACGCACTTAGATGTCCTCGCGATCTTCTTCAAACTCCTCCGGGTGGAACTCTCCGTCTTCAACGGCATCCTGATAGTTTTCTGATGACAACATTTGTGTAGCATGTGAGCACAAAAGTACTCAGCAAGTCTGGGAAAGTATGCTCATGTAGGGCTTTCCAAGGTAGGCTTAATGTGGTTCATTTGCATAAAGCTAAGTTTCATCAAACCATACTTAATTATAAGTTTTACAAAGCATATTTTCGCAACCATTTTAACAATTGAATTATTTAATATTTCAGTAAGGGTTCTATCTACCATCACTAGTATAAAGGCTCTATCCACCACATTTTAAAAGATCGAGGTTATCCACACATGACTCTATCTGTCATGAAATAAAACAGGTTTCATCTACCTGGTTGGCTCAATCTGCCAATAAAACATTCGAGAGTTCTAACCACTCCCGAACCCCAAAACATCATTTATTTTCAAAATCAAAACCAAAACCAAAGTCTACCAGTATGAAAACATTCTTCATTTTTACCCTTGACCATAGGCACAGCTATTCGAATAGTTTTAACTCTGCAGAGGTGTACAATTTTACCCACAAGACATGATATTCTCTTGATGCCAAGCTATTAGCACACTTCCTTAGGTGTGCCAGCAGAGATATCATGACAAGGCCTTTACAAAGTATACGCCTAACCCGACTCACCCGCTGAGGTTTCACCGCTGTTAGGGTTCTATCTACCCAGTACAGAAGCCCCCTCTTGCGCCATGTGGGGAGTACAACTTGCCTCTATATGGCACCCACATTTCACCAACTGGCGAGTCTAAGTTAGGTTTCTACAAATTATTCAGCCAACTCATACCCATTATAGACATGTGGTTGTACGGTAATGCTTAGAATGAGAACAATCATAAGCGTCAATCCTTAATTGACTTGGGGCGGTACTTGCACAATAAAAACTAGTGCTCTTTCTGCACCCACCCGACATTCCACTCCGCCCAAGTCCAAATCCTTTTTATTTTTATTTTTATTTTAGAAAAACAGTACCAAAAACTTTGTAATAATCCTTAAATCACTACTTTGACATATTTCCACCCATGGGTCATTTTCATCAATTTGCACACTAAGCATTTCTACCGTTCTAACCAACAATTATCACAATAACATAAGTATGACATAACAATGAGTCCTAGGGTTACAAATAAACATGGATAACAATAATCAAGGAGGTGATCACAATTCGGAATAACTAGCAATCTATATTTGACATACGATGATAAAGATAGCGATGCATGCGATAAAATATTATAAATCATTTGCAAACATGGAATCAAAATGCATCAAGGGATTTGCCTTCAGTCGCAGCGGGGATGTCAAAGTCTTGAAGTCCGTGGCGGTCGGGCGGACTCGGCGGATCTCGCTACGCTTAAGAAACGGTACAACAATAAATAAAATAAAATAAAATCCAAAAATTATAAAACATATACTGGCAGGTAGATATTGAATTTAGATGAATTTAGGAATTTGAACGGAGTAAATCGGAGTTCGGATGGAAAAGTTATGACCGTTCGAAGTTGGAAAATCATGGAAATTGGAAAATTTGGAATATTCCGCAGAATCTTTATTTTCTCTAATTTCTGATTTTCTTGGAACCTATGACTAGTGGGGCCATGCTGTCATTGAGGGAGGGCTTCATCTCCATTGGCTTGCCATGGCTAAGAACAGAGGATGCCATGGGAGCTTGGGGGCGCTGGCGAGCGGCCAGCCAGCGACGCCGGAAGGAGGCTGGAGAGGAGGCGATCTGTGGCGGCTTAGCGGACAATCGGCGGCGTAAGCGCAGCGCCAAGACGGGAAACCGGCGGCGGTAGCGCATGGCGGCGGCAGGCGGAGCTGGCGGCGCTGCGCCGATGTGGCAAGCGGCGAGGCGAGTCGCAAATGAGCTGGCGAGCTGGCCGAGCTGCGGAAGCAGTGCCAGGTGGCGACCATGCGCACGGCCAAGGCAAGAACAGAGCACGCCCAAAAACCCGAAAAATTCAAAAATTTGTGGAAAATTTAAACATGGCTTTGCCAATTGAATGAGGGATCAATTAGAGAGCATCTATAGGTGTTTAGGATTGCAAGGAATTGAACAATAGCTCACTGGGGAAGATGAATTTGATGACGAACAACGGTTCGGCCGACGAGGTTCAACCGTGAAATTCGATGTTAAAACTTGATGAAACCTAAAATTGATTGAGGGGTTCAATCCACGGTGTCCATACACACACAATGGTTCAAGCGGAATTGAGTTTGACTCACCGGAGAAGAAGATATGACGGCGAGACTAAGAACGGTGGTGGTCGCCGGTTTTCTCGATCTCGCGGATGATTGGTGAGGGAAGGCAATGGGAGGGTGTAGGTACTGGAAAGAGGGCTCCAACACGAAGTAAATGGAGGTGGAATCGTGCAAAATGGAGTTGAAACGGTCGAGTTATGGCCATTGAAGGCATTTTCGGTTTTTGCATTACTATTCAAATTCCGGCGAGATTTATGGCTGAAGATCGTGGGGGATGGAAACTCCTCGTCGATGCCTTTCCAACGGATTCGGACGCTTGATTTGAGGCATTAGAGAGGGAGTTATGGTAATTGGAAAAATTTAATACCATGGATGGAGCTTGACTGGAAGAACATGATCGTTCTGTCTTCCCAAGCTTGAGGATGGAGCTACAGTGCCGCCACGTGGCGAGCTCCCATTGGCCGGAGTAAATGAAGGGTTACACGCGCGGGAAAAATTAGCAAAAATGATCTAAAAATCCCAAAAAAATTCCTAAAGACATTAGGGAATATTTGGAACTCAATAAAATTAGTTTCGTGGAATTTGGAGGACATTTGGAAATTAGAATATTCCGAGACGATTTAAAGCATTTAGCGAAAGACCGCGAGCGATAAAATACTTGAGGGTCTCCAAAAATCTTGGGGAAAATTCCCAAAATGTTTTTAGAATATTTGGGACCTAATGCAATAGGTTTCAGGATTTTTGGAGCACTTTGGAACACAGGTGAAATTTCGGGGACGGACTGGAATCCGGAAATTCAACTTGTTCGGACGAAAAAGGATTGAACTCCAATTTCGGAAGGATAGGGATGCCAGGTTAATCTAAACATCAAGGAAGAACCAAATTTTGAATTTAATTATTTCAAATTAGATTTTTAACAGAAGACTGAAATTGGGGATGTTACAAAATTTGACCTGAGGATTCTAAAAAAGTTGGTTTCCCTCAATTTGGACTTAATTTGCAAAATTTATATATGGAGCATATTTGAAATCTTCTCTTTAATTTCAAATTCAAATTTAAATTGCTAAACAAGTTTCAAATATTTTTGCAGATTATGAAATTAGAGGATTTATCATGAATTTAGAAACTGGTTTCACTTGATTTGGATCTACGGTTTAAAAGTTATAGCAATTGGAATTGGTTCGGTTCATTTAAATACGGGAAAATGAAAAATACACTTTCACCACTAGGAAGTGTATTCTTCCCTCTTTTGCGCGCACTGATTTCGAATTTGGCCCACGTTCGCTGATGACTGGGCCCCGCATGTCGGCGACTCACTCTCGAACGTACGCGCAGCCATCTGAGCCCAACCTGTGGGTCCGGCCTGGCAGCGAGTTGTGAGCGCGCGCCCGACTGACAAGCTTGGCCCACATGGCATAGAGCCAGCGCAGGGGAGGTGGCCGATGGCCTTGCCGGCGACTCTCCAGCAACGTCGAAGGGTATTGGCCGGCTTCTACGACTTTAGGGGATCTAGGCGCATCTAGGGGACCAATCGGTCTAGGGTGGTGTTCAGGGATTTTGCGCGTGCAGCGGTGGCCGACAGCACTTTACGGTGAAGAATGGTGCGGCGGTGTTACACGATGTTTTAGGCCTAATGGTCATATGCACAATCATCAGCGCGGTTTAAGGAAACTATTGCACACGCTAACCAAAAGGAAGAGTGGACAGGCGACATTCTCACCGTGCGCAACAATGGCGGAAGGGGGTCGCACGGTGCGGGGCTCTTCGGGGAATTGCGGGCTGAATGAAGGTGTTCAAAAGATTCGTTAGTGTAACACCCCAAAATTTTGCTTCTCTTAAATTCATGTGTGATTTGGCACTTTGGTGAATTTTTGGAATTTTCTGGAATTTATTTGGATTTATTTGGAATTTATTTGAATTTATTCCATTTTGAAATAATTAAAGAATTTAATTTTGCAAATAAAATTTTGTTGGAAATAATTTATTTGAGTCCCAAATACCTAAAATATTTTCGAATTTTTAGAATTTTTCTAGTCTTTGCTATTTTTAATGAATTAAATGAATTATCGGGAATTATTTTAAATATTAAATCGCTGGAAATTCAACTCGGGTCAAGTACTATTCCTCCGACCGAGTCAACTCCGAGTCGGACTCGAGTCCACCCGAGCCACCGACCGACCGAACCACGTTGAACCTTAACCCACGTGGGACCGGCTTCTGATCGAGATCCAACGGTCATGATCGGCAAACCCGACCGAGCCGTGTCGGACCGACCCGTTGCGCCAAGCCATCGTGGGCCGTTGATCGCGCCACGTGGGACGGCCGCGATTTCGCTGCCCTCGCCGGATCCGGCCGGAGTCCTCCGCCGCCATCACCGTGTCAACCTCGGTTTCGCGCTTACACTAAGCCGAGGCCCCCTTTAAATCTGCCCGCCGCCATCGGGAAGCGCACAACCGTCCGCACTCGAGCCCTTCTCACCTCGCCTCGAGCCGCCGCAGTCGCCCCGCTTATTGCTCGCGGAGTAGAGGAGGTCTTCCGCCATGATTCTTCGTTGATCCCCGCCGCGCGTCAGCGAATCTTAAGCGACACCAAACCAGCAGCGGAGATCGCCGTGTCGCGCCGGCGCTGGAGTGCCGGCCTTCACGCCGGAGTTGCCGGAAACGCCAAGACGGGAGGTCGCCGCTCTCGTCTCCGGTCAAGCCAACGCCGCGCGCATCATCGACCCTCGCGAACTTCGGACCGGCCGTCCGTCTAGATCGACGGGCGTCCGCGGTGAGATCACGTTTAGATCCTCTGATCTAATCCCACCGTTGGATTTAGATCCAACGGTCCAGATTGGCCACGCTCACCCCGTAACGCGGCGCTACCCGATCAATCCGGGCCGTTGATTTTCGAATCAACGGCCGAGATTGTGCCACGCGTCTTGGAATTTGGACCGACGCGGTCAGCGCCGTCCACGCGCGCGTGCGTGTGACGCTGACACGCGGGGCCCGCGTGTCCGAGGGCCCGCCTGTCAGTGGCTAATCCAGCCAAGCCGACGTCACCCATGACGTCCGCGATTGGGTCCCCACATGTCAGCAACGTGAAATTTGAGTCCCGCTGACGTCAGCGATGACGTCACCCGAGTGGTCCCACATGTCAGTGACACGATGAGTCGTGGACCGAGTCCACGGTGGACCCGAGCCGAGCGTGGACCGAGTCCATGGGCCGGTGGCCGACGCCAGCCAACCAATCGAGGCTGCCACGTGTCCTTCTTTGACGCCAATAATTAATTTCCGAAAAAGAAAATGATTTATTAATTCGAAATATTGATTCAAATTTAGATTCAAACTTCAAACGCTTATAACTTTTGCGTTTCAACTCCGATTTGAGTGATTCAAATTTCTAAATTTGTATAAAATTGAGATCTACCTAAATATGAATTTTATTTAATTTTTGGACTAAAGTTTTTCTCTGTAATATTATTTAATTGATTATTTAAACTTTAATAAATCATAACTTTTGCATTTTAACTCCGATTTGAACGATTCCAGCTTTCTAAAAATCCAGAAAATTATGTTCTCTCTGTTTTTGGATTTTATTTGGAGTTTTGGGATGTTTTTGCCTAGTGTTTATTTGTGTATTTGCTATTTGCACGCTTTACGAGTAGACGTTGAAGTGCTTGGGAAGGATTCGAAGGAGAAGTGTTGACTCAGGATCCAACTCAAGACCAAGAGCAAGTACTTTTTGAAGGCAAGTTGTGCTTTGACCATGTTGATCCTATTTCGAAATCTATTTTGATTTAAACTATTGCATGCTAGTTCAATTAGAAAGATATTTTGTTTAAACATGGGGGTTAGATAAATACCAATTTCTTTGTATGACACCTTGATTATCTAAGTATGTGCCATGATCCCTTGTCACCCTAGTTGTGGATTACTAGTTGGACATTATTAAGTTGCCAACATGGGTTTAGACCGATGTAGTACACTGCTTAGACCTGCTACGTGCTCATGACATGATTTTGGACAATCAAATGCCAATATGGACTTAATGATATATTGAACCTGTTTTGGAAAAGTATCATGTGATGTTGATGGCACGTGGTGCATGGTAATCAACTGGGGTTTGATAAGCGATTTCGGCCAGGGGCATGTGGCAAGAGTAATCAGGTGGGTTGTGGCAATCGGGATGTTGATTTGGTTTTTCGGGTAGTCTTGCCCTGGTCACTCTAAGGACTTAACCTTGCAAGCCTTTGAAGCTAGGGTCATACTTGCAACCACATGGTTGGAATGGGGCGGCCCTAGTTGACTAAGTCGCTAAGGACTCACTTGTGGAGCCTCAGGGTGTCGATTACACCGTTTGTGTGATTATGCGGGGAGCGTATCGTGGTCGTGGGCCAGATACCCATCTAACGGTGTGTTGGTCCCATACTTCGCCTTGGCTAAGGGAAGGGATGGTGTAGAGCACGAACCTGAGAGAGGACCACCTGTGTTGTTTGAGGCTTAGAAAGGCTTTATTACAGGAACTTCGCCTTTGTGGTGTTTGATTTGTATCTTGTGGGTAAAGTGCATAACCTCTGCAGAGTTGAGAATCTATTTAAATAGCCAGGAGTCCACTGATCTTGGACAATGCTCGGGAATTACAATCAAGGGTTAGACTTTACGAAAATAACTTGGATTTGAAAAGTTGGGTTGGTTTAACAATGAAGATGATGGAAATGTGGTTTAGGATGGGGAAAAATGTTTGTTAAACTTCTTGAAAGTTATTTATGCTTTACTTATTTCTCACGCTTTGAATCTACTTTTATTACTTGTCAAAAGTCATTTCTTTGCAAATATACCTTGAGCTACTCCTTTGTACCAAGCCATGCATATAGTATATTAGCTTGCATTACATTGCATGACTTGCCGAGTACCAAGTACTCACCCTTGCCTCAACACAATACCCGTTGAAGAGGAGACTACGCGATTTCGGAGGAGGATTTCCAAGAGGACCCGTCTACTTAGGGATGCGAGCCCGGTCGATTACTGTGGTATCTTTGGATGGCGCCACGATGTTGCTTTCGTTGTTTTTCATTCTTTGTTATTTCTCTTTTAATAAGTTTCGCCTTGCAAGGCATATATTTGTATCTTGACCATAAGGTCAAGTAACCAGTTTGGTTATTTAAATAAAGTACTTTGATAATATCGATTGGTATGATTGTGATATTTACCAATGTTAAGACTGTGTGCACTAGCGCGTTCCTGGACTAGTGCTGAATACACAGAGGGTCCGGATTTGCAAATTCGGGGTCCCGACAGTTAGTGTCCACAGATGCTCTAGAAGTGATCAATTTGAACTTTCCCTTACCGAGCTACGGGAATTTGAGGCTTCCCCCTTTCGGGCTCTCGCTGAGCCGAGGAAGAAGAGCGTGAATTGGGCGATTTAGGGTTCATGGAAAGGAATGATGGTGTGGTTTGAGTTGTGGTGGTCTCCACGCTCTCGGCTGGTCCATAAATAGGAGCAACAGGGTGGCTATGCAGTGTTTGAATGCTAGAAAGCAAGGGCGGCGGTGAAGCTTGGTTTTCCTTGAGCCACGGTGGCGCGTTGCTGTGCCGCGGGTACGGGTGTGAGCTAGGCGTGGCAGAGAGACCCGATTGAGTGCAAAATGCGGTGGGATAAGGGATGGAGTGAGGCGGTGTGGGCATTTCCAATGCGACCGCGAGAGAAAGAGAGAGAGAGAGAGAGCTAGGTGAGGGCGAGCTGGAGAGGATGAATCTGACATGTGGGGTTGAGGGCCCACATGTCGGTGCGAGGGAGAGAGGGAAAGGAATGGGATGCTGTCGTGTGGGTCTGGCAAAGAAAGGGCTCCACCTGGCAGCGTCTAGCGCACGTGGGGCCCACTTGTCGGTATGGAAAGAAGATTGAATTTTTGATCTAATCTGGTTGAGTCAACTTAGGGGATTTATGTCAGGGGCTGAAACTATTCAAGATTTTTTAAAACTTTTTTCTAGGCTCCCTGGACTAGATATCTACACATAGTTAAATTTTAGGACACAAACTTGCAACCATTATTTTATTAAAATTCTGACATGTGGACTATATAAAAATTCTAATTCGGTAATTGGTTTATTTTAAGGTATAAATTAACATATTAATTTTGTAAACATTTACTAAAGTTTTAGATCTATGTCAGGGTTCTACCATAAAAATTTCAGACTTAGAACCTAAATATTTATTTTCAAAAAAATTCTTTTACTACATTTTACACATTCTTAGTTTTGGAAAGATAAAATGAGAATAAATAGTAAACATAAGGATTAATTTTTGTAAATTTTTTTAGATGAGGTTGAAGTAACTGAGATCATATGGTAAAAATCTTGATTACTGGAAGGCTCCACGGATTTCTCCAAAATTCTTACAATGATCTGGTCTAGGATAAATTTTACTATTTGGAATTGTCATTTCAATATTTAAGTGCTTCCACATGATCTTTTGACCAGCCAAGACGTTTTCCAGGGCATTCTAAGGTCAGGTAAAAATTACTAGGGTAATTTTCATCTTTTTACTATTTTACCATTTTACAATTTCTCTCTTCCTTTCTTTTCTAATTTCCAATAATCATTCCAATCAACAAATAATTCAATAAATGCACATAAAATCAAGAAATGCAACAAGAAAGTGATTTCACATTTTTAATATTTTATCTTGAACTTTTATAAATTTTAGGATGTTACAAACATGTGTCCATATTATTGGCTTGATATCTCTATATCTGTGACCCATGAAACATGGTCATCAACTAATACATATGCTAGTTTATTCATACGTGTCCTCATATGATTACCTACCAGGGATCACTTTAGAATAATCATCACATAATCATTATAGAGTATCACTTGCAAGTCACATACTTGCTAATCAATAATGATGAGATTATTCAAGGAACAAGACAATTAATAATGAACATAAGGAAATATCATCATCTCTATGATTGCCTCTAGGGCATATTTCCAACACTAAGCCCCTCCCTGCGTAGCAACATGGCCCGGGGGAATAAAGGACCATGAGTCGCTAAATCTGTCCTCTCTGAAACTGATGCAACAGTAGTGGCACCTTGGTTTACTGAGAACACTCTTCTTCGATCGCCTACATCCTGTGAGATTAGGTTAAACACATTTTACACTGTTTGGTATGAATTTTGAATGATTCTCTTATTACTTTCCTTCCATATGTTCCAAAAGACGTATATGTGTACTGCTGACCTCCTTCCTCCGCTATGAAGGTGTGATGTATCATTGAGACGAGTTTCGACATGCACCATGCATCAGAATCCATAGACAAATTTGGTCCAAGGTTTCATATTTCCGCGAATTTATGTTTTTTTTTCAAAAGAACTTCTGCTTGACTTGTTCTCATAGACTACATTTGCAATATATTGTGCTTGTATATCTAGATGTTACACTTGTATGGTTAAATTTCAGCCACATATCTCAAAGTTGGACCACTTGTATGGTTAAATGCCATCTATATATCTTGTTCTTGTACACCTATGGAGGAATGAGTTCAACTGGATCTGGCTTTTTGCACGCTTTCCATGTATCTCAAAATTCAAGGCTAAGTGTCATGATCAGTTAGGTTAGTCATGCATAGTGCTCTTATGTTCTATAGTTTCTGTAGTGGTGTGTGCTTCTATTCATGATAGCAATTTTGAGCATAAACTTTTATTCAGGGTGCACTAAATGTTGTAATGGGTAATGCTTCCAAGATAAGTGATGCACTACTATAGAGTACACACATTTGATTTCCTCCTATTTTCTATTACATCCGCAACAATTCTTTCTTCCATTATTAATTGATTATGTTAGAATAGTTTAATTGACATGATAATTATTTGCTTTATTAGGTCAGAAAGATTACATTCACAGGATCAACAGTTGTTGACAAGAAACTGATGGCCAAATCTGCAAATACTTTGAAAAAGGTATGTCCTGAGAAGCTTCTTAAGGGACACCTCACTTCAATAGGCATTTGAGACTCCTGAGGTTTGGACAATATCAAATACTATGAAGTTTAAAGTTTCTTGTGCAATGCTTACAACTTTCTCCTCTTAGAACACATTTTGTTGCCCCACATTCTTGTATTGGTTTCTTTTAATGAAAAATTGCTACAACTACCCTTGTGTTAGATGAGAAATGTTATTGTTAAAGGGTTTATATCTGATGCAGTTAGCATACCTGATTCATGATAAGCTATTGTTCTTTTTGATGTGTTGGACATAGAGTCCTAACTCTGACTTTTAGGATATCTCTGTCTGAAAACTAAAATATTTTGTAAACTATGTGCACACTGCTATATAGATTGTATTATAAAAGAAGCCTAAAGGGGATAGAATTTCCAAGCATGCCATCATCACAATCGGTTCTATCTCAAAACCGATTGTGATGAGGGGGGCCATCACAATCAGTTCTGACCTAAAACCGGTTGTGATGACCGTATTATAACTATCACACAAAAATCAACTGTGATAGTCTCCTTATCACTGTCTAAAGATTTTGTATCATCACCAAAACTGACTGTGAATTTTATTTAATTTTTGGATTCTTATTTGCTTTCTATTTTTGGTATTTGTTGTTTATTTATTCATTACACATCGACGTTGAAGTGGCTGAAGGATTCGAGGGTGAATTGCTACTTCAAGAATAAGGTCCAGAGCAGGAGCAAGAATTTTTTCAAGGAAATTTGTGCTTTGACCATATTGATACCATGTTTTAAAAGTTATATTGTTTTAATCTATTGCATGTTAACTCAAATTAAAATGATTTCAAATAATTTGGAAATAGTTATTCAACCTAATTGCAATATGTCTACCTTGTCATTTGTATGCCATGATTCATTTGTCATCCTAAGATGTTTTGTTACTAGTTGGTAGCTATTAATTGCCAATATGGATTGCTAGAGCGTGATTAGTGTTCTTAGTCATGCAACAGTCATTAATATCATTTTGAATATGCAAATTTAATGTGAGTGATGGAAATTGAAATGTTTTTTTTCAAATGGTGTGCCATATGTTGCCATATGATGATGTTGAATTGTAGAGACATATGTTGTCCTACAATGATGTTGACTTGTTGATGGCATGTGTTGCACAATAATCAACTGGGGTGGTAAATGATTTATACGTAGGCAAGTGGCAAGAGGCTTTGTGCCATTGTGGGTCCTAGTGGCAATGTGTTAATGAGTGGATGTGAGGGCTATGTGCTATTTGAGTGAATGGAAGTCTTCCCTCGGCCAATTAAGGACTTAACCTTACAAGCCTTTGAAGTGGGCCAAATGTATAACCACATGTTTGGAATGGGATAGACCTAACTAAGTAAGATTACAGAGTCTTAGCATTGAACACCTTATGAAGATGATAACCAAACTTAGTGTGCGGTAAAGGGGGATTTGGATGTGTTGCCGTAGCCTCACAACAGTCCAACGGTATGTCAGTCCTATACTTCGGCTATGAATGAGGGGAGGGATAGTGTATGGCATTACCGGCAGGGTCAATATTAAGACAAAGTATTTGAAAGGTTTTGTCATGATCACTCAACCATCACATCAAAGGAAGTGTGATAACAGCTTGTCATTAGACGTGTGATCATGTCTTGTGAGTAAAATGTATAACCTCTTCAGAGTGTGTCAAACCTATTTGAATAGCAGTGTCCGTAGTATTGGACAATACTCGAAAAATACAGTTAAGGGTTAGATCTTGAAAAATAAAACTTGGGGAAGGGAGACTGTGTGCCATTGGAGATGATGAAATTGATTTAGATTATCTGCCAGTGTACATTGAGAAATAAATGAGAAAGTTATTTAGCAATGATATTTGTTTTATAATCATTTCAATCTATATATATATTAAACCTTTGAAAATGTTGCTTTATGTAAAATAACCATATCAACCATTCACTTGGAATAAGACATGCATGTAGTATAATAGACTTGCATTCTGTGCACAACTTGTGGAGTGCTTTATGTGCTCACCCTCTTGCAACATCCAAATCACCAACTGGGGAGGAATCTACACCAGCTCTCGAGGAGGAGACGGTCAATTAGGATGTGAACCTTGTCAGTTGCCTGTGGCAAATTGATGGGTCACTGCAAGTCTTCTTTTCATTGCAATTTTATTTATTTCTTAGTTTAAACTTTGTTGGCCTATTATTGTAAGTTGACCATAGCGCCGTTCAGTAGGTTATATTAATAGATGAAGTCTTTTATTATATTTAAGTTTTGTATGATTGTGATATTCATCTATGTTGAGACTATGTGCACTAGCGTGATCCTGGACTAATGCTGAATATACAGAGGGTTCAGATTTGCACATTCAGATCCCAACACGCGCGGGGGCCTGAGAGGGAGAGTGCAAGGGAGGGAGGACTAGCTGCACAAGGGAATGGTCCAACTCTGAATGGATGGGAAATTTTGACGGGAGGGAGAGGAGTGATGGTGATTAGGTAATTTGGTTAGTTCAGTCTCCCATATTACAAAACCGAACCGAAAATCAAAAACCGAATAGTATCAAAATAAAAATCGAACCAAAAATCGAAAACTAATTTTTTCTGCTAATTCGATTCATTTTTTCGGTTTTGGTTTAAAATTACCCACCCCTAGGCATGGGCAGGGAATGTTTCTAATACAATTTTACCATAACTAAAGTCTTGTGTACTGATATTTTTAATCGACAATTTCAGAAACACGCATGAGCCCCCCATCCATGGGTTCCTCAGCCGCCACTACGATTAAGAATGTTTATTTTTTTTTAAAAAAAAACACATTGATCGAGCTGTGGTAATTATGAAAGACCAATATGTACTAATTTCTTGATATATATGTGGCTGCTGAGTAGCTACATGCAAACGATCTTTCCATGGCCATAAAGAGGGATCCCCAACCATTCATTGTTGCAAACATATTAGCATTTTCCACCTTCATAACCCCTTCACACATTCACATGAGCCACCACAAAAAAGAAGAAGAAGAAAAGGCCACTATCTATTGGCTACTCTCTCCCTTTCCCCCCGAAGGCCAGATAGCTCGATCCCTCCTCCCTCTTAATTTACACGTTGTATTGGTGTAAATATACCAGACAGCCATCTAGCTGTAGCTAGCTAACTATATCTTCTGATCGGCCTGTCTGACCGCTGGTCCTTCACTTCTTGTTCTTCCTACTCCTTCGTCTTCCTCCTCCTCCTCCTCTCTTCTTCTTCTCAATTGTTCGCATATCCATCGCACGCGTGCCCTCGGGACCGGAAGGAATGTCGGCACAGATCTCGCCGGCGCCGACGGAGCATGTGTGCTACGTGCACTGCGACTTCTGCAATACAATTCTCGCGGTAATATGTGCTCCGATCTGGTCCCCCCACCCCACCGTCTCTGATATCTTTCTCTCTTCCGGCCCCCTCCTCTTTTCTTCTGAAGTGCAGATCTACAAAGAGAAATGCATGAAATGATTGGTTGAGTGGCTCATCGTTAATTGTGTAGGATTTGGCCGGCCAGTTCCTTGAGGGATTTCGTCTTTTTCTCTAAATTTGTTGGAAAAGGTGTCAAAGAGAATTATGATTTCTTCGTCTCTTCTTTAGCTTCCGGCCTTTCTTTTGGCAACACTGCTCGAAGAATTGTCGTTTCGTTTTCTAGACGTTAGTTCGGTAGGATCTTTGAAAGGGAGTGTGTCTATTGTATTCTACCTTTTAATTACTTTGGTCTACCATGGATGCAAGGAAAAGGCCAAGATCAGCATATATTGAAAATTGCGCTGCTGATAAATTCAGCATTTTCTGATCGTATCTATGGATATCTACATGATTAGAGTCTTGGACTAGTGGACAAGTTGGGTGTCGATCCACTGTATGTATGTGTGTGCTTTCATATGGTTTAGGCAGATTTGAGCTTTCATTTATTATTATATCATCCTACTTGTTATTCTTTCTCAAATATTAATCCCCCTTGTTTCTACTTTTTCCTAGGAAATTAACATATACTAGTCGGCAACACATGCATTCGCACGGGCTAGCTTCTGAGATAAAGTATTTGATCTTCATAGCAAAATATAAAATAATTAGATAAAAAATTTGGATTATGAAAGTAGTACTTAATATAAAATTATGGATAGTAGATTAAAGTATAATCAAAATTTTGTTTTCAACTTTAATTACCAATGTCTAACATAGATCTTTTGCTAAATCTAAATTATGATTCCTAATGTATATTTATTTAAATCAAATGTGTAATCTTGTTTTAATTTTTATTCTTAATTTGTATACTTGTGAGGTTCAAAATATGAAAAAAAAAAAACAAATTTCTAATTTTTGTTTAGTTATTATTGGGAAATTAGTATGCTTTTCATTTTATTTGGAATTCTTACACATATCAAATCTCTTATTGTTCTTATATTTTTATTGAAAATTTGCATATTTTTATTGTGCTTGCCGTGTAGTTTTTTTTTTTGTCAGAATATATAATCCAAATTATAATTTTCATTTGTTTTTAGCCATTTTTTTTATTTTACCTCAGGATTAGTATAGAATTCAAATTGCTAATTTTTTTATTTTTATTTCTAATTTCCCTAAATTTCTTGTATTTGATATGGACTTTTTCTTTTAATCAGTTCTGTTATACCTGGGTCCACTTTATGGATGTTTAGATCTTTTTGTAGTTAATGTGGGTGATTCCTCGAAGTGCTTAGTATAGGTATAAAGCTGGAATTCATATAAAATTTTAATATTTATTTTTATTTAATTTTTATTCTAAATTTTACTTTTTAGGATTTCACTTTGAAATCCATATGGAAATCCTATGTCTATTTTATTTTTTTATTCTAGATTTTAGTTAATTTAGACTATACTTGACGTGACTCTTTCTTTTAATTGATAATTTGACTTAATTATTATTCTAAATTTTAATTATTTATGGATGTTACTTTGAATGTCATATGGAAATCAAATTTCTAATTTTTTTTATTATTCCGAGTTTCCTTTAATTTGGTGTACATACTCTTTCTTTTAATCTGAGCCCTTATAATTTGGATCCACCAAATAGATGGCTAGATTTTTCTGATTAATGTAAAAACTTTCTCGAGTGTCTGATTAGTATAAGTATAGATATGTGCCCCGTGTACGTGGTGTACCAAGTGCTGTACACATATGGTAATTATTTTCTTTTCCAAGAAGAAGATCCACGTGAATTATTGAACACCTTTCTTACATATTTCAATTCTAATGGTTTGTTTTTAACTACTCGAAGCAATTTATGGGTTTTACTTGTCGAATTGCAACAAAGAGCATGCAATAACAAACATAGCTTTCGTGTATAACTGACAACTAATTCCCTCCGTTTAGATGTGCTAAACCAGCATGCATCCTACAATGTTACTCCTCCTTCAAGTACAAAGGGCTATGGCATATACCCAAAAAGTATATAATTTTAAAAGCATGTTTAGTTATTGAACTAGTAGCAAGGAAATGTTAGTTGATATGTTGCTATTTTTTATTATTTTAATCAAGTCACATTTTCTTTACGAAACAATAGCGTGAAACTATTATACGCTAGAATGCTTTCCAACTTTTTTTTTTGGTAGATGAACAGTATAATATTGTACTATGTGTGAGTTGTCACCAAGAAAATCCAAATGGATGCTTCCTGCTCTTCCTATGTTTCCTCTTCTTCATGCTGCCGTGCTTTATCTTGATTTTCTTGGTTGTTATTCTTTGATGCTTATATCAAAGTGTAGACATGTTAATTTGGACATAACTGAAACTAATATTTTATTCTTTTTGGTGCACGAGCTCATCGTGATATATATATATATATATATATATATATATATATATATATATATATATATATATATATATATATATATATATATATATATATATATACACCCCACTGATAGGTGTATTGAATAGGTTGCAATTGACAAGGAACTGAAGAAAATTGTCTCTGTGCGCAGTGTAATGCTCGGAAAGGGTTAATAGGTTCAAAGTGTATTAAGTAGAAGTCTAAGTACCAGAAAAAAGAAAACACTGCAGATAAAGTGATGCTTATGGTCTAACCTTGAGCTTCGCTATAAGGACATATTCGAACAGGCTCCTTTTTCTTTCAATTTGCAGTGATGTTTTAAGCTGGTTTATAATGCATAATGCATTTTTACTACTGAGAACCGAGCGCTTGCTCGTTTAGCTCATACGGCAGGTGCGCGCACGGCCGGCCCGATTCGAGACTTGTCGGCGCAGGTGCTCACGAAGAGCAGAGATTTTTTTGAGGATATGTGAGGTGTGTGGGTGTGTGTTTGTAGTTTAGAATGTTATCCTCTTTTAATAAATGCCAATGCTCTGGCCAATGTTTTAAAAAAAATGCGTTCTTACTGCTCATGGTGGAGCCTATATGCTTAGTTTAGTTCTTACTTTTTTTTTAGTTTTTTTTTTTTATCTTGTTCTTGTTTTAGGCCCTGTTTGGTACGGTTTCAGATTCTAGTAAAAACGAAAACGGTTCCAGATTCTAGTAGAAACGGAAACGATTAAACGTTTCAGGTTGGATTCTGTGAATCGGGTGGAACTGGATTGAGACCGATTCAGCCACGGTGTAGAAAAAGAAGAAGCGATTCAAAGAGCTAGAATCGTTCCGAGTTTTAGCCCGTTTGGTTGGGTTTCTTCTAGAATTTAGTAGAAACGGTCCGATTCCAAGTTACCAAATGAGACCATAGAATTAGTACTGCCTGTACTTATTCCCCTCAGCTAGCCTCTGCATGGACGGTGAGAATTAACCATCAATGCCTCTTTAGTGTGATTCGTACATACATTCCTGAAGATATCGCCGGTTAGAGTATTGATGATCTCTAATTAGTTAATCCTGTTTGACTTCATGAGTGCATATTTAACGTATACAGTCTTGTATTGCTGGTATAGCTATCCCGGTAGGAGTAGGAAATGTCGAGCTGTTGAGACACGTACGTACGTAGCTACATGCATGACCTTTCCCAAGATCTCTTCAAAGCATCTCAACTAATGCCGTCTTCCTCTCCCCTAACAAAGGTAATTAATTAAACAACGTACTGATCTCTCCTACATCACCAAATAATGTTAGGCCTAATGTGAAAAGGACTTTCGTAGGATTTTCACAGGAAACAGTTTAATTCCATAAAAATCAGAAGAATTCCTGGGTTCCAAACTAAGCCTTAAGGGTTGAGGCGTAGAAGACGTGTACACCGTGATGCATATGTCTAGTGTAGATATGTAGCTGCAGGCATGATCTTTCACAAGATGTTGCTCCTGCAACCCCAGTGCCGTCTTCCTCCCTCCTATCCAAAGATAAAAAAGAATATCGATCTTGTTGACAACTGCATGACCCACTAAAATGTAGTTTTGTGCTTGAGCGTAAGCTAGAGCTAGCTAGCTAGCTGGCGTGTGAAGTGGTTTCTGCATGAAGTGTCACTGTCTCTACATCTTTCTTTCCTGCACTGTTCATAGGTGAAATCTTAAGGCATTTTTTACTAGTGTTTTGTGGATAGGTCAGAGAGGTCATGGAGCAGAAATGGCAGCAGGAACGAATATGGCATGTCGTGTTGTGCAAATGCACGATGTTTTTTTTTACAGAAACACATATTAAAATACCCCTTCGTTTCATAATGGTTGTAGTTCTAGCATTCAAAATTTTTAGCAAAATGATTATAGTTCTCACATTCCAATGTAGCCATATGTTTAGCTAATCTGTTCAGCTATCTTTCATTAATCACAAAGGAAATGAATTAAATGAGGGTAGACAAGTTATTTTTCACGTCTCCTTATTTTGTATGAAATTAGCTAGAACTACAACCATTAACCGAGTCGTTTCTACTAGATTCTGGAAGAAATCCAACCAAACAGGTTAAAGTTCAGAACGATTCTCCTTGAATTGTTTCTTCTTTTTCCATTTCGTGGCTGAATCAGTCTCAACCCAATTCCACCCGATTCACAGAATCCAACCTGAAACGTTTCTACCAAGAATCTGGAACTGTTTCCGTTTCTACTGGAATCTGAAACCGTACCAAACAGATCTTTAGTATTGCATGCTTGTCTCACAAACTACTTTTCCTCATTTTGTGCCGGTTTTGGCTTGTTTGTGTGCAAGATATCCGGTGTGATTTGCACTAACTCCCCTCATGGGAGCACACACAACATTTGTAGGTGCATTCACGCATCACTTGTTTACTCTTTCTTATTGGAGTGAGTGCCCAAAAAAGGAGGGTGAGGAATCAAACAAGCTAGTAGGCCCTGGTTCTTCAGGTTGGGGACTTGGGGTGCAGCTAGTGCACCAAGGAAAATTGAAAAGAAGATGGAAAGGGCAAGGAAACCAGAGGGCAGGCATTGGAAAAGGGCCCAGTTCTGATTCGATCAGCAGAGCCCTAATAAAAGTCATGGAGCGCAACAGTGTTGCAGCCAGGAGTAAGAGGGAGGAGAAAAACCAAAGTCGAGCAAAAGCTATGGCTATGCATGCATGTATCTATGTGTATCTGGAGCTCTGTACAAAGCTTTTGAACATGCCTTAGTAATTGTTTTTACTGCTTGTTCGTTTTTAAACACCGAAAATGTTCCTTTGGAACTTAGCATTTGTTGCATTTAACGAAGCTGCTTATCCGCCCACCCGTCCACATTTTCCTTCTTTTTTTGAACCATTAATACTCCCTTCGTTCCTTAACAGACGATGTTTTAAGATTTTGCGCTTCAACCATGGAATATGTATAAATGATCAAAGAGCAGTGCTTCTATGCTTTTCTTTCTAGTATAAGTTGCACAAATCTTGAAGCAAGCGAAGGGGTAAGTAATCACCATCTACCCTTCATTCATGCTTTAATAGTTGTGCAACTTTTAAAAGGAAGAGCATAGAAGCACCTCTCATGATCAAATCATCCTCTTTCATTAGCTCACTTATTGCTTTTGGATGGTATGTGTTACTCTATTTCATAGTAATAAACAATATTGAAAATAATGAATGGTAGAGGTATGTAAAGAAAAAATAGTTAAAAGTTATCTCGAAATTGTAAAATAATATGTATGAGAGGTGCTTCTATGCTCTTCCTTCTAGTACAAGTTGCACAAATCTTGAAGCAAGCGAAGGGGTAAGTAATCACCATCTACCCTTCATTCATGCTTTAATAGTTGTGTAACTTTTAAAAAGAAGAGCATAGAAGCACCTCTCAATATGTATTTAGAAATAAAATTTGAAAACTAGAATGATATGTATTCCAGAACAGAGAGGGTATTGTTTAGTGATGAACTAATTCAGGAAACCTAACATTGGTCTGCTTGTTTTCAATCTGCAGGTGAGCGTTCCAAGTAATAGCATGCTAAACGTCGTGACCGTCCGATGTGGACACTGCACTAGTATGTTGTCAGTGAACTTGAGAGGATTGATCCAAGCACTCCCTGTTCAAGATCATTTCCAGGTTGGCATGAATATTAATCATTTGTGCAAGATATCTGTGCATGAAATTATGAAGACAACCCTCAAATAAAATTCATATAAAGGGAGGATCGAATTAATTAAATCCAATTGTTCTTGCAAATAATATAACCATGCCTGCAAGGCTGCATGTCTGTATCAAACATGGCACATCCTAGTTTTTTACTGACAACTCATTGTGCATTATTTCTTCGGTTGTTACTAGCTACCATCCTAGAGGCTAGAAAGACGGTAAGTTTCAGAACTGGAAAGAAGGCATGCAGATGCCAAACTCCTATGTTACCCTACCTATGTATAGCTAGCATGTAGCAGAGAAAAGCCAACATGCATTGGTCATGTCATGGTTGGGTACTTTATAGTCATGCTTGGGTATTTTATACTCCCTTCATCCTATTATATAAGACGTAACTTCTATCAACACAGAGACCAAAGAAGCTCGAGGGGGTTAATGCATGCATATATGCACATGAGAGGTGGAAAAGAAGGTTAATGCATGAATACATGCGCATGAGAGATGGGAGAGAAGCTAGAACAGGAACCGAGGAGACGTCGTGCCTTGTATCCTGAGACTTAGAAAAAAAACAGTTGTGTCTTAAATTTTGGGATGGAGGGAGCACAGTAGTAGAGACAAATTACATCCTGCACTGTTTGCTCACAGGAGAGTAAAGCTTGCGCATGCAAAAACACAAAGATAATTCACTGTTTTTACTGAATTCAAACAACTTTTTTACATAATTTGTGCTCTTTGTGCCAAACCCATGACTGTCAATATACGTTAGTGTTAGTTCGTGTTATGATGGTATTCCTTCTATCCAAGTTTGTAAGGTATATTTTTTAATGATTTTGTCCATAAATATATGGTGCGTTTTATATTTTAATGCAGCGTTTTATATTTTAATGCTAAATTAGTGTGATATTTTCTTTCTACTTCTATTAAATATCCATCTTTACTTAATATTCTCTACATGTATGCATTGAACATAGTGCTTAGTCGTAATAATTCACGGGTAATCAAGTCATTATCAATATCTCCTTTTCTCTATTTGCCATAAAAATACATCTTATAAACTTTGACAAAGAAGTATGTTACAATATCTTATTTTTAAATGAGGCTATAAGTTAATTAAGTTGATTGTTTCAATTGGTGACAGGAGAATTTGAAGATCCACAACATCAATTTTCATGAAAATCACACTGAATATGGTTCATCTTTGAACTATCGGATGCCAATGATGTTCTCGACAGAAAGTGACCAAGAAAATATGCTGCACGTGCCACGTAAGATCTATGAATATATGCTTGATTGCTTTTTACTTTATGAAACAGAACTTTCTTCTCCGATCTCTTTCCTGACCAATATAAATGAAATTTTTATGGATTATCGTCTTTCTTTAGAACGAACTCTAAAAAAAGAAAACCTTATTCAATTTAGTGTACCGTAAAAGAGCTCTACAAAAATAGGATCTTGCATCTCTTAGTATCCTGCATCTCTTAAATTCAAAAGTAATTCAAATTAGTTTAAACTGAGTTTAAAACTCCTTACCACAAATATATGGAGAGTATATATATGAAACATACACAAATTCTGAAATTCGGATCCATCATACACGTGCATCGGACGGGTCTCGAGTTGCGTGCTAGGCACCCAGATACCTTATGTAATTTAGGTACAATGGTGTATGTTTCCCATTTGAATTTTTTATTGCACCTTTGTAAACTCTAACGTTTTTTTTTTTTTTGTGGTGCCTTGGCACCCAAATTGATAGCCGTTCATGTGTTCTAAGATTCGTGACGTTTGATGTGTGTATCTCAGGGTTAACCAAACCGAAACCGAAAAACCGATGGAAAGCGAAATTGGAAATTCAAAATATCGAGCCAAAAATCGCTGGAAAATCGTTAGAAACTGAAGAGTTTCAAAACCGAGCATTTGAACAAAAACATTCAAACAAATTTAAAAGCGAAAACCATTCGGTTTTCTCGAAAACCGATCGGTGAGTTGAACATTTTGGGCGATCGGTTTTTTCAAAATTGCTCGCTTTTCACGGTTTTGATCGGTTTACATCGCATAAATTTTTCAATTTTTTGAATTTTTGAATTATTTTTTTAATTGAACCGGTTTACCGACCGGTTTAGAGTTTCGAACCGGCTCGATACGGTCGAAAACCGCGAATTTCGAGCGGTTTTCGTCGGTTTTGTGAACCCTGGTGTATCTTCACATACCCATAAAAAGTTATATTTGTGATATCAAACTCCGAAAAAAATGAATTAAACCTCAATTTAACTAGTTTGAGCTAGTTCCATGGTATATAATTATTGTATTCACATTAAATTCGAAAGTAATTCAAATTAGTTTAAACTGAGTTTAAAACTCCTTACCACAAATATATGGAGAGTATATATCACTACTACAGAACCGCTACTACAAGCGGTCGTAACCCCTTCGAAGCGGTTTTATAATCGCTTCTAAGCAACCGTGTGTGATACTCCGCCAGTATCACAAGCGGTTGCACAAACCGCTTGTGTTGTGGCAGCAGAAGCGGTTGGGAAGGTGTCCAGGAAGGCCAGTGGAGCCGCCACGTGGGGGCCTCCACAAGCGGTTCGTGTTACAAACCGCTTGTGGACAGCACACTCCCGAAGCGGTTGGAGTTACCAACCGCTTGTGGAGAGCAAGCACTCCAGAAGCGGTTGGAGTCACCAACCGCTTGTGGAGAGATTTGTTAATTATATGTATTATAGAATATGTTCTTTCAGTGTTTTTGTATATCGTTTTTGACCATAAAATGAAATATGAGTGGAGGAGTTTTCTGCGCAATTAAATATATATTACATATGCTCACTCATACACATGTTCACAAGCTAGCTCAGTAAAAAAAAACCCGCCTTAACAGTGTAACAAATGGACAAGTACATACACGCTATCGACGTTTACAAGTTTGAATGATTAAAAATGATTATCGAACTCGCTTCTTCTTGCATGCGTCGATCAAGTCCTTGGTCGACGCCGATGTCGTCATCGATTCAAATTGTGTTCAACGATGGACCAAGCCTTACGTGAAACTTCGCCATTTGAAGATACAACCTCGTCGACAATGAAGCCGATGAGTTGTTCTTGGAGGCGCAAGACTTTCGGTGAGGCGGAGCACGCTAACATGCTCATCGATGTTGGGCTCACAATTGATTAAGCGGGAAGTATATAAATATCCGATCACATACGATTAATTAAAATGTAAGTTGTAGCTAACAAATTGACATGCATATACGAACCTCGGCATAATGTTCCAAATAAGCATCGGCATGAATAAAACTTTGAATATAGTGGAATACGTAGTAGCCACATAAGTTGTTTCGACCATTTGGCGTTTAACCTTGACAGGGAGAAATTTCATAATATCGATGAAGAATCGATATGGTGCATTTATATTAATAATTGTTTTTGTAGTACGTACCTGAGTGCTCACTATGACTTCGAATTCTTTCTTGAATTCTCCTTTATGCTTCTTCTGGAACTTTCCAAATGTTTTGTTGAGGATGTCAATGAACCGTTGGTATTTGCTGATTGGATTCCTTCTTGAGTCATGAACTATAATCCTGCTGTTGTCAAGCTCGATGACTAGAAGGATCCAGTGAAACCTATTCGTATATTCCAAGAAGCGCGTAGCGACTAGTCGTACTATCAATGGCTTAAGAAATACAAGAACAAGAGGTTTGTGAGAACACGCACATGAAGTTGAAGGGGCGAGAAGTATGTACGGTTTGTAGTGTCGCTTTCAATAATGCACGCAAAATGTATGCCTCAACTTCCGGTCTTTGCTGCTCGAATGACCAGATTTTCTCGTTGACAACCTATGGGTCGATGAAACCAACGTTCTGTATGCCCACTCTTCTACATCGTTGTATCTCCATTCTACATAAGAAGGGATAACTAAGTTAATTAGATTTTCGATTTTGTGGTACGAGAGGAAGCAAACGGTAAACTTAGAAGATCAATACTTACGCACACCAAAGAAGACATGAAGGACACGTCGATGGCGTCTGTTTGGTACACATGGTACAAGTCCTCGAATTGCAGCCATATTTCTGTCTGTCTCCCGCGGAAGAAATGCGTATCTTGAGAAATGAGGTGGAACATTTTCTCTCCTTTAGATGCCCTTTCCATATAACATTCATGCATTTGATGCATCTTGGTTGGAAGATCTTTTATATCTTTTGGATCAATTAGCGGTTTGCCCAACTCATACTTCCATCTGATTGGTGCCAGTGGAAGATCCTGGTCTATTGATTCCAGTCCTGCCTCCTTCAAGAAATCTTGGATCCTCAATTGCTCAAAGACTCTGCTCATCTTCCACTTTCTTCTTCTTCTTTGCCGACGAAGCCCGTGTATTTTTCCTTGTAGCCTTTCTTATTGTCCTTTCGTAGTCGGTCGTCACAGCGGTGGCGCTGCTCGCATGACCGAAAGTGCTTCACAATTTTTTATCTATTTTAACGTTGGGCGCTGGCCGTTGGCGCAAGTCGCTTGGCCACATCCGTCTTCACGGTAATTGATAGCTCCTCCGCTGATCGATCATATGGCCTCTTTGGCAGTTCCTTCAATATTCTCTGTCCGTCGGATGCCGACTTCGTGGGAGGAGGTGCCGCTATGGATCCCTCCTTCGAAAGGGAGCTTCTTCCTGGGGAGATGTCGGAGCGGGAGGTGCTGGAGCATCGATGCCGGAGCGAAGGTGCCGGAGCGGGAGGTGCCGGAGCATCCGATCCGGAGCGGGAGGTGGAGGAGGCGTGTCTGGACCACCGGAGAAGCTTTGCGTCACGGCGACATTGGAGGAGTCGTGGGTTGTTGATGTGGAGGAGGCGTGCTTGATGCTGCAATCGGCTCAAATCAAGGGGCCTCTACTGTTGATGTGACCTCCACACCATCTGGAAATATGATGTACTTTTTGCGCGGAAGGATGAATGTGCCGTGGAGGGCCTGTCCAAGCTTGGTCACGCTGTCGCCCCAACAATCTCGAGCAAGAGATCTTGAAGCCCCCACCACCTCTTCCACCGTGACCTTAGAGTATCCTGAGGGTATCGATTGAAGTGGAACGCCTGGCCCGCCTCCACCGGATAAGCCATGCCGTAAGCCACCTTGTAGGACATGTTACGCATATCAATGTGTAGCTCAGACCGGGCGGCGAACCTTGATACTGTCCCACGGGATAACGGACTGCGGGTCATTCGCTTCAGGGGGCCACGGCGGACGCCAGAATCGCTTCTTTTGCGCGCCGGACTGATCACGGTGCCGGCGCCTTGAACACTACCTCCTGAAGCCGTCATCGGGTTAATGCTTGGACACTTGTTGCGCGATCAAATCGAGGATGGAAGCCTTCATAGCTCTAAGCTCGTCCTCCAAACGGCTCACTCTACCACGATCTCTCCTCTTGCTTCTATCCCGGCTCCTATAACTGCTTGCGTCTTTGGCAAATCCGTGCCTCCACGGTATCTTTCCGAATCCTCGTGTCCGTCCCGGGTGCTCAGGGTTTTGAAGGGCATATGTTAGCTAGTCATTCTCCTCGTCCGTCATGAAGGACCCCGACCGAGATTGATCGATGGCTTGTACAATCCTTTGACCAACTTCTTGGGTATCGGTGCCATCACCAAGCTACCGTCATCTGCAAGTTGGCCCCTGTGACCCAAGAACCGATTCTTGCAGCGGGGCTCCCAATCCTCGATTTGGTACAATCTCCTGCCGAAGTTCCTCTTCCCGCTTGTCCCATTTCTTCAGCCTTAATGTAACCACCGGTGCCGAGATGGTGGTGGTATTTCTTCTTACAGGCATTCACCTTGTTTTTCTCTCTCGCAGGCCTCGCCCTGCATCGGATAGCTTGTATTCCTCGAAAGCCTCCCAATGATCGCGCCATTAGGAAATTGATTGAAGTCTGGCCTTTCTCCTCTGTCGATGTACTTGCGGGTGAGGGACAACTTCCACTGCTGAAAGGAAGTTGCCATCTTCTTCAAAGCCCATCCATTGGCCTTCTATTCGTACCCATCTGGAAAAGTGAAATTTTCCTTCATATCATTCCAGAGCAATTCCTTGGTAGCTGCAGGGACTTCGGTCCATTTCTGGATGCTGATTGGGACGTGATCCCTCACGTGGTAGCCGCAAGCATTGTTGAAAGGGCCAATTGGCCGATGTGATGGGGCTACCAGACTCCCGTCGTTGCCGACCTCGGTTATCACATACTTGGTCGAAGGCTTCTTGTTAGGTCCTCGGTTAATTCCGGATTGGGTGGCCGATGATGTACCGGGCTGGATACACAAACACATGTTAGAATAATTAACATGTTTACGGTGATTTCATAATGGTTAAGAGTATACCTCATTTATTGCCGGCGGTATCCTCGCTTGATGCAGTGTTAACGACCCTCATCGGCAGCGGCTTGCCAGGTGTTACTTGACCTCATCCAGGCCTAAGATGGTACCCAGCGCAATTGTCTCAAACATCATATTTTCCTCATTGTCGAAATTCGGGTCACCACGCCTTGGTGTCGCCATCTAAAGTGGGCATGTAATCATATATAAAATACTTATATATTCTCAAACATACATATAACATAAATGTGGGCATGAAATCATATATACAATACTTATATATAGTCAAACACACATACAACATAAATGTGGGATGAAATCATATATAGAATACTTATATATTGTCAAACACACATACAACATAAATGTGGGATGAAATCATATATACAATACTTATACATTGTCAAACACACATACAACATAAATGTGGGATGAAATCATATATACAATACTTACATATTGTCAAACACACATACAACATAAATGTCGGATGAAATCATATATAGAATACTTATATATTGTCAAACACACATACAACATAAATGTGGGATGAAATCATATATACAATACTTATATATTGTCAAACACACATACATACAACATTTACAACACAGAGAGCATGAAAATTCCTTGCGGGCATTTCAATCGAACACCTTGCGGGCATGAAAACATCTGAGCGGCGTTAGGCGATTCACGGCTACCTAGGTCCTCCGGGGTGGATGGCCGGGGGGGTGTCGGCGCGGTGGCTGGGGGCCGTCGGCGTGGTGGCGGTCGACGGAGCTGGCTCTGGCGCGCGCGGGACTTAGAAAATTTGAAGGTACGAGAGCCTTCGGGACTTCAAAATTTAAAGGTCACCCCACTGCTACAAGCGGTTCGTAACACCAACCGCTTGTAGAGGTACTTCTACAAGCGGTTCGTAATACCAACCGCTTGTAGAGGACACCGACTGCAAGTACCCTACCGCTCACTCCATTTCTACAAGCGGTTGGTCTTGCGAACCGCTTGACAGTATTCTACACGCGGTTCGTAATACCAACCGCTTGTAGAGGACCCCACTACAAGCGGTTGGTACTAAGAACCGCTTGTAGTGGGGTTTAAAAAAAAAAAAGGCCCGCGGGGCGCTAGTGGGGCTCGAACACCCAACCTCTGGGCACAAGCCCGAACTCAAGCGCCCGCGCTAGCCAAGGGGGAGAGGAGAATTGTTGTTAACCTTAGAAGGCACTGCATTGTTTTAAGTATACAATATTTTTTTTAAAAGTGCTTGTATTTCTTTTTTTTCCCTTTCTTTTTTTAAGTGTTTGTATTTCTTTTTTTAAAAGTGTTTGTATTCGATGGTTTTATTTTTTTTAAGTGTTTGTATGCGATTTTTACATTTTTTTTGAAGTGTTTCTATTTTATTGTTTCATTTTTTTAAAACATCATATGTACAAGCAATGTTAAACATCAACATATCAACATGATCATATGGAATAATGTACAAGGAATGTTTCGCCAGCCATAATGTATACAAGTAGTACATCTTAAGTCTTCGTCTTTACAATTGTTCCTTCTTTATGATCGTGACGTATGTAAGGAGCATCGACATCATCGGCCACGCGGGGCGTTTATTTCAACATCAATCGTAAAAGGAGGGAGCTCGTCGAACTGACCATACTCTTCCTCATCGGTGACGTCCTCAACTCCTACAATCCGTCGTTTGCCTTGGAAAACTACATGTCGCTTTGGCATTACCTTTTGCTTGTCCTTTCGATTTTTAGGTTTGCTTGACATGTCCATTACATAGAAGACCTAAATCACATCGTTCGCGAGAACAAATGGTTCGCGCCTATAGCCGACTTCTGTGAGATCCACAGTTGTCATGCCGTATTTGTCAACCTTCACACCGTTTGTCCTCAGCTTGACCCATTGGCACTTAAATAGAGGGACCTTGAGAGGTCCATAGTCGAGCTCCCATATGTCTTCTATGAAACCGTAATATGTGTCGAACTCCGCCATTTGTTGTCTTCGGGCGTCTATACTGACGCCGCCGCTCGTTGGTGCTCCTGTTATCCTGGATCTCGTGTAGAATGTGTAACCATTGATCTCATACCCCTTGAATGTCCCGATTTCTTGTGATGGTCCCCGGGCCAAGCGTTGCAATAGTTCATCGCTTGACCCTTCCTCAAGGATGTACTTCAGAGCTACCGCCGAAAGAATCCATGTGCTTCAGGGTTATCCAACTCTCTGTCTTCCCTGTGAACTCGCGGCGTAGGACACTTTTGTGCTGAATGACATAGGGGGCGACTATGGTGGATTGCTTCAAAACAGTGAAATGTGCTTGCTTGAATGCAACAAGATCGTTGCATGCAACTGCTTGCCTTCCTATTGTCCCTTTGCCCCGTAGCCTCCCTTCGTGTCGTGATATGGGGACGTCGATAGGATTTACATCATTCATGTAATCAACACAAAACTCTATCACCTCCTCCGTCACGTAGCCCTCGGCAATGCACCCTTCGGGACGCGAACGGTTACGAACGTATTTCTTGAGGACACTCATGTACCTCTCGAAAGGGAACATGTTGTGCAGATACACTGGTCCGAGGATACCTATCTCCTTGACAAGGTGAACGGTGAGATGAACCATGATATCAAAGAATGCAGGAGGAAAAATCATCTCGAGGCTAACCAAACTTTGTACCACATCAGCCTCCAACTTAGGCATTTTAGCTGGTTCGACGACTTTCTGCGAAATGGCGTTGAAGAATGAACATAACCGTGATTGTCCCCTCGCACCCACTCGGCAAGATACCTCGATAGCTATCGGGAGCAATCGTGTCATCAACACAAGGCGATCATGGGATTTTAGGCCTTGGAGTTTGTTCTCTTCGTGTTTATGAGTCTCTTTACATTTGAGGAATATCCAGAAGGGACCTTCACACCGCTCAAACACTCAATCATGCTTTTTTTCTCTTCTTTGCTTGGAGTGTAGCTCGCAGGATGTAGATAAAGTTGTTTTGTCCCTTCTTTGTTTTTCGGATGTAGGTCACTCCTCACCTCCATGTCTTCAAGGTCCTTCCGAGCTTGCAGTGTATCTTTCGATTTGCCGTACATATCTATGTAGCCTAGCAGGTTCAAACAAATATTCATCGTGATGTGCATGAAGTCCAGCGAGTGATGAACCTCCAAAACCTCCCAATACGGCAGGTCCCAAAATATTGATTTCTTCTTCCATGCGGGTGCATGACCATCCTCGTTCGGCACAGGTATGCTTCCACGACCCTTCCCAAATACTACTTTCATATCTTTTACCATAGCAAACACAAGTCGCCCATTACGATGCTGAGGCTTACCACGAATTTCTGTTACCCCGTTAAATTTACTTTCTTTCCACCTCAAAGCATGACTGCTAGGAAGAAACCTGCGGTGGCCCATGTACACACACTTCCGAGAGTTTTTGAGGTACATGCAAATTGCTTCATTTATGCACTGGGTGCAGGCTTTAAACCCTTTCACAGCTTTGGTGGAGAGGTTACTGAGCGCAGCCAATCGTTGATTGTTACAAACAACAATGCACACAGGTTGAAATACTCTCTTTTGTACTCATCCCAAACCTGTACACCATCCTCCCACAACTTCACAAGGTCTTCAACCAATGGTTTCAGGTAGACATCTATGTCGTTTCCAGGTTGCTTCGGGCCTTCGATCAATAATGGCATCATGATGTACTTCCGCTTCATGCACAGCCATGGAGGAATGTTATAGATGCAAAGTGTCACAGGCCAGGTGCTATGGATGCTGTTCAATCGACCGAAAAGGATTCATCCCATCGGTGCTCAACCCAAACCTTATGTTTCGACCTCATTTGCAAAGTTCAGGTAAGCCCGATCGACTTTCCGCCACGTGAGCCATCTGCGGGGTGTCTAAGCATCCCGTCTTCCTTACGCTCTTCCTCATGCCAACGCATCATCTTGGCATGACCTTCGTTAGCAAACAGACGCTTCAACCGGGGTATCACACGGAAATACCACAATACTTTTGCTGGAGTTCTCTTCTTCGTACGATTCCCATCTAATTCACCTGAATCGTCACGCTGCACCTTATACCGGGATTCTTCGCACACTGGACAGACCACCAAATCGGCATACTCATTGCGATACAGGGTACAATCGTTAGGACATGCATGTATCTTCCGCACTTGCAATCCTAAAGGGCAGAGGACTCGCTTCGCTTCATACGTAGATTCTGGTAGAGTGTTACCTTCCGGAAGCAACCTCTTTACGAGTGATAACAAACCATTGAATCCCTTGTCTGACACACCATGTGTGGCCTTCCATTGCATGAGTTCCAGTGTAGTACGCAGCTTTTTGTGGCCTCAGTACGCTTGGGTACAGCGCTTCGGTGGTCCTCTACCATGCTCAAACTTCTTGTGTTGTCTTTCCTCTGTGAACTCTCCTCTCCGTCACGGAGCATCTGTTTCTAACTCATCATCGCCAAACTCATCGAGTGTATCTTCCACGGACCCGTATTGAGTGGTGTCCGGCATACCTGTTGGCTCTATCTTCCTCTTCTTCGCCTTCTTTATCGCCTTCTGTCGAATCGCCTTTGTTTCGCCATGGTGGGTCCAGCAGTATAGTTTGCCATGAAACCTCTCGTGATCACATGCCTCATAACCATCCATCGCTCGAATGCTCCTTCTCATTCTTGCGATCCACGACGGACAACGTATGAAGCTTCCTGGAGGCAAGAATGCAACGGCCGCGTCGAGAAACTCCTTCATGCCATCTCGAACTCTCTTGACCGACGGTCTGCATTGTATATCCATTAATTGCCGATTCATCTACACAAATAAAAATAATAACAACATCTATCACAATATTCTATTAAAGCTAACTATGACTAATAGTTTTGTATTTTTTAATCATTCTGTGTTCTTTTCACTAAAGCCAACTAATTATTTCTAATCCTCCTGCTTTTTTAAAAATAAAACTAACTAATTGTTACATTTTCATACAAATCTTTTCTCTTCCACACGTTTGTAATTTTTCATCGTTTCACATTTATTGAATTTCATTTCATACACCAAATCGTATGTATCACCTTAAGAACAAAAATATAAGCCAACAAAACATAATTTCTCAACATCCAATGCACAAAAAACATCAATATCTAGGTGAGAAGGATGTCAGCAACATATTACTCACCTTAGAACAATTAATTCGGATCTAATAGCCTCAATTCAAAATTTTGGCAGCACTCGCCATGAATGACTCTCGGCCCACCACCGTGATGTCCTGCGGCGAGCTCGGGGAGGAAGACAGAGTTTAAATACGCTGGGTGGGAGGGGGGGCTCTACAAGCGGTTCTACACACAAACCGCTTCTGGAGCCCCCATTAGACCTCTAGAAGCGGTTCTAAACACGAACCGCTTCTAGAGAGGAGGCTCCAGAAGGGGTTTGTGTTAAGAACCGCTTCTAGAGACCCCCTCCCGTCCGTTGCCCACGAACCGCTTGTGGCACGGGACTTCACAAGCGGTGCGCACCTAACCGCTTGTGATAGACCGGTTGTGAAGGCCGGTTCTGTAGTAGCGTATGTATGAAACATACACAAATTCTGAAATTCGGATCCATCACACACGTGCATCGGACGGGTCTCGAGTTGCGTGCTAGGCACCCAGATACCTTATGTAATTTAGGTACAATGGTGTATATTTCCTATATATTTGAATTTTTTACTGCACCTTTGTAAACTCTAACGGTTTTTTTTTAGAAAGCGAACAATAATATCTAGATGTCATGTTAGCTCTTTGTTTTTTTTTTTTCCGAATTGGTATATAGCATGTTAATTTGCTCCCATATTTTATACCTCTGACGTAATAATATTGGCGAACCTGTGTATACAACAGCTCCAGAGAAGAGGCAGCGGGTTCCTTCAGCGTATAACAGATTTATTAAGTGAGTTCAATCAATTAATTTCAAGCTTGCTCTTCTACTGTATGAATAGTTATTTTTTTTTAGATAATACAATAAACCTGATGTCTTCTACTAGCAGAATGATCTTGATACATTGATATTTCAGGGAAGAGATACGTAGAATAAAAGCAAACAACCCTGACATAAGGCACAGAGAAGCCTTCAGCACTGCAGCAAAGAATGTTAGTATATGTTTTGCATATATATTACATAATGTGCGTCCCAGCAAAGAAACAAGTTGTAGTGCCACGGGTCTCAGCTACCTGCAGTTGATTATATATAATGCATTTTGATACTACCATGAGATCCATATTTGTAGCGGTTACAGATCAAGCAACCACATGAACAATGTTGACATATCTTCAAGTTGATGCTAGCTAGATTAATTACATAGATTGCATAAGTTCTACCTTCTGCTCTCTCTCTAAAACATACTAAATTTAGTTAGCCAATTGGTTATTCAACTGATGACAGCAAATTGCTCCAGTTATATGGTCTTCCTTAAAAAAATATTAATCCTGATAGACAACTATATCTAAATCCTTTTTTATTTACGTCACTCTACGGATTTTTATTTCAGTGGGCGCATTTCCCGGACATTCATTTCGAGCCAGGCTCCCATGAGAGCAGCAAGAAGCTCGACGAGGCCATATCCGCGCCTGGTCCGCAGAAAGTTCAAGGTCTCTAATGAGACATACCTACATGCTTGATTTCATATTGTAAGTAATTTAAGAAAAATCTACCTTATTCCTAAATCAGTTTGTGAGTGCGTACATACCAAGTGATATGCATGAAGTGAGAAAGAAGTGTATATATAGATATATATATATATACATATATATATATAGGAAAATGATTAAATATATATGAGAACATGCCGCAGCTAGGGCGTGTCCATGAAAGACTGAAAAACCCCTGATCACCGTGTTTTTATTTAATTATTAAAAATTAATTATCATGCTTGCAACTTTTAATATATTCAAAATTGTCAAGTGTAGATTAAATACTATAGTTTTATGTAGGATGAAGTCACTTAAAGGAATTGTGTCAAGTTCTAAGTCTTAATAAAAAACATCTAATAGAGATCTACATCGCCCTTCTGCGGCCATGCATATGTATGTGGTGATTCCTTCTTTTAAACAGTTTGCTAGTTTGTGTGAAACCTTCAACCATGTCAATAAATAGTGTTCCCCTAATCAAAGAATCAGAAGTTTGTGAGAATATTGTCAAGCGCTAGCTACATTATTCCCTCAGTCACAAATACACGTTTTGGGATACATATAGTTCAATTTTTGAAACTTTAACTATCAATATATTTTTAAATATTTAAATTAGATACACAAAAATCATATGTGTATATATATTTGTCTCGAAAAATTCTTTTATAATATTATAATTGATTGAGTTTTGTAGATAAATTGTAATATAAATTAGTGGTTAAAGTTGTATTTCAGAGACCGTGTCGATGTTAAAAGACATGATGTATTTGTGACTAGAGGGAGCAATTTTTGACCAGGCATTGGAATTCTTGCACAAGTATAATCCAGATGCACAACTTATTTCTAGTTAATTTGTTTCAACTATCGACAGCTGAACCCCTGTACACTTGAGAAAAATGTTTAGAAGTTGCTTAATGGGGATTTAGCGGAACGGATCGAGGACAGGTTGGCATACACCCCTTCCGTGGATATATCCTTCATAAAGTTATCAAGGGTAATATAATTACCCCCGTCCCTTCCATTGGGGAATATACCTTTTCTCAAAACATGAAATCGTTGATTAAAAAACACGAAGAGATTGTTAGCATTCATCACTACTAAGATCCCGTTTGCGTCAGCTTCTGGATAGCTTCTGTTTTTTATTTGTTGAACGGAAGGATTTTAGACAGCTTTTCTGAAAATCAGAAGTTGATTTCTATATAGAATCAGAATCTAGCTGAAACCTGATTCTAACTGATTCTTGCTGATTCTCGCCGGCTCGGTCCAGAACCTAGAAGTAGCCGGCTCGGCCCACTTCGAGTCCTTCTAGAAGTAAATAAAGGAAATGCTTATTCAACTACGGCACTGTCGGACAACCGACCGAATCAAAAACAACTTCTCCTATAATTCAGAATCCATAATCCAAAATCTGAAATGATCTGGCCTAAAACTTGGAAAAAAAAAAAGGGTTTTCCCACTTTTTTTGAAGAGTATAGAAGCACGATTTACTATAAAAAATAAATGAGAGGTGGTTCTATGCTTTTCTTTTTAAAAGTTGTATAGATATTAAAGCATGAATAAAGGTATATAGTGATTACTTACTCTTTTATTTACTTTAAGATTTGTGTAACTTATATTACGAGGGAAAATATAAAAACACTGCTTAAAATAGATATATCATTACGATAGAATATCCTGATTTTTTAGTATGTAGTTGATGGGACTCCAATCATAGTACTGACACTAGTTACATGCCCGCATGCGCTAAGTTCTGAAAAACAAAATTGATAAATCGAAAAGAAAGATTAAAAAAAAATATTTCACAAAATCAAACATCTATCTTTAACGCTGCTTTCTTAAGTAAAGTCGGCTAATTAAAGCAACGCCGCTTTCTGCGTAGGGCAATTAAGCGGCAATTAAGCAGGACAATTAGCGACAATTAATGACGTGGGAAGAACGGACCACCGCCACCAAAAGTCGCTTTAGAATAGTAGAGATTTTGCATCTTGTATACTCCAAATACATACCTTGATGTCGTATATACTGGTTGAACTACCCAGCTGGTCCTACCGTATAAGTCTTGAAGATATTCCTGTCACACACACACAGAGTAGACTTCTGCCGTATCCGAGGCATCTCAGGTGCACTGAACTCACACTAACGGAGGCCTACAATTCTACTCGTATTGAATTCCTTATTTACTTCATCCATTAATATTCATCTGCAGCTAGGAGTAGTAGCTAGCTAGATCCTTGAGACATGCATAAGCTAGCTCACTGTGAACTGCGACAATGGCATCGGTCACGCTTGTGATCGCATGCATGCGATCATTCTGCCATGCATGGCCCCACACGTCTGTGCAAGCAGGACTCAAACCCAGGCCAAATGAAAACCATCACCTTATCCCAGCACCTTTCGACCAACTTGCCATCAGCACGTTCGTACTGTTCTACCATTTTTCAGTTTTTTTAGCCTCCGGAGACAGTCTAGCAGATTTGGAAAAAGACCAAAATTTCGATGAATCTCGCCAAACTTTTGGTATTTCCCACCAAAATATCAAAAAAAACTCATTTAAAAAACTAAGTTTGAATTTTGTTTTTTGAATTTCATTCAGATTTCATCCAAAAAACTGAAATCTCGCTAAAATTTCGGATTTCGGAGGGAGACGAGATGTGAACCAAAAACAAAATTTGAATCCTTGTCTCTAGCTCAGCTCATCTCACTGACTGCATGCTTCTTAATTATTACTCCTTCTGTTCATCAACAGATATCATTCTAGATTTTTATATTTTTACCAAGGTCCATCTAAAAAAGATTGTATTACCTTTTGTAACATCCCAAACTTTTCAAAAATAAAAAAAATAAATTTAAAATTAGAATTGAATAAAAATTCTAATGAGAATCAAATTTTTTTAAAAAAAAATAATATCCTTTCCCCATTTCTTGAATTCTAATCTTAAGAAAAGAACAATCATAGTAATTAAATTTTTTTCTTTTAAATTGAGCAAACTGATAAAATAAAATTTTAACATGATCATATGTTGAATTTAAAAATTTCCACCTTTCCTGAATTTTCTTGAATCTTATTTTTTTTAAGAAAATCCTTTGTATTGGTTTAGTAAAAAAGATAAAAGTGCAATGGTAAATGTAAATTTCAACAAAAATATAGAAAAAAATTAAAATAATGAGAACTCCGAGAAACACTTAAACATAGTCAAAAATGTGTGTGAAATCAATTAATTAAAGAAATGGTGATTTTCATTAATGTGATGTGACTTTGAAAAATGTAAAGAAAGATTTTTTATAAAATTTTAATTAGCTTTCCTATAGCTTAAATTTTTATCACATACTCATTAGACCAATGTTTACCTTTGTTAAAATTTGCAAAAATTAATAATTAAATTTAGTACCTATTTTAATTTATTTAATTGCAAATATGAAACTTTGCAAATTTAATAAAAGATTTATTAGAAAATAATTACTTAAGTTTTAAGCTTGAAATTTTTATGAAAGTATCCCTAGGTCATTTAAAACTGTTAAACAAATTTTTTAAAAATATTAAGATAATTTATGTCCTCAAATAAAATCAATTACAGAAATGAAATTTTTGAGTAGTTCCTATTTTCATATTTTTATTAAATAATATAATAATTATTTTTAAATAAGTTTTTATAGTAAGTACAAAACTTACTCGAGATATTAAATAAAAAGTTTCAAAAATAATAATTATGATTTGCACCCTGAATTAAATGCATCTTGAATGCTCTGTCTACCTGTGTTAAGTTTAGGCAACCCTTGCTATGATCGACATGTGGGCCCTTCCATTTATTGCACCCCACCGGCCAAACCTTCACCCAGATGACTCCATGTGGTCCCTCCTTCACTCGGGTCCCACTTTCCAGGTTGGCCCTCCATCTTTCTTCTCTAGCCTTTCTCTGCTTCACCTCCACACAACCGTTGCCACCTCCCTTCTTCCCGAATGGACCAGAGCAATCGAGCCAAGCCGCCATTCCTGCCTCCCATTCTCACCCTGTTGCAGCACTACCTCTCAACCCTATAAAGCTGACCCAAGCTCCATTCAACCCATTGCCATAAGCTCAAGCCCTCCCTTCATGCTGCCAGCCAAGCTTCACAAAGACTTGGGGGAAAACTGAATTCCAATGGCTCTATGAGAATTAATCCAATTCATTGAGCATATAGTATCTTGAGCCCCTATAAACCATCTCTTCCAACCAATTCGGCCATTTCCTTGCTATTGTGCTGCCACCGCATTAGTCCTCTTTCCCAACTTCGACCGCTCGGTGGTAGCTTCCCCGGTTATCCTCTAACCGAGCTGAGCCGCAAAATGGAACTCTCGTGTGTTGTTGATGCACATCCCACCATTGGCCACTGCACTCAAGACCTCCTTCACATGGCTCTACCGCTGGCCTATTAGGGCATCACTCCCACGTCGCTGAGCTCGCCCATGGAACCCTCTCGGTTCCTTCTTGCTCTCAGCTCTTCAACCCAAGTCTGGCCTGCCTGCCTCGTCGCAAGCGAGGACCACGGCTGTCCCTCCCCTGCTCCTAGTCTCTACGCATCAAGCCCCTGCTATCAGCCAATCCAAGGGAGCAAGCTCAAAGGTAAAACGTTGCCTTCAACGAGGGAAAATGCATTTCCCATTTTTTGTTTATTTTCTAAAACCGACTAGGTTCAATTAACTATAACTTTTGATCTATAGCTCCATATTAAATGAGAAAAATTTCTCAATTCACAATAAATCATTTAGTTTCTAAATATGCAAAAATATTTTGAATTTGATCTCTGGGTAAAATTGAAATTCAAATTTAAAGTAAAGATTTAAAATATGATCTTCACAAAATTTGTGCAAATGAACTCCAAATTAAATGAGACCAACTTTATTAGAATCTTTATGCCATTAGCAACATAAATGTGCAAAAATATTTAAATTTCAACCTGTTTTAGATCATTTTCCAACTAGGATTGATTTCAATGTATTAAATAATCAAAATTGCATAACTTGCTTAAATAAAGTCCAAATTAGGTGCAACTAATTTCCTTGTGTTACTTAGATAGTAAACAACCTCATTATGTAAAAATACTTAGGGTGTACCATCAAACTTTTACATGTTATTCCATTTGTTACTTTATGTCCTTTTCAAAACCCTAATATGATTACTATTAACATATATAAACCATAGCTCCTTAAATCATGAAATGAATTTTAATATTCAATATTCCTAAGGTCATAAATATTCCATTTCTACAAAAATATGTAAATTGTGAACCATATTTAAATTAAACCCATGAATAGATCAATATCTAATACATAGATTCTCAAATAGTTGTAACTTGAAAATATAAATCAAATTATGATGAAACTAATTCCTAAGCCCTTTTAGAACCATAATATATCTAGTTATGTAAAAATAATTTATATTTGATTTAGTTCCCACAAAACTTATAGAGGACCTTGGGTACTAGATGCATGTGGCTGGTATACTGAGTCATATAACATAAAAGAAACCAGTTTATAAACATACCACAAGTATAGATCGACCAATCTTGCAAAGATATTTAGTGTTTGATTTAGTTTGAACCAAGTCCCTAATAAGTTTACTTCCTAGATACAAAAGATCGACTTATGCCTATCTTTTCCAAATAAATGGTAATAAGTGCAAAACTAGTCAATAATTGTTTTATAAGTCACATAGTAAAGACCATCTTAATTATTAAAAGATACAATATTTAATCTAGTTTAAATCCAGCTCATCATAGACTTCATTTTCTATCTACATGAGAACTAAAACATTAATAACTTTCACAAGTAACAACCAAAAGATGTGAAGCCTATTTCAAGATACTTCTAGGACTAAGACCTACTAATGCTACAAAAATGGTTGCATTTCTTTATAAATTATAGTCGCAAGTCTAAATGAAATCTAATCATTTATGATGTAAACTTAGACATACATAAGATTAGGAAATGAATAGAATGTCACAGATAAGCACTAATACCTATAGGATCAACCTAAGAATACTCCCTAAGGCACGACCATCCTATTCTATATAAACATTTCTATTATAATATGCTTTGCATTTGAATCCTATTAAAAAGCATAACCTCGTGTAATATAAACCCTAAAGTCCATAATACAAATAAATAAACTTAAGCAATAAGAAATTAGTGATTAAACTATTGTCACTAGTACCTTCTTAAGGTCATAAGGTTATGCCCAATAACTAGTAGCCTAAACTTAAAATTTGTATACATTAGTTGTTGATTACTAGTACCTTGTGTTTACTTAGGTTTAATCATGTATAGCCTTTATAAGCAAGCTTTACAAGTTATATATTTAAATTATTAGAATCTGAGATCTTACCCCTATACAAAAAGATACGAGAGCATTTAAAGATAAATATTAAATGTACATGATGTACTTCATGATGACTTATGTCTTATTAATATTAATCCAAATAATCCCATCTTCTTGAATTCATAAAATAAGAACAAACAATTCATAAAAAACAAGTAACCATGTCGCAGTATAGCCTAAGATTGCTAGTATGAAGTAAGAGTGAAACAATAGAATAGAATCATGAAAACCCTAACCCGAAACCACGCTTGTTATATGTAGTACATTTCTATTTGATTTTTCATCTCATTTCTTTTTGCCCTTATTGAAAAGTTGTTATTTGCAATTTGCTATGTTTCTCATTAAACGACGTGTAGAATCCGATGTCCCAGATTTCGTCGTCGACAACATCAAACTACGATGTCAACTTCGTTGAAGACAACAAATAGCAAGGCAAGCCTCTTTGATCATATTGATCCTGGCTTTTCAAAAATATTTTGTCAAATTTTCATGCATGCGCTATGTTTCATAAAATTTGCTATTTTGTGAGTCCTGGTAGTTATAACCTGTAACACCCCGACATTTAATATGCCTGAATGCTACCAAACATAAGCTAAACAACATCTAAATACCAAGAATTAAGGTAAATTACAGCAAAGGGGTAAATGCTAAAACCCGAGATTTCGGCAGCATCTCCTTTGTTTTAACATGATTTGAAGGAGCAACAACAGCATAGCAATATAAGGCAATATGAGAGACCATTAAAACAGCAATAAATAACGACTTAACAACCATGTAAGTCTAGTTTCAAGCATTTAATGTCTCCAAGAGTCAAACGAACAATAAAACTCTCATATAGCAAAGCTAAACCTTAAAGCAATAATCATCACACGAAAACTAGTTGAATGACTTGTGAAATCAAATGAGTGAAGCTACGTGCGGAAGTGTGACTATTTTCCTTCCCCGCATGCCGGTCTCATGGTACCTAAAACAACAGGAAAACACAAGCGTGAGTTCGAAACTCAGCAAGCATATTGCAATGGTACAACAAGAGCAATTATATGGCAACAATATCTCACATCATGTAAACCATCTCATTCATGATCACATATCATTATCATCATCATTATGTATGCAATGCAATGCTATGCTCATGTCTCCTTGGAAACTCATACCGGTATGGTTGAGTACACACCTGGCTTGTGCACCCTCCCCCCTTCCATCCCGAAGATGGAGGGTGTTTACTCTTCGCCTGCTCACCGCGGTGAATGGAAGCACGATGTAGGACTTACTCATTGGCTCTCCGAAATAGTCATAACTTTCTCACCGACCTTCCCTGGATTAGTTATGACTTTCTCACCGCCCGGGCCATGTAACATGCCATGTATGCAAATATGCCAACATCATAATAATCTTGTACATTAACACATGGCATCATAGCATACTCATCATATCATAGGCAATCATTAAAGCATGGCAAGTGATCATATCATATAATCAAGTTCATCTAGTCTCAACTAGCAACCTACAAACCGCTATCTATTACAATACACTTGCCTCAACCACGGGCAACGGATTTGCGGGAAGTAGAAGGCACTTCCGAGGTCACACCACCTGCACATAAGTACCACACACTCACAATCATGTCCACAAAACAGTACGCAAACCCTCATCTACCTCGACATTGCCAACTACTCGCAATACCCAAAAACAGAGGTTCTGTCCCGCCGGGACAGCAGCCTTCCAAAAGGCATAACTCGAGTTCTAAGACTCCGAATCAATTAAACGAGTACATCCTCACGTAGCTTAGGAAATTTCCTAAATTTTTCTAAGTATAAGGAAAGACTGATTCGGAATCTAAAGTTGTTTAATCTACAAAATACCGAGATCTGTTCCAATCACGTCACAGATTTTAACACGCTCGGTAAAACAGCCATAACTTTCAAACGGCTGAGCGGAATTTAAAGTTCTTTATACCCACTGAAAGGTATTGAAATTACCTACAACTTCTTCAACATCCGTACGACCAAATTCCGACTCTAAATTGGCGAAAAACCAAACCCTAGGTCGACTGCTCATGCTGCCCGAAACAGAGAACGTGACCAACTCAAGAATCCATCTAATCTAATCAAATCCAGCACCACCAATTGATCTAAAAACTTGATAATCATCCTTAGAACAGTACCTATCCCAACCCCAAGGAGTCCCATGGCCATACCTTCGCCCGACGCACGAAAACCCAATAGATCTCCTCGCTCCTCGCTCCAACGGATGGATCTTCTAGGTGCTGGGGTGGGGAGGCTACCCTAGGGCAGCAAGGGGTGGAGGAGAGGTGGTGGAGAGGTGGGGAGGCAAGGGGGCAAAGGGAGGGGCGCACGACCAACGGGGGCGGGGGTTGCGGCTAGGGCAAGGAGGGGTGCTTGTGGGCGCCCAAGGGGAGAGGTGGGGCGCATAAGGGGCAGGGGAGACCCTTTTACCAGCCCCAACCAGGTTTCCTAGTCCTAAATGGACTCACACTCCTTCCCACCAAAGCCCACAACCCCTTCTCTTGGGCCCAAACTCCCTAGAAAGGCCTAAAACCCCTGAACGGTCTAAAACGCGATTAAACCTCATAGCGTATGGTTTTAACCTTAATTCCATATTTTATAATGTTTTTGACCTTAACATCCACATTATATATGGTTACGACACTCCGTGGTGTCACATTCTCCAATTTCACCTTTTACAATGTCTCGACATCCCGTAGTGTCACATAACCTTCATTAACGTGATTTTCTTAATCAATATTGACATGTGAACACATAAAAATGTGAAAATGGGTACACTTGATTATTACATGCATCTGCTTAGCCATGCTTTAGTTTGGGATGTGAACAAATGGTTTTACTATTCAAAATGAATTTTAACTATTTGACATTTTGGAAATAGTTAGTGAACATGTTGGAATGTTATGATCAATGGTATTTTCTTTATGGAAATAAAACTATGATCGATCAAGGACCGAACTTGTGTTGTTTTTAAGCCAAGATAATCATACAACCACGGGGGCTGGTATCACTACAAGAAACAAGAATAGTGTCCTCGGTCAAACATTTTTATCGCTTCAGAAAACCGACGACACAAAGTATGCCTCTATCGACGGTTTTAACGTAACCCGACGACATATATACAACCCAGCTGTGCTCAGGTCCTCGGCCGCCTAAACCCGCCGATATAGACCACGATCTGTGTCCCCGCCACATTAAACTCGCCGACACAGCACTCGCCTCAAACAGGGAGTATCTGCCAAGGCGATGAAATTTGAATTTCAGATCCCGCCAACACGCCGTGTGTCCTCGGCCTCATTAAACCCGCCCACACAGGCACTCCGCCTCACAAGCTGTGTCCTCGGCCTCATTAAACCCGCCGACACAGGCACTCCGCCATGTGGGACCAACCTGCAGGATGCTCAGGCCCACCAGTGGCATGAAGACTGTTTGTCGTCGGGAGAGAAACAGCCGACGATAGAAATAAGTCTATGTCCACGGCATAAATGTTGCCGACGACACAGATTAAATTTTGTCGACCGTTTAATTTTAGCTCATGACAATAGTAATTCCAGATTAATTCAGAAAATCTTTTTGAAAATGTTTTTGTTGTTTTTAAAATTAAGAAAAACTAAATAGAGCTTTTAGAATGGTTTGTTAGGTAACATACATCTATATGACATGTAACTTTTTATTATTTAATTAATTGGTATGTTACGGCGCTATGTGTATGTCTCGTCAGACGCATTTCACGTGGTCGAGTACATTGAGTAGAACCTTGTGACGATCCAACGCAGACCAATTGAAAGAGTGAGGAATGACTGGAATAGGTCGTGAGTGTTGTAAAACCTTTAAATGACCGTACAAATGTCTCGTTCGACCGTCGTAGGCCGACAAAAATATCGAAGAACGACGGCTTCGGTGGTGATGACTCTGTTACTCTCCTTGAGTTTTCAGGATGAATTTGTTGTGACGATGAAATGCCTAAGTAAAGAAGAGCGAGCAATTAGCTGGAATAGGTTGTGCATGTTCTAAAAACCTTAAACTGGCCTTAAAAATCTCGGGAGAAAGAAGAGCGAGCACGACCTGTGTCCCAGTATCTGACGGTGGGCCCATGAGTGCTGTCTGTGTCCACGGCAAAAAATGTTACCGACGACACAAGTTGAACCTGTGTCGATGGTGATCATTTGTGGCATTGTATTGGTGAATGCGAATGTGGTAATGTGTGTGAAATTATATGTTGTGATTGTTCTGGGAAATTGGGGATATAAAACCGCTGGAATGGGGTTTTTGGTGTTAAAATTGGATTTTTTTAAAAATTCGCAGATTTTTTTTTACAACCTCGTGGTCCTCGGCTCTAACCATGCCGACGACACAAGATAGCCCTGTGTTCCGCACCGTAAGGGGTCTCATGTCGCCGGCCATACCAAAGCCGAGGACACAGATATCCACTGCGTGTCCGCGGCTTTAACTATGCCGACGACACAAGATAGCCCTGTGTTACGGCACCGTAGCGGGTCTCAGGTCATCGGCCACACCTGTGCCGAGGACACAGATGTAGCTTCGATTGTTGGCTAGTAGGTAGCTAGTTCGTTCTTGGATCCAACTATTAAAATTGGACACTTAGTTAAAATTTGAAGCACCCATATCATAGTAAAATTGAACACTTAGTTGAAATTTGAAGCATCCATGCCATGGTAAATTCAAAGTATAAGAATACTAAAATTAGAGTTTTGGTCATTTGTGAGGTTAAGAGGAGGGGGACACGTTATATTTCAAATGTGATCATACCAACACTCTGGTACTAGATCATATAAGAATTCTGAAGTTAAGCGTGATTGGGTGAGAGTAGTATTAGGATGGGTGACCTCATGGGAAGTGCTCATTTGCATTAAAATCAGTGGTAGAACTCACTAGTTAAGCGTGCTTAGGCGAGAGTAGTACTAACTAGGATATGGGTGAGGGTTGATCTCTTGGAAAATATCTTCGTTTTTGTGTTTCAAAATGTCAGAATATTACATAAAAGTATCAGTGTTATCAGTGGCGGTTTTTCTTTAGAACCGCCACAAATAATGCGTTATCCGCGGCTTTAACTATGCCGACGACACAAGATAGCCCCAGGTTCTGGCACCAGAAGGGGTCTGTGTCGTCGGCTATAGCCCAGGCCGAGGACACAGATGTCCACTGTGTCGGCAGTGATTAATTAGGCCGAGGACACAGATGTCCACTGTGTCGGAAGATTAATTAGGCCGAGGACGAAGTGTCTCCTCTCAGATCGGCAGCTTTAAGTTCGCCGACGACAAATGTCTGGTGTCGGGTCGGCCCGATGGCATCCGTGTCGTCGGATTTATTGTGGCCGTGGACATAGGTTGGTTGTGTCGCCGACTGCAGGTCGTGGGACTTGTGTCGTCGGGAGGCCGATTTACAGAGCCCTGTGGTCGGGCGGTTTTGGCATCTCGTGTTGCTCCAAAAGCCGAGGACACTGAGCAAGATCCTTGTAGTGTATGTGACGGCCTTAACTTATTAAGTTACTTAGAACTAGCTTTGCACATTAGAAGGCTGAAGTAGCACGGGTTATTCCAGTATAGATTGCTCGAAGGGGTACCCTCACCGAGGTGTTGGGAATAACACCTGCCGATGTAACGGTGTACGCCTTTGTCGTGGGGAGAAGTGGGACGTCAGGATGTGAAACCATTCATCATACAAGAGTGTACAAATATCTTCTGCCGCCATAGTAAAGGTTTGTCGTCACTAGGCTGGTGTAAAGTTAGGGCTAGGTAATGCAATGGTTATGTATGATCTCTCTATGACACACCAAATTAAGTGTGTTAAAAATGCATTGCAAAAAGAGATGATCATTCCTTGCAGTAAAGTTTTACACCTCTCGCAGAGTTAAAACTAATCGATTAGCCATGCTTGCGGTCATAAGCACTTGGTAAAGTCATCACATAGTTAGAATTGTTGATATTTTCCTAAAAATGATTGAAATTGGAAGTTTATTTTGGAAAGTTTATCCCACGTGATGATTCAATGCATTGCCATGTGTTGGCAAGATTGATTTCGCTTGTTGTGCCATGTGTTGGCAAAGATTTATTTTCAGATATTATACCATGTGTTGGGATTGGACGTTTTAACTGCTTCATGAAGGACAAAGTGAGTTTTACATTTATGTTATTATTACTTGTTATTTTTATTCTCTCGATTGCTTTAACTAAATTTCTCTTTCAATCTATTATACATTATTTACAATTCAATTTGGTTCCACGCAAAATAACCGTAGTAGACTTTCTCATGTTACAGCTTGCATATATTTTAGATTTTGTAAACACTTCAAGTCTTGTGGAGTACGCAATGTACTCAACCTTGCTATTATTGTTGTTTTTATGTGAAGGTACAGAAAACCTCGACGAAACTTTCTATACTGCAGGACAGGGGGAATCTATTGACGAGCTTTCTAGGAGTTATACCTTGTCACTTGCCTGAGGGTTATGTGACACACTATAAGACTTCTAGCTTTTTCAGCTATATTTTAATTGACTTTACAGGTCATATTGTATAAATGCTTCTGCTATTAAATGTAATATATTGTGTGTGGATGTGATTTCAACTTTGTAAATGTGTGCTAGCTATCGATCATGGGAATAGCACAGTATGCACATAGAATCCATTGTTGGTATTCTATACCAAAAATGGAGGCCTTACACCTTTCTTCATTACATATGTGGATGGTGTGTCTTACTCTAGTATATAATAGTAAATGATATTGAAATAGTTAAAGGGGAGAGGGTACAGAATGAAAAATGGTAAAAAAAATCACCTCAAAATTTAGAATGACATGTATTCGGGAACAGATGGAGTACTACTATTATCTAGCCTTTGGTTGTTTCCATTACTAGATTGCGTTTTTTCACTACTGTTGATACCATACCAGTGCTGCAGAAAATGGTGTACTCTTCACGAATGCATGTGGTACCACTAAGCTTTATTAGTCGCACACGGGCGGATTAATCAGAATTTTGCAGACAATTATGTGTTCTTATTAATATATTTATTTATGTTTATAATTAATTAGAAACATTTTATTCACCAAAATTTATTGTAAATTATTACTCTACAAAACATGTCTTACTTTTCATTGTTTATACTTCGTTTAAAAGGTGCATACTATGAACACTATGATACAATATTATAAACTAATTTATCATACTTAGTGAATAGAAATAAGCTGTTTTCGTGATTAAACCAAAAAACGGACGATTAATCAGAATATGCGGTCAATTAAAGGTTCGGCTATGTAATTGCACTCTGATTACACTACTCATAATGATTTTAGCCACTGTCACTGATTAATCGCCCGGCTAATCGGTCTAGACGGCTGTTTTTACGACAATGGCTAATACTAGTGAACAGAGAGACAGAATGACAGTGGCTCATATATATTTGCATTGAATGCTTGAGCCAGGGTGGTAGTATAGCACAGTTCTTGCAAGATGAGCAGGAAGGAAATTGTAGAAAGTCAGAGCAGATTTCCTTTTCGAAAAGAAAGGGACACCACCTTTTAATTAGTTGGTCTTCCGATTTGCTCTAGATTCGCATTCATGCAGCTAGCTAGATAGGCCGATTATTAATTGTTACCGTATGCCGTAGCAAGCTCAGAATAACTCATGCGCATTGGAAGAAGGAAAGAATTCATGTTCCATGCATGTTTCTGATACAGAAGGAATTCTGGTGTAAACGGACGGGCCCTGATTCTAAGCTTGCAGGCCGTGCGACGAAGTGATGACCGTGGCGAGAGGGAAGCCCTGTATATATGGAAACAAATTCGGTGGAGAAGGTGTACAAACTCTTTCTCGCGCATACCTAACGCCGATTGATCTGGCGTGGATAATCCTCGCAATCTAACACCACGACACTAATTGAAGAGGTGAGTTCAAGCAACCAAATTTGCATCGAAATAAGCAAGAGTCAAATATTACCTCACTTAATGTTATGGTGTTGGATTGCAGATTATCCACGTGGCATCAATTAGGGCCAAATATACACGGAAAAGAGCTTGCACACCTCCTCCGAATTTATTTCCTCAGTATATATATGACAGCATTGTCGCCGATTAATGACGTGTCGTATGATATTGCCCACGGCATGGAAAGGAGTAAGGCGTGGGGAAAACTCACGCCTCCTACGCATTTATGTCGCTTAGGTACGGAGATGTGTATGAAACACCCCAAAATTTTCGAATTTGATTTAAATTTAGACTCTATTTGCATTTTGTAATTTTTCTGAATTTTTTGGATTTTATTTGAATTTATTTGATTTTATTACGGTTTCTTGCCATTTTGGAAAGTTTCCCGGTGTCAACGCTGGGCTTTTTTTTCCCGCCATTGCGCCTCCCTCTCTCTCAAGGGCCACTCCGCCTACCGCTCTCGCGACGCGCTCACGCTCGCGCGACGCCGCTGCGACTTCGCGCTTCGCGCCTCGCACAATGCGCTTTGCCATCGTTTCATCTTCTCACCTGTGAGCCGCCATGGCGCTTTGCGCGTTGCCGCCGCGCCAAGGCGCTGCCAAGCGTCCCATCGCTTCGTGACCTTGCGCCAGGTTAGCCTGTGAGGGCACTCTGGGCCGCCGCACTAGCGCCGCCGCTTGAGCCCCTGGGCCGCTTGTCGCCGCCGCATCCGCAATGATGGAGCCGGCGACTCCATCATCTTCGCCGGCTATTTAAGCCCCTCCCACCGCCATTTTTGTCCCCAAGCTCGCCGCCCATCTCCTCTCTCCGTTCTCCTCTCTCCTGCACTCCTCGAGCTCTTCCGTGGTCGCCCATCGGAGTCTTCTTCGCCTCCCGCCACACGCCGCCACTCACCCTGGCCGCGCGCCGCTCTCCTCCTGCCGCGATTCGGGTGCGAGGTGAACTCCTCCTTTTTCCCTCAAGCCTGTGGCGAGCCTGCGTCTCTAACCTCGCGGTTCGCCTCATCTCCCTACCGGCTACCGCTCGCTTCTCTGCCTTGCCGCCACGAATCCTCGCCCCTCGTGTCACCGCCACTGACCCACCTCGGCCACCACCTTCCCCACCCGTAGGGCTCCACCTGCAGCCTCTCCTCTTCTCCGCCAGCTCGCCTTTGCCAAAGCGGCCGTCAGAACGTGGGCCGCCCATTGGCTCTCCTGCATCGCTTAAGCTCCGGCCGAATCCGGTTTGAACGCCCAAAGGAACAAGAACTGCTCCATTTTTTCATTTCAGATTTTAAATTCCAAAAATCCTTTAATCCTTTTTAATGCCCAAAATACCCCAAAAATACCCAAAATTATCCGAGAGTCCAAAAATGCCCCAAAAATACTTTTCTCGAACTGCTTTGAGCCACCGAGTCCAAAAATGCCCTCCGCTCCTCAACTGAGACTCAAAGAAAATTCCAAAATGCCCAAATCGCCCTTCCTTTCTCTCTCTCGCCCTGCCCGATTTCCGCTTCGCTGCTTTCGCTGCTTTTCGCTTTCTTTATTGTCGTCATTCTTTCGCGTTAGATCCGGACGTTGGACAATTCCAGAGCCGCCGCAGATTCCAGTGAGAGGACCGGACCCGACAAAGAGCCGATTTCAACCGCGATCAACGACACTTCGTCCGATCCGACCGCCAAAGAAGGCAAGCCGTACACCTTTGAACATGTTGAACCTATTCATGCCTTATTATAGTTAATTACTATTTTCTACCGCATTACTTTTATCAGTATGTTGAAATATTGCAAATCCGCTTTATTTTAAGAATGACGTGATTCTTAGTTAATGCCGATTTGCTCATGAGACTTCCTTGAAAATTATTGAACCTAATTATATCATTGTAACCTTAGGTTAATTAATATTCGGTATTAATTATTATTATCTGTTAGTTTAGTCAAATGTTCTTGAGAATGGAAATAAAAGTAATGTTGAACCGCTGGTTCTTGGTTATGTTTGGAAAAGTGCTACGGTTTGGGGGACAGAATTGGATAAATCCCGGAGAGGATGAGTTCCAATCCCCGGCTGATGATTAATGCCATGGTTGGTTGTGGTGGCTGGTACAGTTGGTACCGGATTGGTTTGTGGATCGAAAAAAGGCTTGGTCTTTGGCAATGTAAGGATAATAATCCCTTGAGCAAAGTAAATAACTTACAAACTCGTTCAACCACAGGTTGGGCCGGTCAACTTCGTTGGCTTGACTCAACATAGCTCGGTACATTGTACTTTCCCTCGGAATACCTATAGGAGCAGGGTTACCTTCCCGGGTGTGGGAGATGGTCCAATGATTATGGGAGTGAAACGAAAGTGTGCACGAGGAAACTGTGGCATTTCGGGTTCACAACAGAGGTGTCCACAATAAGCTGGACCCAAAGATCTACACCGGACCCGTGGGGACCCCGGGTTAATGTGGACCAAACACTACCGGATAGGGACTAAAGAGGGAAAGATCCAACGAAAAGCTATGATAACCTCGATCCGGCCGCACGCATATAAGTTGCGTGTTAAACTCGAGTTGGCATTAACGATCGTGGAATCTTGTGGGTAAAGCTGAACACCTCTCGCAGAGTGAATAAATGGTATTCGAATACGCCGTGCTTCAGGTAAATGAAGCTAAGTTTAATTGGGGTGAATCAGTAACCTAAGCTCAAGTAGATCTTGGTGCGTGTTTTGAGAATGTGGTTTAATGGTGATGTGGTTTAATGGTGATGACTTTGTGAATGGAACCCCTGGATTACTATTATTATGGATTGTGTTTTAAATGTAAAATGATGTTATAAGTAAAATCATGCATCCACAAATACTTTAACCTTGTACCAATATTGTGCTACACCCTTGCATGTAATATTCAAGAGCGTTTTCCAGACGACTTGTTGAGTACTCCAGATTTCACCCTTGCAACCCGACCCCTTTCGAGAGATTGGAAGAAGTCAAAGTTGCCCAGGAATGCGTAGATGGCAATTTGGTTTTGAGGTCTTAGTCTTTTGCTCAGCCTGCTCAGTGCATGCGTCATTGTAGTTATTCGGACCCGCCGCGCTCTCCTCTCAGAAAAACCTTGGCCGTTAGGCCTTATATTGCATAAAAATGTTGGAATTTGACTTTTGCCTGGCAATAATATGCTTGGTTCCTGGCAGCTAATCATCCTGGGTAGCTGTCGAGACGTACGGATCTGCCCCTAAAAAGGCGGGCCATCACAGTGTAGATATATCTGCACAACTAATGGTAGTACGTAGTACGTAGCACCACTCCTACAAGATCTAATACCACTATCCGATCGATGTCTCGACATACATGACTGCGTGGAGTTAGAAACAGACGAGAAGGCGCCCAGCACGTACGCACTGTACATAGGACGAAGCTACAGATTGCATGCGCACTTTTAATTTGCAACGGTATTAGCCTGCGCATGCAGCCTCACGTACGTGGGCATCCCGTATATAGCTGAGCTGGGCGTTGGGCCGGGCCGGGCCCGGGTATGATGGGCTTCGAGCTATGGCGTTCCGGGTTAGCCCACTACGGAAAGGCGAGCGGGCTGGCCCGAGAGAAGTTTTACCAGGCTCAGCATGGTCCGAAAGCCTGACGGGTCAAGTCGGATCGCGGATCAGACCAACCGGCCCACAACTAGCTACAAGCATTCGGATCAGTTGTTAGTAAAATGAAAGCGGTACAAATTAGTAGAATGGATCAATAGACAGTAAAAATAACAATGGATATTTAGATAGTGAAAAACTTTATTGATATTTACATACACAAAATCACTACTTCATTAAAAACCTTACGCATAATTGAAAAGAAAACAACCACACGTCCATATGGGCCTCTGGGCCACCCCGGTCGGGCCATGCCGGGCTGGCCGGGTCTTGGACTGTCTGTGAAAAGCCCGGCCCGTCGCCCGGGTCGGCCCCTGCCGCATCATCGACCGAGCTGAGCAGTTGCGCGGCGATTAAAGATACCGCCGGCCTGCTGCGTCGTCGTTGCATTGCATATGTATTTCCATTGCTTATCATCGTCAGGCCAGGTGGTAGCTCGAGAAGATAGAATTGGTCTGCTTTATTGGAATACAGGAATTTCGCAAGATGCTGTATGGATTTACACGCTCTATGGACGTGAAGTAGATCACTGGATGCTAATTTTGGAGGAGCCGGTGCTAACGAATAAAGTACATTTAAAGGAATTTCTAAAACTGTCCAATGTTTTAAGGGAAAATTGTTGAATTTTTACCTTACAACTTTGTTGTTAGATTCAGTACTCTGTCGGCTCGCCCTTCCTATCCCGGCGCACACTACTACAAAATAGGATATTACTTATTACTGCCTGTGTTGGTTTCTAATTTTGAGAAAAAATTAATTGTGATTTGTCACTTAAATTTTGCAGAATTGCACTTATCACAATCGGTTACGTATAGCCAGTTGTGATAACAACCCTCATCACGTCGATTTTAAATAAGAACCGTCTGTAATGAGAAGGTTTTCATCTGATAGTATGATTATCACTCTGTCGTTCTAGTTGAGAACCGACATTCATAATACGATTATCAACTAGAACTGATAGTGATCAGTTATAGTTGAGAACAGACATCGATGACTGATTACTACTTTTCTCGTGCGCATCGGCACTACAACCGGTTCCTCGCGCAGATCAGCCTCCCCGAAACCCAAACCTAGCCCCACGGCATCCTCCCGGCCATCCTCCGAAGCCTCAGGCATTCGCTGCGGCCGAGTGGCCGTCGTCACTCGTAGCAGGAGCAGATACGCATGCTCCCTCGACGACGGCCGACGGCTCTAGGGTTCGTGGACACCACTGGATCCGTAAGCATCTCGCAATGTTCTCGCTGACCTTGTTCCATCATCCAAACGCTTACACCTCCAGTCCACCTTGTGCCGCCGCCGCCTCAAGTCCACCTCCACATCCAGATGCCCCCGCTTCCGACTCTGGCTCCAACGGCCACGCGAAGTCGTCCACTACGTACGCCTCCAGTGACCCACCGGTAGCGTCTCCTACCAGCGCCAAGTCTCACCTGACAGTGGTCTTGTGATACTTTTTGGGTGTTTTTC
>CM070573.1:21263372-21446776 GCA_036346355.1 Rhipidocladum racemiflorum
ATTATTTCTCCACCACCACCACCACTAAGTCGTGAGTGTTGTTGGCTGAGTTTTCCGGGGATCCACTACTCACGCTTCACGCCTACTGGAACGAGGGGATTGGAGGTCATTGCTGATCCGCACGTGTGACCCGCACTCGGAGAAGGCCGCCGCTTGTGGCGCCATCTTCTCGCGACTTCTGGAAGTCTGGAGAGTGTACCTCTGCTGATCAACCACGCTTGCTCAATGGAACGCTATTCCCGCTGTCTCACGAGGTGAGTCCTTCCTCAAACCGGGCTTACTTGCATCTCCTCAGATATGATCTTGGTGTTTGGCTGCAATCAGAGGGAAAATTTTTTTTTGTTTTTCTCCTTAAGCTTCAACCCCTTCACTTTTGACTCCAGATTCTTGTGGGTAAAGTGCATAACCTCTCCGGCAGAGTGTAGAATCTATTCGAATAAAGCCGTGGTCCTGGCTGTATTGACATCGCTTCTGAATTACAAATCAAGGGTTAGATTTTCTCAAAAATAACTTGGATCCGAAAGGTTGGGCTGGATTAATAATGATGTTGATGGAAATGTGGATTAGGATGGGTAAGATGTTTATTAAAACTCCTTGAAAAGTTATTTATGCTTTACTTGTTTCTAATGCCTCGAATCTACTTATGGTAACTTGTTAAAATGTCAAGCATTTACTGCGAAAAATACCTTGAGCTACTCCTTTCGGTATTAAGCCATGCATGTAGTATATTAGCCGACATTCAGTGCATGACTTGCTATCGAGTACCAAGCACTTCACCTTGCTACACAATACAACACCCGCTTTCTGAAGAGGAGACTACACCGCCTGGGAGGAGGAGCTCCAAGAGGATCCGCTCTACTGTAGGGAAGTTTGCGAGCTCTAATGTCAGCTGCTCAGGTAGATAACTGGATGGCGCCACTGGTTAGTTTGATTTTTCAGCTGCATACTATTTCTCTCTTAATAAGTTTTCGCTTCGTCGCTGAGGCATACATTTGTAACTTGGACCATAAGGTCGAGTAACCAGCTTTTGACTATTTAAATAAAGTAATTTTATTAGTATCGAAAGTGGTATGGATTGTGATATTTACCTGATGTTAAGATCGTGGTGTACTAGCGTGTTCCTCGACTAGTACCGAATACACGGTGTAAGGGTCCTGATTTGCAAATTCTGGTCCCGACAGAGGTGGGTATCGTGAGCCATACACTCGACCGTGAGGGCTCAACTCCTAGCTAGAATGGTGGTCAGAGTGGAGGATAAAACCTATTTTCTAAAGCTAAAAGTTTGTCAAGACAAGCAAATGACATCTCAACTCATCCCCCTCTCTCTTTCCTTGCCTCTTGCTGAATTTTTTCCTTACCTAGTCACAATTCTAAAAATTCCTAGTTCTACGTGAGCACTCTTGTGACAGATGGAGGGAGAGTTCAACCACGTTGATCTCGAGGTTGGTCACGCTGCAGAGAACTTTGGCGCATGCCACGACTTCCTGAGATTTTGAAAAGCCGCAATACCAAGTGGAAGTGATCGGACTGCAGATTGATCAAGGCTTGTGACGTGAAGATTGAGGTACCTCGCTAGAAGAAGGGCCCTGCAATCGCCTGACACCGTGACCGCCAGGAGGTCTACAATGTAGATGGGTATCCAAGAAGTATCACGACGAGCAATGCAAGACACACCTCAGCGTGATTTACGCCAGAGAGTTGAGAGAGCACGGTGTTCCATATCATCCGCTGGCCAATGATAACCTTCTTGACCCGAAGGCGTATCGATGAGGATGCCATGGTTACACGCTTGGCACGACTTGTTGTTGCCTAGAGGATGTACTGATGATACAAGCAAGTGAGCTAGCGTAAGGCCCGCAAGGAGATCACAACAGAGAAGAACAGTGGCGGAAGCTCAAGAGTATGTGTCACACCTTCGCGAAGAATTGACGAAGTTGGAGATGACTTTGTACGACCAAAACCAGAGCTGCATCGAGCTACACGAGCCAGATCCGGAGGAGTCAAATCTCGATGAGGACATCGCTTCTTCGGACTACCACTGATGACATAGCTAATGGACATGGCAATCAAGCTACGCCTATGCCGCAAAGATCCGCACTGTGTCAGGAGATTTTCTCGATGAGTGAGCGTAGGTTCTATAGTGAGACTCCTTCGCCGAGTCGCTACATAGAATAAAGAGTCACCTTTAGGCCATAGACTCAAGGTTAGTTCGACGGATTTTCCTTGTTTGTCGAGTGTGCAAGATGTGTTGCAAGGCCCCTAGGCATCAGAAGCAACCATACCAAGTTACTATTGATTAAAATAATAAAGTTGGACCTTAAAGTTACACCTTTCGCCCCGCATAAGTTCCATATTACTTGTCTATTCTTGTTTCCCTCTCATCTCTAAACCTAGAGTAAATCGATAGATGGTGAACACCCGCGGAAACTTTGGAAGCAATGGAAGTGGTTCTCGCCCAGCAGAAAATCCCAATGATGGAGCACCAGCACCGCCACCGATATGCAGAATTTCGAGCTTTTTCGCCGCTCATACTCGCTTGATGCATGCTATGATGCAACAAATGCAACACGCCATCGCCAAAGCATCGCTAATCAAGTTAATCAGTGTCAACGCCGTAATACAAGACCTGGCTGTAGTTCATGAGGACTCACCCACCCACTTTCTCCGGAATGCCAATCCATTGGAGGCCGATGATTGGTTAAGGTCAATTGAGAGGAAGCTACACATAGCTCAATGCATAGGAAATGAGAAGGTACTCTACGCTTTCTCATCGCTTGGAAGGAACACCGCCGGAATGGTGGAGAACTTCGTGCCACGCAAGAGAACCTCAAGATATCACTTGGGAAGAGTTCACACCGCATTCGTCAAGATCACGCGCCGTGCGAATCATGGACCTTAAGAAGGAGGAGTTCAGAGCATCAAGCAAGGTAATCACCGCTGGTCGACTACTCGAACAAGTTCACACAACATAGCACGCTTACGCACTGAGGATGTAGCGACAGATAAAGCCAGACATGCCTCAAGCTTCATGAAGGGACTTAACTCAGGATTGCAGGTGGATTGATCACCCACACCTTTCCGCATTTCCAAGAATTGGTGAATAAGGCGCTTATTCTGAGGACAAGCGCAAGGAACCTGATGAGAACAGAAGCGCAGAATGCAACAAAGAGGGATCACGCCAGTGGAACGCCACAAATGGCCTCGAGAGTTGCACCAAATCAATTTTTCATTCCACCAATGTATCGCCATTGCAAGGACACCGGCCACCAAAGACTCAAGACCCGGCCAATCGTAACTACTGCACTCTCACTTCGCTAGAAACATCAAGCCCAGCAGCCAAAGAAGGAACAATGTTGAGACGCCGCTACAACCGCGAACGGAGCCAGACATTTTGCAACAGCTTGTCCAAAGAAGACAAGCAGGAGTGACCCCGCTCGCTTTAACTTGGGGAACCACCCCGGGCCTAGACGCCAAAGCACCAGAACCACATCCTGCATCGCGGTGAGAGGCCGAGTCAACCATGTCACCGCAGATGCACCGCAGTAATGCTACTTGACGCCATACCGGGTAAATTACTTGTTAACTCAAGACTGCAATGCTTTGTTTGACTCGAGCTTCAGATTCGCTTGTTTCGCAAGGCTTTGCTGCTAGAAACGATTTGGGGATTGCAAGACTTAAGTGCATGCTTTTAGTTCAAACCCCTGGTTCAACTCCGAACGAAAGTAGGATGTTCCGGGTGAGAATACTAATAGATGGAATAGAGTTCCTAGTGAACCTTATAATTTTGGAGACCCGCATCTTAGACGTTATTTTGGGAATGGACCAAGTTATCCAAGCACAAGGCCGTATTGATTGTGGACTAAGGACTATCTCGCTTGAGAGCCCGTGGTGGAAAGAAAGTGGAATTTCAAGCTACCGTTAGAGAAGGACAGCTGATGGTTAACAAAGACCAAGGCAATCAAAGATAGAGGATGTCTCAAGAGTGAATGAGTACCCGTGATGTTTTTCCCGAAGATCTACCTCGGGTATGCCGCCAGACAGTGGGACATAGAGTTTGTGATAGAGCTTGTACTGCACAATACGATAACAAAGAGACCTTATCTGATGTCCACCGAGGAGTTGGTAGAGATGAAGAAACAAATTTAGAGGAGTTAATGGAGAAAGGATTTATCGTAATCGAGTTCGCCGTGGGGAGCACCGCTTTTGTTTGTCAAGAAGAAGGACGGAGATTCGTGGATGCCGCACTCAATGAAGTCACCGTGGAAGAATAAGTATCCGCTACCCAGGATTGATGATTTGTTCGATCACCGAGAGGAGCCTTAATTTTCCAAGATTGATCCGAGATCGATACCATCAGCTTGAAGATCCGATCAAGATATCCTCGAAGATCGCATTCTCGCCAAGATATGGACATTACGAAGCTTACGCTTATGTCTTTTGGATCGACGACGCGCCAAAGATATTTCATGAATATGATGAATAAGGTGTTCATGGAATATTTGGACAAGTTTGTTGTCGTGTTCATAGATGATATCCTAATCTACTTCCAAGACAGAGGATGAACATGCCGAACACTTGAGGCGAAGTTTTGGAAAAGCTCGAGGGAACAAAGCAACTCTTCGCTTAAGTTCAAGAAGTGTGATTTTTGGAAGGACAAGGTGGAGTTTCTTGGACATGTAATGACCGCGGTATGAGTCGCCAAGTGATCCAAGCAAAGTAGAAGCCGTGGTTACATTGGGAGCAACCGAAGACCGTGACTCTGCATTCGAGTTTCCTTGAATGGCAGTGGTACTACCGCCATTTCATTGAAGGCTTTTCGACAATTGCGAAACCTCTTACGCAATTGCCAAAAAGGAGAAGAAGTTTGCATGGACGCTGAATGTGAGAAAGGATTTCAGGAGTCGAAAAAGCGATTGACATCAAAGACCGGTGTTAGTTCTACCTGATGTTGCTCAAAGCTTTGATATTTATTGTGACGCATCGCGCTAAGGACTTGGATGTGTGGCCGATGCACGGAAAGGTCGCCGCTATGCATCAAGGCGCTGAGGCCGCATGAGGAGAATTATCCGACGATGACCTAGAGTTAGCCGCCGTAGTGCATGCCTTGAAGATATGGCGCCACTATCTCGGTCGGGAACAGATGTGAAGTGTATACTGATCATAAGAGTTTTAAATACATATTCACCCACCGGATCTCAATATGAGGCAAAGGAGATGGTTAGAGTTGATCAAGGACTACAATGTGGGAATCCATTACTATCCCGAGAAGGCCAACGAGTTGCCGATGCCTTGAGTCTTAAAAGCCATACTGCGAGCATGTTGCTAGCCACAAGTCGATGAGCTATGTGAGGATTTCCAGAGAATGAAGATTGAGGTGGTACCTAGCGGATCCTTAGCCGTGATTGAAGTGAAGCCTCACCCTAGAGGATCGATCCTGAAGCGATGTATGATGATGACAAGATCCGCAGGATTAAGTCCATCAAGGAGGAAGGCAAGGCAGAGGACTTCAAGTTGGATGAGCAAGGCACGTTATGAATGAAGGATCGCGATTTTGTGTGCCCAACAAGAAGGAATTAAAGCAACCGATTTTGGAAGAAGCCCATGACTCCAAGTACTCAATTCATCCCGAAGCGCCAAAATGTATCAGATTTGAAGGAAAGATTCTCGTGGCCGAGCATGAAGCGTGAAGTTGCCGAGCATGTTGCATTGTGCGATGTATGCCAAAGAGTCAAGGCAATGCATCGTGAGACCAAACAGGATTACTACAAATTACTAAAATACCCGAAAGTGGAAGGAGGAAATCTAATGGATTTCATTACCGGCTTGCCTAAGACTCAAGGAGGTTATGACTCCATATGGGTTATAGTGGATCGCTTGACCAAAGTAGCCCATTTTATCCCTCGTGAAGACCACCTACTCGGGAGATAAGTTAGCAGAGTTGTACATGATCAGATCGCCTATTTGCACGGAGTGCCAAGGAGGATTGTATCTGACAGAGGTACCCAATTTACCTCAAGGTCTCGGAATAAGTTGCACGAAGCCATGGGAACCCGCTTTAAACTTCAAGATGTTCCTATCATCCACGTATCTGATGGACAGATCAAAGAGTCAACCAGATTCTCGAGGATATGTTAAGAGCATGTGCATTGGCTTATGCTACCTCTTGGGATAAGAGTTTGCCGTGATGCCGAAGTTCGGCCATACAATAATAGTTACCAAGCCAGTTTACGATGTCACCTTTTGAGGCATCAGATGGTCGACTCGCTTCGACGCCATTGAATTGAATGAGACTCACGAGCGCCAGGTTCTTCTGGCCCGATATTCTTCAAGAAGTCAAGAGCAGATTGCCGTGATCAGTGAAAGGTTGAAGATAGCCCAATCAATGACAGTAAGAGTTATATCGACAATCATCGCCGAGACTTGAGTTTTGAACCGTAAGACTTTGTATACCTCGTAGTTACGCCTCGTGGGAGTTAAGAGGTTCCATGCCAAAGGGAAACTTGCACCCTGCTATGTTGACCATTTAAAATTTTGAGTCGCAGAGGCGGTTGCTTATCACCGGAGTTGCCGCAAAGCCGTTAGCAGGAGTGCATGACGATTCCACGTGTCCCTGGCCTGAAGAAGTGTCTCCTGAGTACCTGAGGATCGTGACAATCGCTTAGAGTCATTTGAGTTGCAAGAAGATTTGACTTACAAGGAGCATCCCGTAAAGATTTTGGACACTATGGATCGAGAGACCGTAAATAAGTCAACCTGCTTCTCAGAGAGTACAAAGTGGAGCAACCACACTGAGAGTGAAGCAACTTGGGAACGCCGAAGAGGATTTGAGGAAAGAGTTTCCAAACCTATTCCTTTAGTAAGCCCTGAATCTCTGAGACTAGATTCTCATATGGGAGGTTTGTAACACCCCAAAATTTTGCTTTTCTTAAATTCTGTGTGAATTGGCACTTTGGTGAATTTTTGGAATTTTCTCGAATTTATTTGGATTTATTTGGAATTTATTTGAATTTATTTCATTTTGAAATAATTAAAGAATTAAACTTGCAAATAAAATTTTGTTGGAAATATTTTATTTGAGTCCCAAATAATTTAAAATATTTTCCGTAATTTTTCTCGAATTTTTCTCAGTATTTTGCTATTTTTAATGAATTAAATGAATTAATCGAAATTATTTTAAATATTAATTCGCTGGAAAATCGAAGTCGGGTCAAGTATCGTCTCATCCGACCGAAGTCGAACCCGAAGCTCGACTCGAGTCCGACTCCGAGCCACGCGGATTCTACGAATCAAGGCCCAAACTCCTAACCATCAGGGACCGGCTTGATCAAGATCCAACGGCCAGATCCGCGCCGCGATTCGCTCGACGGATCCGATCCGATCCGCGGCGCCGAGCCAATCGCGGGTCGCTGGTCGCGCCACGTGGACGGCCCTCCGCTGCCGTTTCCGCCCGAAGTCCGAAGCCGACTGGCCGCCGCCGCCGCCGCGAGGGATTAGGTTTCGCTTTTCCGCTGGAAGCCGAGGCTATTTAATGCCCGGATCACACCCCCGAGGACCACCTTGACCTTGCACAGCTGCGTTCTAGCTGCCGCCGCAGCGTTCTCGACGCCAGCCGCAATCGCTGGCACGGAGTTGTAGCACTTCTCCGCCGCGGCTTTGCTTGCTCGGGCTGGCCTGGCCCGCCCCCGCTGACTCTGCACTGCACTCACCGCGACGAGACGCACCAGTGGGACCACTCTCCTCGCCGAGGAGCTCGCAGAACGCCATGCTGTGTCGCTGTCCCCTCAGCCTCCGGCCACCAACTACCGCCAAGACGCCATCGCTGCCGAAGCTTCTTTACCGTCCGATCAAGATCCAATGTCCAGATCACGCCACGCCATCTCACGGTGAGATCCCAATCCAAATCCTCGTGATTCAATCTCGACCGTAGGATCTAGGATCCAACGGTCCAGATCAAACGCTGCTAACCCAAACGCCGTGAAAGCCGACGACCGGGGCCGTTGATTTTCAAATCAATCTGGCCGAGATTGCGCCACGCTGGCCTGAAGGTTGACCTGGTTGGCCGGGCCGCTGCCCATCGCTGGCTGGGCAAGGCAGTAGACGCCGACACGCTGGGCTCGCATGTCACGCCCACCACCTCGCACCATGACGCCACACCGACGCCATGGCGCTCAAGATGTCGGGGCCGTCCCAAACAAGCGCCGACGCCAAAGAATGATGTCACAATGGTCCCACTGCCGGGCCAGCCGGCTAAGCCCTGGCCGACGCCGCCAGAAGGCGCTACCCGAGGGGGACTCCACTGCCGCTGACACAAGGAGCCGTGGACCGAGTCCACTGAGACCCGAGCCGAGCGTGACCAAGTCCATGGACCTACCGACGCCACCAACCAATCAGCGGTTGCCACGTGTTCAGTCGACGCATAATTAATTTCCGAAAATAAAATGATTTATTAATTCGAAATAATGATTTCAGATTTTGTTTCAAACTTCAAACGCTTATAACTTTTTATGCTTCAACTTCGATTTGAGTGATTCAAATTTCTAAATTTGTATAAAATTGAGACCTACCTAAATATGAATTTTATTTAATTTTTGGACTAAAGTTTTTCTCTGTAAAATTATTTAATTGATTATTTAAACTTTAAATAATCATAACTTTTGCGTTTTAACTCCAAATTTGACGATTCCGCTTTCTAAAATTCATAAAATTATGTTCTCTCTGTCTATGGATTTTATTTGGATGTTTGGACACTATTTGCCTATTGTTTATTTGTGTATTGCTATTTGCACGCTTTACGAGTAGACGTTGAAGTGCCGGAAGGATTCGAAGGAGAAGTATTGACTCAGGATCCAACTCAAGACCAAGAACAAGTGCTTTTTGAAGGCAAGTTGTGCTTTGACTATGTTGATCCTATTTTGAAACTTATTTTGATTTAACCTATTGCATGCTAAGTTCAATTAGAAAATACTTTATTAAATATGGGGGATTAGATAAATACCAATTTGCTGTATGACACCTTGATTACTTAAATATGTGCCATGACCCCTTGTCACCCTAGTTGTGGTTTACTAGTTGGACATTATTAACTTGCCAACATGGGTTTTAGACCGTTGTAGTAAACTGCTTAGACCTGCTACGTGCTCATGACATGATTTTGGACAAACAAATGTTAATATTGACTTAATGATATATTGAACCTGTTTTGGAAAGGTATCATGTGATGTTGATGGCACGTGGTGCATGGTAATCAACTGGGGTTTGATAAATAGTTTTTCGACCGGGGCATGTGGCAAGAATGATCAAAGTGGGCCATGTGGCATTGGGGATGTTGATTTGGTTCTTCGGTAGTCTTGCCCTGGTCATCCTAAGGACTTAACCTTGCAAGCCTTTGAACCGGTCTAACGTGCAACCACATGTCCAGAATGGACGGACCTAGTTGACTAAGTTGCTAATAACGCACTGCGGGGACCTCGTGAGGTCAACTACACCCTTTGTGTAAGTTGTACGGGGAGCGCATCGTGGCCGAGGCTAGGTACTCCATCTAACGGTTGATTGGCCTAAACTTCGCCTTAGCTAAGGGAAGGGTTAGTGTGCAATAACCGGGAGGACACTTGTATTGTTAAAAGTTTTCAAAGACTTTGTTACTGAACTCGCCTTTGTGGTGTTTGACTGTATCTTGTGGGTAAAGTGCATAACCTCTCGCAGAGTGTAGAATCTATTCGAATAGCCGTGTCTGATGTTATTGACATCGCCGAATTACAAATCAAAGGGTTAGATTTTCTCAAAAATAACTTGGATCTGAAAGGTTGGGTTGGATTAATAATGATGTTGATGGAAATGTGGATTAAGATGGGTAAGATGTTTATTAAACTCCTTGAAAAGTTATTTATGCTTTACTTGTTTCTCTTTGCTCGCCGAATCTACTTATGGTACTTGTTAAATGCAAGCATCGCAAAAATACCTTGAGCCACTCCTTTGTATTAAGCCATGCATGTAGTATATTAGCTGCATTCTCAGGCATGACTTGCCGAGTACCAAGTACTCACCCTAGCCACAATACAACACCAGTTGAAGAGGAGACTACACCAGCTTTGGAGGAGGAGCTCCAAGAGGATCCGTCTACTTAGGGAAGCGAGCCCAGTCAGTTGCCTGTGGTATACTGGATGGCGCCACAAAGTTATTTGATTTTCCGCTGCTACTATTTCTCTCTTAATAAGTTTCGCCCTGCGAGGCATACATTTGTAACTTGACCATAAGGTCGAGTAACTAGTTTGACTATTTAAATAAAGTACTTTATTAGTATCGAGTGGTATGATTGTGATATTTACCGATGTTAAGACTGTGTGCACTAGCGTGTTCCTGGACTAGTGCTGAATACATAGAGGGTCCGGATTTGCAAATTCGGGGTCCCGACACAATGCCACTGATGTACTGGCCGGGATATTACACCGCCAAGAGGGTTTCCTTATTTGCAACCATCACCCTTTCTTCGTCCACCACATGGTTTGGTAGTTCCACAGGCCCTGCAGCAGCCTATACAATATCCCGGACTTAATGCATCTTTGCCAGCTTTTGCTTATTTGAATTATATTACCAAATATCGCCGTAGCGTTAGCACGGGCAATATACTAGTAACACTTAGTGGCATTCTCTATTTCTCCCTTTTCTCCTTTCTTTTCTCTCAAACTTAAAAAAGTTTTTTTTTCAAATTTTTCTTAAGTTTTTTAATATGAAGTTTTTTTTTTACTATTTTTGAAAAAAAAAATTAATCTAAATTTTTGAACCAAAAGTTTTTGAGTCAAAACTTTTTAAACAAAAAGTTTTCGATTGGATTCATCTAAAAATTTTGCATTTAGTTTTTTTATATCCGAGGAGTGAGAGTGAAAAAAAGGGGGAGTAAGCAACACCCAGATGTGCTCTCCCCAAATAATTTGTGAGGGTATAGCAATAACTGTTGTTCACACACCACAATACTTTGCTTGTGCTACCAGTAGACCTCAAACTCATCTAAAATAATTGTATGTCCTGGAATGCGAATTAGCGCAAACTTTACCGTTTTTCTGAACCATATTCTCGTACATGTCCTGGAATCAAACAATGCAAGATCATTTGTCATTTGCAGCTAACAAATAATGAACATTTTAAATTTGCGAACAATTTAAATTTGCAGCTAACTGCGATGTATAGTTAAAAATGATCAGAAATGTGGATCAATTAAGAGTATATCTAACACGCACTGCCTCTTAGGTTGTGATGAATTGTCATGATTTCTAGGCTTAGGATTTCTAACCTTCAAAGGCAAAATCTGCTTTTCATGCTTTTCATTAGCCTTCACCACCTTGTGGAACTTCTCCTAAGAAACAAATAAGAATAAAATGGTTGCACCAAAAAAAAAAAAACAAGTGAAGCTAGTAGTTACAATGAAAAGCAGAGCAAATTTAAAACAAAACAACGGACCAAATTCCCGTTTTTATCAGGTTATTAGCACCTGATTGGCTGATTCTGACCAGATTAATACTCCTAACTATCATAAGCGCACTTCCAAAAGTGGTCCGTAAAAATATGCTTTTTTCTCATTGAGAACGATATAGGAAGTAAAACTGAGAAGGTGTGGTTCCATGCTAGCCAATGCATGTATGTCCATCTATTGCGAGTTTGCGACCATCTGCACGTCCATCTTGCCATTATTATTGGCGCACTGTATGGGACTTCACAAGAATGTAATCGAGAATAAAGTTCTTAAGTCATACCGCATGTCCGGTAGCTTCATAACATGCCACAAACTTAGCCTGCATCATTGATGATGCAGTAAGTGATTGTTTGGAGCTTTTCCACGAAATGGCTCCTCCCGCAAGTGTGAAGGTATAACCTTATGTGGATTTTTTAGTATCTACACAACCCGCAAAATCAGCGTTCGAATAACCCACAACCTCAAGGTTATCAGACTTCTTATATGTGAGCATGAAATGCTTAGTGCCTTGCAAATAACGCAAGACTTTCTTAACGGTTTTCCAGTGGTCCAACCTTGGATTTGATTGATATCGACCAAGCATCCCGGTTACGAATGTTAAATCATGGCGAGTACAAACTTGAGCATACATAATGCTTCCGACAGCTGAAGCTTAAGGAATCCCTTTCATCTGATCAGTTTCTAATTGATTCCTTAGACATTGGAATGCTCCAAACTTATTAATAGGAGCAGGCGTGGCAGAGTAGTTATGCATATTATATCTCTTAAGCACTCTGTCAATGTACGTCTTTTGGGATAGGTCTAATATCCCTTTAGACTTATCTTGGTGAATTTCAATGCCCAAAACATAATAGGCATCACCAAGATCCTTCATTTCAAAGTTAGCAGAGAGAAATCTTTTGGTCTCATACAACATATCCTTATCGTTGCTGGCCAATAAGATATCATCCACATAAAGCACTAAAATAGTAAATTTGCTCCCCTTAATCTTAATGTATATGCAATTGTCCACTTCATTTTTCTTGAAACCAAAATTTCCTATGGTCTTATCGAACTTAAAGTACCATTGTCTAGACGCTTGTTTTAATCCGTAGATGGATTTCTTAAGTCGACATCCCATATGTTCCTTGTCTTCCATGACAAAACCTTCCGGTTGAGTTATGTAAATATTTCCATGCAAGTCACCATTAAGGAACGCAGTTTTAACATCCATTTGATGTAGCTCTAAATCATAATGAGCAACAAGCGCTATGACAATTCTTAGTGAATCTTTCTTTGAGACGGGAGAGAAAGTATAACATAATCAATCCCCTCTCTTTGTGTAAACCCTTTTGCTACAAGCCTTGCCTTGAATCTTTCGACGTTCCCATTAGAGTTATGCTTAATTTTGTAGACCCATCTACAGCCTATTGTTTTGACTCCATCAAGAATTTCTACTTGATCTCAAACATCATTAATGCTCATAGACTTTATTTCATCCTGCATGGCCTCAAGCCACTTGGATGAATCCTTAGTCATCACAGCCTCCTTAAATGATGTAGATTCATCTACCTTCCCTATGTCATTCACATCTTCATTCATGTATAGAACATAATCATTCGGGATGGCAGATCTTCTTTCCCGCTGTGATCTTCTTAGTGGTTCATTAGTTATCATAGAGAGTTGTTGGGCTCATCATTAGGTGCTGTACTGTTGATACCTGAATTCTTAAGTGAGGGCTCAACTCCAGGATTCTCAGCTGGAGGTATAACTGTATGAGGTATAGGAACAATAGTCTCTTGGATTATCGGTAATGGTACATAAGTCCGAACCTCCTCAAGATCGATCTTCCTAGCCTTTGAGCTCCCACTAATTTCATCATTCTCTAAGAATACATCATGATGGGTTTGCACAAAATTAGTAATACGATCAGAACAATAAAATCAATATCCCTTAGATCTTTCAAGATATCCAATAAAATGGCAACTTATTATCTTAGGATCTAATTTCCTAATATGTGGATTAAAGATTTTAGCTTCAACAGGATAACCCCACACACGTAAGTACCTTAAACTTGGTTTCCTCCCAGTCCATAATTCATAAGGTGTCTTAGACACTGATTTACTGGGAACCCGATTAAGTATGTGTGTGGCTGTCTTTAATGCTTCCATTCACAAACCAGTTAGTAAACTAGAGTAACTCATCATGCTACGCACTATATCCATAAGTGCGGTTGTGTCTTTCAGCTACTCTATTTTGCTGAGGTTCACTGGGTGTTGAATATTAGGCTACAATGCTATTTTCTGAAAGAAACTTAGCGAATGGACCAGGACTTTGTCTATAAGGAGCATGTCTCCCATAATATTCTCCTCCATGATCTGATCTCACTACCTTAATTTTTAAGCTATGCCGATTTTTGACTTCAGCCTTAAATATTTTAAACTTATCGAGTGATTCAGATCGATCACGAATGGGGAAAATATAACCGTAACGGGAGAAATTATCAGTAAATGTGATAAAGGAGTTATACCCATCTACTAAAGTTACAAAAAAAGTATCCACATATATTATTGTGGATTAATTCTAAGATTCCAATGCTTCGTGTGGCTCCTTTCTTAATTTGTTTTACATATTTCCCCTTAATACAATCAATACAGTGGTCTAAGTCAGAGAAGTCTAGAGGGTGGAGTATCTCTTCCTTAATGAGACATTCCTTCAAAATATGACCTAAACGACAACACCACAATTTTGATGAAGTTTCATCACCTAGACTTCTCTTTGGCTTGTTGGTGGCATCGCATACATTCATTGACACATGAGATTCAAAGAGATGAAGCATATAGAGTTTGTTTTGTCGAATTGTGAGACCAACATTTTTTGAATTAAAACTTACAATGCATTTATTGTTCCCAAAGATATAAGTAAAACAATCATCATCTAATAGAGAAAGTGAAATAAGGTTTCTCCTCATGCTAGGAACATAAACAACATTGTTTAAATAAAGGATGAAGCCACTATCTAATGCTAATGATAGTGTGCCAACGGTTTCAATTTTAGCCTTCTTTCCATTAGCGACTCTAAGGATTTGTTCCCCCTTTCTTAGTGTCCTCACGTTAAGGAATCCCTGTAATGAATTAGAAACATGCACAAAGGGCACCGTAATCAATCCAACAGGTATTAGGGGAAAAATCATCATAAAGGGTTTCATCAACAGTAAAAATTATGTCATTACCCTTCTTAGCGAGCCACTTCATGAAGCACACACAATCCTTCTGAATGTGCCCACTGTTTTTGCAGAAATGACAGATGGGCCCATCAGAAGAAGAGAGAATTAGGTGCAGCCGGGGCTTTCTCCTTTGGCTTTGACTTGCTTGATTTAGCCTTGGGTGAGAAGTGTAGCTTCTTCTTAGAATTATAGTCCCCTTGGAACTTCCTTTTGCCATGACCGACATGGTAAATATGATCTTTCCTTTCGGCTTTGATCCAATCCTCCTCCTGGACACACATGGCGACTAGCTCGCTCATGGTCCACTATTCCTTCTGAGTGTTGTAGTTAATCTTGAAAGCATTATACTCAAAAGGAAGGGAGGTCATAATGAAGTGGACTAAAAAGCCATCAGAAATAGCCATGTCCATGCCCTTAAGTTTAGCAGCCATATCAGTCATCATCATGATATGTTCACGAACGCTGCTGGAGCCATCATACTTAGTTGTGAGCATCTTCATGATTAAAGTATTGGCATATACTTTTGAGGAGCCCTTGAATTGCTCCTCGACTGAGGCTAAGTATTGCTTAGCATTGTTGGACTCAGGGATTGCTCCCCTTATCCTAACAGATATCATGCTCTTCATAATCATTAGGGACATGCGTTGGACCGTCCCACTTTTCATTGTTAAATCATAGAGTTTCTTTTTCTCAATGAAACTCTCATCATCGCCAGAAGGAGCTACGAGCATCCTCACGTAATGCATAGTCCAAGTTCATGACTCCAAGGACAATCTAAAATCTTTCCTTCCTAGAGGGAAAGTTTGTCCCAGTTAGCTGCTCAATGCCGTTCAAGTAAGCGACAACATTAATGTTGTTCATGGCTGAATTAAGAAACAAAATATAATCAGTAAATATTAGAGAAAATAAATGTCTTACATGAAAATTAACCCTACATTGGTCTGATTAATAACATGCTAATGACAGAAAAATTAATAGTTCTAACTCGCATCACCATTGGGCAGAAACAAAAAAGAACTACATTATCTTATGGGTGACACATGGTCATAAACAACTTTGGTTGGTATATGATCATGGTCATGGCATAATCTCAATTTTCAACATTAAATAATAGTGTCTAATCAAAATTTTCCGTTGGTTCCATTTTAATTAGAGACAAAACTTAGAAATAATCATGAAGTTAATTGTCCCATTAATCATTTTTCCCATAAATTAATTATAAAATTAAACACAATATTAATGCCCGGGAAATAATCACAATTATTTCCAAATTTAAATGAGACATGATACAATAAATATTTGAAATGAGCTAAACAATAATCATCATGTGAAAATCAATTGTCACATTAATAATTTTTCTTAGAAATTAATCATAAGATCAATCAAATATTAATGCCTGTGAAATTAAGCATTAAATAGTAATTACTGCTGAATTTAAAAGACATAATATAAACAAAGTCTAAATGAGCTCAAGGTAATTAACTTCAAATACTAGAAGTGGCCCAAAAGGACACACGGCCCAGAAGCGCAAGCCAGTTTGGCCTAACACCACCGCGCATCCCTCCAAATTTCACCGAGCACGCCGCCCAAAACGCGTAGGCCGGCCCATCAAGAAACGTCGCCCACGCGCGCGGAAGATCTCAGCTGTTGACTGGATCGGACGGACGAGACGCCCCGAGCCTGAAGAAAACGCGTGACAGGAGTGGGGAAACCCTAACCCTAGCCACTTTGTCCTCCCCGCCCGATGATTCCGAGATGGCGGTGACTGAGCGAGCAGAGAAGGCATGCCAGCGAAACTGCGGTGACAGCACACGCGCATGGCTCCAGCGAGGAGGGCAGGCTGACGCAAACACGCGTGCGAGACTTAGGCCCATGACGGCTCCGACAAGGCGCACGGAGCAGCCGACAGCGACAATGACCGAAACGGCGGCAAGGGCAGGATCCGGAGTAGGTAAGTCCGAAAAAACCCCATCTAAGGCATTAGGGTTCTCGACTGATGGCATTTGGGGAAATTTAGGGATTTAGGGTTTCGGGATTTGGGATTTGTGGTTCGGAATTCAACTTGTCCCCTCCTTCTAGATGCTAATCGATCCAAAAGATCACTAAATCAACATTAACCGAGACAATCAAGAGCCAAAACCGACAAGAACAAATCCAAAACCGGGGTAGATTGGGACTAATTGGAACAAGCCTAGGCTAGGGTTGCTCTGATACCACATGATAGTATTGCTAAGGGCTAAGTCTAAGTCTTTATCTAGCCTAGGTCATGATCACAAGCTAATGCGGAAATCAAACATTAGAACTAACCCGGATTAGAAGATGAAGCCAATAGCGCTCGGTGATGTTCTTGAGTGTCGTTGAGGAAGAAGCATTGAGGGATACAACGTGATCCTCACGTTGATGGTAGACGATCTTCGGTAACTTCAGTGCCTTAACCTTAGATCGGCCGGTTTTAGTGTTCAGGAGAGATTGGACTCACAATCGATGATCTACAATAATGAGAGCCGGTCTCTCCCCTTTTATTTTGTGCTAAGTACCAGGACCGAAACCAAAACAGTTTGGGGAACTCCCGATCATTGTACTCAGCTAAGTCATGGTTGACTTTAGATCTGAGTTTTTCAGAACTTTTGTTAGCTCCACTTGAGATCACCACTAACAGCCGCAGTGCCTGTTGCATCACCGGCGCGCCGAAGCGGGCATCACGGGAGCGCATGATGTCTAGCAGGCTCATCTCGCCGCCACAGATTACTCGGCCGACCACCGGTCCTTGCCGCACCGACGGTCGCCGTCTTTCGCCTCGACGGAGTGCTTCTTCTCCTTCTTCATCTCGTCGCTTTGCTTGTCCTTGCTGCTATCTGCCTCCTCACGCTTCCTCTTGCCGTTACTTGAGTTCTTGTTACCTTCACGCGCATCGTGGCGCCGCTGCTATCGCTTCTCCTTGATGTCGCATCCGTGTCGTGAGCCATCATGCTAATTTCCTTGGAAGCATCGCGATGCCGGCCAATGTGCCTAACAGGTGCCTCATGCCCCACCCGGCTCCATCGCACTTCGAGGTCGTGAGGAGGCAGGAGTTGGCCGCTGGTGGGGCTGCAGGTGGTGACGGAAGTGGCAACGCCACCAGGTGGGATGATGCAGTGAAGTCGTAGAGGCAGTGCTTGACAAGCTAGAAGTCGCCCCGGTGCATCTCGCCCTTGAGCTCTTCCCGTGCCGGCTGGGCGACCGCCTGCCCAAAAATTGCCCTGCCCCCAAAATCAATTTACTTGGCCACTTGGGCCGGTCTGCATGCATGCATAATACGTCTCTACGACTCTACCTCAACTAACAGGCTATAAGCCAGCTTGCATGCATGCGCCGGAGTTTACAGAACTATAAGCTGGAGTCTACCTCATCTAACAGGCTATAAGCCTATAAGCCGGCCTGCATGCATAATATGTCTCTACGACTCTACCTCAACTAACCTGGCATTTGGTCTTCTTGCAGGTTGCGGCGACGGCGTAGTTGCTGAGTTGGTCTAGTTGGATTGCCACTTGCCGGCGCCGGAGGCCCGGCCGCTTGATCTACTAGAGGCCGGAGATCGGATGGTCCAGATCGGATGGTCCAGATCGGTGGCAACTGGCACCTCGCTAGTCGCCTCCATCTCGTCACTCTCGTGAGCACTACTCTCGTGATCTGGTATTCTCGTCTGTGTATGTACTGTGTATGTGATCACAACCTTGATGCTAGATTGCTAGCTAGTGATGATTATAATGCATGCAGCTACTTAATTTTTGGAAGGTCACCATTCACCAAATTAACAGCCATGATCGTCTTCACTTGTGTACGCGTCGAGCCGCCTACGTGAGAGGTCGAGAGCTGAGACTCGCCAGCCGCTTCCACCGTGCAGCTCTCAAAGCGCCTGAGACCGATCGCCGAACAGGTATATAAATATATAATCATGTTGATTGCAAAGATCGCACGATTTGCCATTCCTCAATCCTATGCATTTGACTTGATCGGTTGAAGTATTCTAATATTCTATGTATTTTATTTTTTATACGTAATACCTTCACACTTAGATACATCTATTAATGTATTCGATGTCCAAATTTGTTACTTGCAGCACGTTGACTGTTGACATCATGCCGCCTAGGAAATATGCATCTAGTAGTAAAAAAAGGAAACAAACAAAGGATTTGATATGATCACAGAAAGGAGCCATCAATACATATTTTAAGAGCAATACGGGAGATTCGAGAAACACAAATCAATTGGCAATAGTGGCTGTGGAGGTAGTGGAGGAACAAGTTGATGGGAATTCAGAAGAATAAGGCCCTGCAGAAGACAATGTAAGTGATCATGAGAACATATTTCATTCATTTGCTACAAAATCTGCTAATGTTGATGAACCACTAGTAGTGACTTCATATATTTATGATCCAAGAAATTGGAATAATCTTGATAACAAAGCAAGAGATATATTAGTTGAGAAGGGACCTATTAGAGAAGAAAATATTGTGTTCCCTTTGGATGTAACTCTAGACATTTTTCTTATTCTTATTATTCTAGAAAATTGAGCAATGGTGAGGTACATGATAGAAAGTGGTTAGTTTACTCAAAGCATGTTGACCAAGTGTTTTGTTTCTGTTGTAAGATTTTTAAATATGATAATTGCACTAGTGCGTTAGCGCATGATGGATATAGAGATTGGAGACATATTAATGAGAGGTCGAAGAACATGAAAATAGTGTCGAGCATATTACTAGCATGAACACTTGGAATGAATCGAGAGCTAGGCTAAGTAAACAAAGAACACTGATAAAGATTTGCAAACGACAAATCACAAAGGAGAAAAGAACGCTACGCTTGAGACTAGGATGGCAAAAATACCATGTGTCCGGTACTCATGGTACCCGACCCGACGGAAACCGGTCCGTCCGGTCCAAATTTGGACCCACTGTATGTTTGTTCGGTTCGGTCCGGTCCGGTCCGGTCTCATGTTGGACCCAGGTACCTGCATCTGACCCGATTCTAAGATAGAAGGTAAGGTTAGTTCAAAATAGATTAGCATGCACCTTTGTCCCAAGCCACACCATAGCTCAATGGAAGGAACTATGTGATTGAATCAAGAGGTTTTGTGTTCAAACCCCATTCTTGCTAATTTTTTTTATTTTATTTGAATACCTCATACATGTATACTTAATAATGGGTTCGGGTCTGGGTACCCGATCGGGTTCGGATACCCGTCGGGTCCGGGTCCGAGATTGGACCCGTGACTAAATTCGTGTCCGGGTCCGGGTCCATATTTCGGGTCTCGGGTCCGGGTCCACGGAGGTTGGACCCGGAGGGACCCGGACCCGTTGCCATCTCTACTTAAGACAAATTTTATTCAGAATAGTTGCCATTGTGAAATATCTTGGTAAATGCTTTTTGGCTTTTAGAGGATCCAGCGAGCAGCTTTACAATGAACAGAATCGTAATTTCTTAGCTTGTGTTGAGATGATTGCAGAATTTGAAAACAAGGAGATCCATTACCATTATCTCAGTTATAAAATTCAGAATGAGTTGATTTCTCTTTTGGCTTCTGATATTACCAATACTACCATAAAGATTATCAAAGAGGCCAAATATTTTTTCCATTATCCTTGATTGTACCCCAGATGTGAGTCATGAAGAACAAATGTCTTTAATAGTTCGATATGTCAATATGTCTAGTAGCAAAATAAAGATTGAGGAGTACTTTCTGAGTTTCTTAAAGGTGGATGACATATCTGGTTTTGGGCTTTTCAATGTATTGCATGATTCTATGAAATCATTTGGTCTTAATATTGATGATATAAGGGGTTAAGATTATGACAACGGTTCTAATATGAAAGGAAAACACTAGGGGGGGTACAAAAACGGTTGCTTGATAACATTCCAAGAGCTTTTGTATATGCCATGTGTTTGTCACAGTCTTAATCTTACTTTGTGATATGGCAAAATCTTGTGGTAAAGCTGTTTCATTTTTTGGAATTGTGCAACGAATATATACATTATTTTCGGGTTCTACCAAAAGATGGAAAGTTTTACTTGACCATGTGCCAAGTTTAACTGTGAAATCAATGTGCAATACTCGTTGGGAGAGTCGTATCAAAAGTGTTACAGCAATTAGATATCAAGCTCCTCAGCTAAGGTCCACTTTGTTTGAGTTACATCAAGCTTCTGATACCGATCCCATGGCAAAGAGTGATGCAAATAATTTGTATGACTTGCTTGGTACCTTTGAGTTTATACTTGGTATGGTTATTTGGCATGGCATTTTATTTGCTGTAAATGTTGTGAGCAAAAAGTTGCAATCACCATTCATGTGCCTCGACTCTACCTTGTAGCAAATAGAAGGTATAATGAGTTACTTTGACAAGTACAGAAATGAAGGGTTAGGGTCTAGTATGACCATTGCCAAGGGTATTGCGTCTGAAATGGGTGTGGAGGCATCATTTCCAGTAAAGCATCGTGCTCTTGGAAAGAAACATTTTGATGAAAATGATTGTAGTAGTGAAACAATTCTACAAGGTGAGAAAGATTTTGAAGTTAATTACTTTTTGATTATGGTTGATATGGCAAACAGTTCATTGAAAAATATATTTGAATAACTCGAAGTATTCAATGGTATATTTGGGCCTCTTCCGAGCTCAACAACTTTGAAGTCATTGGATCATATTGAACTTAAAGATTATTGTACTAAGTTGGCAAAAACATTCTTTGTTGATGATTCATCTGATTTTGAGTTAAATAATTTGATTTCTAAGTTAATAATACTGCAAATGACTTTGCCAGATAGACCAATGTCTGCTATGGAGATTTTTGAGTTTGTTAGGGAAGTGGATTGTTATGCTAATATTTCACATTTATCGATCTTATTTACTTTGCCAGAATCGTGGCATCACTGAAATAAGCTTTTCAAAGTTGAAATTATTGAAGAACTATTTGAGGTCTACAATGTCTCAAGAAAGGTTAAATGATCTCGGCAACTTTATGTATTGAGAAGAAGTTATTGGATGACATTAATGTTGATGTCATAATTGATGATTTTGCATCTAGAAATGTTAGAAGATATTTCCTAAGATGATCTCTACAAAATGTTTGAGGTAAATAATCTCACTTTTGTACTTCCATTTATTTATCGGTAACATTTTCTATAATACAATCGAATATTATCTTTCAGTTGATACATGATAGTATAAAAATATTTTGATGCTTATGTTAGGAGGGCCTCCATTTATAATTTCACCTCGGGCCCCAAAATCTCAGGACCGCCCTGAAGGAGCCCCACTGTGCCACTGTCACCGTTGCCCGGCCTTAGCGGCTACCTTCTCCCAACCCAAGGTCACCCCATGACCTCTCGTGCCGAGGCGATGCCTGTGTGCACGCTGCATCAGTTTCTTTATCACTGAACCAAGCTAACCATCGTGTAGAAGCCATGCTCGCTAAGTGTTTGACAGAATGTCATGTTGTGAGGAGCTCTCCTCAGGCAGCAATCAGATTGGTTGTTGTGCGAGCAGAGGAGGCGACAATGTCGGTTGCACGCAGGAAGAGGGAGGGTGGGAGAAATAATGGCATGGAGGTGGAAGGAAGAATGAAAGTGAAGAAGAGAAAGAGAGGCAAACATAGCCATATTTAGGAGGAACATTTAAATATAGAGGGAGACTAGGAACGGTGATACCGCTCTAATCGGTATAGCCGTGAAACTTATGAAACTTATCAGTTTCAGTGCTGGTTTCATGAGTTTCATATTTCATCGCTTTAGTGCCAACTTTCATGAGTTTCAGTGTAAAAATTCACAAGTTTCATGAGTTTCAGAGGTATACCGTGGGAACGGTATACCGTTTCTTAGTTTTTCTGTTAAATATATGACATCGCAAAGTGATCATTATAGAGAAATATCATTGAAAAGTTTATTCTCACAAAAAATACCACCAGAGAATCACTTTGTTCACAAAAAAGCCACTCACGTATGTATTTCCCCAAATAAGACCATATTGCCCTCGTCTTCCTCCTCTTGTCCTTTAGATGGCTGCCAAGGCCGGCATCTTCAAGTTCGCCGCCATGGACCACTATGGTGCCGACCTCTCCCTGGCAAATAGGAAGATGCAGTGGTGTTGAGAGGTGGATGAGATGCATCAGCAATTTTTAGAGCCGAGGTCATCGCCACACGCCAACAGACTTACTAGCAATGTTTAAAGAGTTACATAAAGGTGATTTACCCTGCATGCTTTGAATTTAGGGATAATTACTCTTTTACCAAAGAATAAAGATGCTAGGCAAATACAACAATATAGACCAATTTGTATTTTGAATGTAAGCTTTAAAATTTTTACCAAAGCTTGTACATATAGGGTCACATCAGTGGTTGATCTTGTTGTTCGTCCTACTCAAACGGCTTTTATACCAGGAAGAAATATTTTGGATGGAGTGATTATTCTTCATGAAACCATTCATGAAGTGCATAGGAAAAAATGGATGGGGTGATATTTAAGATAGATTTTGAAAAAGCTTACGACAACATTAAGTAGTTTTTTCTACATCAGACTTTAAGGATAAAAGGCTTCTCAACACAGTGGTGCAAGTGGATTGAGAATTTTGTTACTGGGATAGTGTGGCCATTAAAATTAATGATGATATTGGTCCTTTTTTTCAAACTAAAAAGGGCCTTCGACAAGGTGACCCTCTATCACCTATTTTATTTAATATTGTTGTTGACATGTTAGCAATCATTTTGGACAGAGCTAAAAATAATGGGCTAATAAGGGGCCTAATACCGCATTTGGTGGATGATGGGTTATCAATTCTTCAATATGCAGATGACACTATTCTTTTTATGGAAAATGATCTTGAGCTGGCCTTAAATTTAAAATTGTTGCTTTCTATATTTGAACAAATATCTGGTCCCAAAATCAATTTCAATAAAAGCAAAATTTACTGTTTTGGTGCCGCGAAAGAATTAGAGGATCAATATACTCAACTTTTTGGGTGTGGATCAGGTCAGTTGCCTGTTAGATACCTTGGCATTCCTATTCTTTACAGAAAGTTGAGTATCAGCGAATGGAAGGGGGTAGAAGAGAGATTTGAGAAACATTTGAGTAGTTGGAAGGGTAAACATTTATCAGCTGGAGGGCGGTTAATACTACTAAATTCTGTACTTAGCAGTTTACCAATGTTCATGTTATCTCTTTTCGAGATACCTCGTGTTATTACATAAACATTTGGATTATTATAGATCCAAATTTTACTGGCAAAGTGATAATCATAGAAAGAAATATAGACTAGCTAAGTGGAACATACTTTGTAGGCCAAAAGATCAAGGAGGATTGGGTATTCAAAACCTAGAGATAAAAATATTTGCTTGCTCAGTAAATGGCTTTTTAAAATTTTAAATGAAGTTAGTGTCTAGCAATATCTTATCAAAAGGAAGTATATGCAAAACAAGACTCTTTCTTACGTAGAAAGAAAACCTAGGATTCCCGCTTTGGTCCAGTTTAATTCGAGTTAAAAACAGCTTCTTTAGATTTGGTTCTTTTCAAGTTAGAAACAAGACTCAAATTCATTTCGGCAAAATATCCGAATGAAAGCACACCCCTTAGCTCTTAGTTTCCACGACTCTTCCAAATTGTTCTAAAAATGTTACACAGAGCGTAAGTCATGAATTTTGATACTTTAAATTTGTCTTTCCGACGATCTATTACGGTCATAATTTGAGGGATTTGCATAATCTCATTACAAAGGTTAATCAATCAATTAACTCTAGAAAGAGATATTTTTCAATGGAATCTCCATCGAGAATGGACAATTTTCATTCAATCTTTATATCATATTTGGATGAATCAGATATTCCTTTTACAAACAAAAATTTGTGGAAACTTAAGATACCTCTAAAAATAATTTTTTTTCTTTGGTATCTTCATAGGGGGTGATCTTGACAAAAGATAATCTTGCAAAAAGAAACTGGATTGGTAGCAAAATGTGTTGCTTTTGCAACAATGTGGAAACTATACAATATCTCTTTTTTGATTGCCATGTTGCCCGTTTTGTTTGGCGAATCATTCAAGTAGCTCTTAATCTGAAAATGCCTACAAGTATAGCTAATATGTTTGGGAACTGGTTGAACAGGACGAGTAAAGATTTCCAGTCTCACATTTTAGTGGGCGCTGCTGCAATTTGTTGGTCAATCTGGTTCCATTGGAATGATATGGTGTTTGGTAGGAAAAGGAATTCTAATCCTTTGCATGTTATCTATGCGTGCATCGGATGGCTATGCTCATGGTCATTGCTACAAGCTAAGGAGGACAAGGAAGTGGTATTATCTAGTTGTAGAACGCTAAATTTGGTAGTCAGGGATTTCTTCTGTAGACATGGATGGAGAACTAGTCACATGATTTGTGTTGATTGAGATCTTTTGTTTCATCTTCATTTTAGCTTGTTGCAAACTTGTTTTATTTCTTTTTTCCTTTAAGAAGGATGTTCAGTTGTAACGTTGAAATAATTTTTAGCTGTGTGCATCTCTGAATGCAGAGGCTGGGAGATCTAATCTTTCATTATCTAAAAAGAAGAAGAAGAATGCTAGCTTCCAAGGAGAGAATAGATAATTTTATTTCATCCATGGCTACATTGATCGATGGAGGTGGTTCCTTATTTGAGAGCTCCAAGTTTCTTGGATAATCTGTAGAGATAGGGATGTTGTTTTCTAGGTTAAATTTGATTGAATCCGATCTTTGTCTTTGCGATTTTGCTCCTTAAATTTGGGTTTTGGCTGTGGCATAGACACTAGGATTGTGCGAAGCTTCGTAGCTAGTTAGTCCTGGATAGATATCATTTGCAGTTGTTATTGTAACTGCAACTTAAGCAGTTGCGTTTGGTGTGAGCTGTCTGATCGAGCGACTGAACGATCTGGATCATCCAAATTTGTTTGATACAATATTTTTGCTACAGTACTTAGTTCGATCTGAAACGTCACTTTTTGATCCAACGGCTTGCACGCAATTGCTTAAGTTATAGTTACAATAGCAATTGCATGTGATCCTATCCGTTAGTCCTTGTAGAGAGGATTTATGGGAGAGGAGCACGGGTGAGAACCGAGAAGGTTGGTGTTCAACCATGGAGATTGAGAGAGTGTGTGTATGTTTGAGGAAGAAGGTTCATTTCTGAGGGGTATTATTGTCCAGTACTTGCAAAATACGTATAACGGTGGCATCTTTGTGAAGGATTGGAGTTTGTGATAGTTTTTCCAGCAAACAAGTTTGCAGTGATATTTTTCTAAATTTCTCTATTTCCTATGTTCACTCTCCAACTCATAGGAAGATAGTTTTTTAATGGCTGTAGTGTCCTGTCAACAGAGGTGGAAGTAGGTTTAGTTACCTGGTGTCACAGGACACTGGGTAAAAAAAATAGTGAATGTTAGTCTATATATAGTCACTACTACAGATTTGTACATCACAATCGGTTCTTTTTGGTCATCACAGTCGGTTTTGGAGGCGATAGAAAGTCCAACGACAGTGATAAGGTAGATATATCACAATCAGTTTTTAACCGACACTAATAATATCTTAGCACTGTCGGTTCTTTTTCAAAACTGACTGTGATAATAAACTTATCACAATCGGTTTTCTCGTAGAACCGATTGAGATAAGTATAATATCACAATCGGTTCTTTTTCAAAACCGATTCAAATGATTACAATATCACAATCGGTTTTTTATTGGAACCGATGGGGATAAGTATATTATCACAATCGGTTCTTGTTGACGATCGGTTCCGCCGGCAATGAGATTTGTGATTCTAGGGGATTCGTGCGAGATCAGAGCAAGATGGTAACACAGGATGCGAGGGTGATCTTTTTAGACAGGTTCGGGCTCTCGCGGAGGAGATAATACCCTAGTCCTGTGTTCTTGGATATCTGGATGTGGTCTCCTTTTTGTCCTCTCCCCTTTTCAGGGTTGTTCCATCCCCCTTATATACTGGGAGAAGGGTACGTTATAAATGGGGATGCCACCGGGCGCCTCGACTAGGTGGATTCATGAGTATGTGGTTTGTCTCTCGTCACGAGCCCCACTACGCCTAGGGATTTGGTCGTTCCTTTCCCGACTCCACGCTGCCGATCCGCTGTGTTCTCGTGCCAACAGCTCTGCCGCGCTGTGTCATTGCTTTACTTTCGACGGGTTGTTCCGACGCTGCCGAAGCTTCGTCGAGGGGACAACCACCGCCTTGGGAGGAAGTCGGGCCATGGCTATGGGCTCTTCAGAGTGCTTCTAGGCTCGGGCCTCTTGCCGCCTCGGCCCGATCGGGCATAGGCTCCTCTTGGGACCCCACCTCGGGCATCCCACAAGAGCTCCCAAGTGCTTTAGGATCGGATTTCCCTTTTGTCCTCGCTGGCTGTAAGGATTTTGTAGGAAAAAGATCGTAAGGACTTATTAATTAAGGTCACCGTGGTTGGTTGGCTCATGGCCGAGTGGTACCCGCACCCATTTACGGTGTGCGGCAACTGGCCTGCGGTACCCAATCACACCGTACGGCGGTGACCAGCTTTGGACCCCAAATTATGGGGTGTATCGCCGGAGGATGTTCGGAGAGTGCCTGGTCTCAATCTTCCATGGCAACCAGCGTTCAGGCCCATCATGGGGCGCACTCTATCCCAAACCTCAAGCCAGACTTGACATCTGGTCACGGCTTGCGCGACACAGCGAACGGCCCAACATGGGGCATGCCCTAGATCTGGCTCAGGATTAAGTACGGGAACTCTTGCTTTTTTCCCGTCGTAAGGCGAAGACTGAGACTCACTTCCTATAAGTGAGGGAACTCTTGTTGGGGGAAAGACGTCTTTGCCCTTTTATCCCCACAGTCGTGAAATCCCCAAAACTTCTCGGGCGACCTTGGTGGCTTAGGATTTCCTGCCACGCCCAAAGATTTCTCTCCTCGTAGACCTCGCTTCGTCAGGATGTCCTCTTCTTCATCGCCAGAAGCGAGCAGAGACCTGGCGGCAGCAGGGTGGGAGGCCTCCGTGTCGACGGGGGCTCGCCTGGAGGAGATGGTCGCCGGTGGCGTTCTTCCTCCTCTGGAATTGATTTTCGCCACGGCCGGCAGTGAACCCTACCCCACCTCGAGCCAACGAAATTGTAGTGTTTGAGTCCTTCTTTTGGCGGGGTTTAGTGTCCCTGGAGCGCCATCTTTCGGGACTTCTTCATTTTTACAGATTGAATTGATTAATCAGACCCCAACTCTGTTCTTCAAATCACCATATTTGTTCAACTCGTGAGGCGATCTTGGGATCCGTCCTCACTTCAATCTGCTTCGCTCCTCTTCTTGCTCAAACCCCATCCGAATTGAAATTCTCCCAAAGGCCATTGGGGAGCTGGGTTCCAATCGCGAGAGGGATCAAGAAGCGTTATTTCTCTATCCCTTTCAAAACCTCCTCAAAGGTTGGAAGCGGGAATGGTTCTATTGGCGCCAATGTAGACCCTTTTCCTCGCTTCCTTTACCGCCGCGCCTGTGGTTCTCCAGTGCTAGAGCGATCCCCCGCAGGGGCCCGGATTGGATCAAGTCGCTGAACTTCTGACGCTGATTGATGATCTGAAAAACCGCGGCTTGACCGGCATTGGGGTCGCCGTCAGCTTTGCTAAGCGGCGGATATAGCCCTTGAAGTAATGAATCCATCTGGGTTTCTGGTATGGCAGGACTCAGGATCCCACCCGGGAGTCGAACGCGCCGCTGCCAAGAGACGTCCTGGGGGCGCGGTTGGTAGATCTCTTCACTCCGGGCGCCGAGATAACTAACAGAGGCTGTCCGGGCAAGTTTTCGGCGAAGAGAGCGCCTCCTCGCGTGAGTATCCTTCACCTTCGAGACATTGCTTGGTTGTTTTCACCGACTTGAGGCTCGATGATATGTGATTGTTCACTTTTCAGAGCGTGAAGCTTTCGTTCGATGCTCCGGCCGTTGGCCTCTCGATCGGGAATGTTCCGAGCAAGCGTCCGGCGGATTCTTCAGCTGAGGGACCAGGGTCTTCTAAGAGAGAAAAGACGTCGGTGGAGGAGGTTCCTGCCCCTTCCTCGACTGGGCCGTTCACTGTTGTTAGCCCCGAGGAAGAAGGTTCAGGAGCTCCATCTTCCGAGCCAGCACCTGCCCCGGACGCTGACGTGAACTTAGGCTCTCCTCCGGTGGTGTCGGGTCCGTAGGGAAGCCAGGATGAAATTCAAGAAGTCCAACAGGTTTTTTACCCCTTGACTCTTGTTCTTGTCTCTTTGAAGGTGTGCCAACATACTGGCCCTTTGGTGAGTCAGGGCTCCCTCCACGGACGTCTCGGTGGAGGCATCTTCTGAGAGGGAGGCTCCAGCGTCGGCTTCTCCTGGGAGGGCTGCTTCGCACGCTGCCTCACCGGTGGAGGAGACGCATTCGACCGCTGGGCCGTTCGGAGGTCCTGATCGTGAAGATGCTGCCGGTCCGTCAGCCCCCGACGTAGAGGAGATTCATCAAGAACCCCCACCGCTCGCCCTTCCCGGAGCCACCGACTAACAATGTGGTGGGAGGTTCCGACCGGGATGGGATGGAGGAGGATGAAAAGCGGAGATAGCAGCCTGATGGAGTCAGTATGAGCTCACGGTGAAGTGTAGCCGATCGGTCCGGTGAGTCCTTCCATCTTCCCTTCAAGATATCTTTGAAGCGCCGACTTTGTCGGTGTTCTCGCGTGATGCCTGTGATATGGGAACTCGCTCCGAAAAGAGGTCCGAATTCTTCCGGAAGGCGTTTCCCAAGCTTAAAGACCACCAAAAATACGAAGACGAGCTAAAGGAGCTCAGTCAGACGCGATGGAAGGAAGTTCATGCGCTTGAGGCTTAATGCATGGCCCTCCGCGAAGAAAGGGCAGAACTTGAGTGGTCACTGCAAGGTATGAACTTCCGCGGGCCTGGGGCGGGTGCCTTCCTCTTGAGTGGTCAGAGATGAGTCTGACTTTCCATGCTTTCAGAGCACGATTTGACAATCACTGAGCTGAGGGCACAGCTGGAGGCTTCAAAAAGTTCTAACCTTGAAACTCGAGCCAGCTTGGAGAAGACACAGCAAGAGTTGGAGGGTAGACTTCTTGATTCGAATTAAACGTGCCTCATGCTGGGTGCGCTTTCTGATGACGGCTTGGCTTTGATGCAGAATGCAAGGAAAAGATGACCGCTGCCGAACGGAGCCGCACCGAGCTCCGTTTCGCCTGCGAGCCAGTTCTGCACCTTCTACGTATCGAGGGAGCCGAACCAAGCCAGGGGGACGATGCCGTTCCGCTTCTCTCGGGAGGAGCTGACAGAATCAAGGCTTACGCAATGGAGTCGGCGACCATGAGTGCTAATCAGGCGTTGGCAGTGGTCAAATCTCACTACCCGAGAGTTGACCTTGAAGCTGTTAAAGAGGGTTTTGCCTGTGACGAAGACAAGGCCAACGCACTTCTTGAAGAGGTTTCCGGTACATCACAGGCCTTGTTGGAGAATCTTGAATTCTGAATTTGATATGAATCTTCATGCCGAATGCTGGCCCTCCTTGTTTGGAGCATTGTATTTCTTACTTGAATATGATTTGTCTGCTTTGTTCTCCGGTAAGCGAGCTCACAACTTCTTTCGCTCTTTTCCGCTCGTCTGAGTTGCCAACACATAGGCCCGCGGCCTTTTGGCCCCCTTTACGCCTTTCTGGGTGGCCTTCAGCCGACTGGTATGGCTCCCAAGCGCCGAGACCTTGGCTCGTGGCCTTCTCGCCCCAGGCACGCTTTTCCGAGTGGCTAGCGTGCAGCTCTCGAGCGTCGGGACTTACGCTAGGCCTCCTGGCTGAGTGGTTCAGCCCACAAGTTTACGTCGTTGCCTCTCGGCCCCCAGACTTCTCGCTTAACTGGGCCAACTGAGCGGGAAGGTCAAAGTAATTTGAACTTCGCCTGACACGTGTCTGGCGAAATATCCCTTCATTCTGTTCAACGTATTGATTTTCTTTGTACTTTGAGAATATCAGCAGCGTCGTAACGTCGCTTCGTCTTCTGTGTCTTTAAATGGTGTCGTCTCGGCTTTGGGACCATGCATGGCCTATAAATGGGGCGTTACCGCTCTTGAGCGATCGCCCTCTTCTTCGAGTCTTCTTCTCCTTCTTTCTCCAAGCTTCCTGCCATGTCTAACAGGAGGAGGTTTGTCGGCCCTTACGCGGCATTTTTTCGCCAGCGCTTCTTCGGCTTGCTCTTCAGCTTGGGGGAGGCGGAGTTCTGGGAAGACCATGACTTCGCCATACTGGAGGCGTGTAACACCCCAAAATTTTGCTTCTCTTAAATTCATGTGTGATTTGGCACTTTGGTGAATTTTTAGAATTTTCTGGAATTTATTTGGATTTATTTGGAATTTATTTGAATTTATTCCATTTTGAAATAATTAAAGAATTTAATTTTGCAAATAAAATTTTGTTGGAAATATTTTATTTGAGTCCAAAATGATCCAAAGTATTTTCCAGAATTTTTCTGGAATTTTTCTGAGTCTTTTGCTATTTTTAATGAATTAAATGAATTACTGGGAATTATTTTAAATATTAAATCACTGGAAAATGCGAGTGGGTTTGTATCGTTTCATCCGATCGAGCCCGAGTCGAACCCGAGCTCGAGTCCGACCAACCCAACTCGAACCACGGTTGAACCCAACCGAAGCCTACGAAACTCCTAGCTCGCGACCGCTGGATCAAGATCCAACTACCGCGTGGTCGGCGTCGCCGTGGGTGACCGAGTAGATGCGTAGCGCCAGATCGAATCGGAACCGTGGATCATGACACGCGGTACGGCTCTCGTGCATCGTGCTCGTTTCCACTTTCCCCCGAGACTGCTCATCTCTCCGCCGCCGTGTTGGATTCGGAAACCTAGCCTATTTAAAGAGTGGATCGGCGTTGCCCGAGGATCGCCTCACGCCGGCCCCGAAACCCTAGCTCGCGCCGCTAGGATCCCCACCGTCTAGCCGCTATTGCTCGCCAAGTCAAGAACACCGCCGTGTGTTCTTCGTTCTCCGCCAGAAACTGGGCCGCCCGCCGAAACCGAAGACGGATTTGGACTCCCAGAGCAGACGAACCTGGCGCACACTTCATCTCACCGGATCGCTAAGAAACGCCGTTGCGAAGTCGTCTCCTTCCTCTCCGGCCAAACCAGCGCCGCCAGACCGCCATCACCGCTTCGAAGCTGGATAGCCGCCGGATCTTCATCCAACGGTCCAGGTTAGCCACGCGGCGCCCCAACCTCAGAGAACCTGTGTTAGATCTCAACCGCTGATCAAAATCCAACGGCCCTCGCTCGTCCACGCCATCGCAACGAAATCCACGCGTTGCGGTGGATTGATCCAATCTCAACCGCTCGATCCGAATCGAACGGCTCGGATCGTGCCACGTAGCCAGGCCACCGCATCGCTGCGGAGGCGTCGCACCGACGATGCGGGCCCACATGTCGATCTCACGCGGAGTCGTGGACCGAGTCCACTGAGACCCGAGCCGAGCGTGGACCAAGTCCATGGACCGGCCGACGCCACCGCCCAATCGAGGCTGCCACGTGTCCATGCTGACGCAATAATTAATTTCCGAAAAGAAAATGATTTATTAATTCGAAATAATGATTTTGATTTTGTTTCAAACTTCAAACGCTTATAACTTTTATGCTTTCAACTCCGATTTGAGTGATTCAAATTTCTAAATTTGTATAAAATTAAGATCTACTTAAATATAAATTTTATTTAATTTTTGGACTAAATTTTTCTCTGTAAAATTATTTAATTGATTATTTAAACTTTAAATAATCATAACTTTTGGCGTTTAACTCCAAATTTGATTTATTCCAGTTTCTAAAAATCCATAAAATTATGTTCTTTCTGTTTGTGGATTTTATTTGGATGTTTGGACACTTTTTGCCTAGTGTTTATTTGTGTATTTGCTATTTGCACGCTTTTACGAGTAGACGTTGAAGTGCCTTGGGAAGGATTCAAGGAGAAGTATTGACTCAGGATCCAACTCAAGACCAAGAGCAAGTACTTTTTGAAGGCAAGTTGTGCTTTGACCATGTTGATCCTATTTCAAATCTATTTTGATTTAAACTATTGCATGCTAGTTCAATTAGAAAGATACTTTGTTTAAACATGGGGTTAGATAAATACCAATTTGTCAGATGACACCTTGATTATTTAAGTATGTGCCATGACCCTTGTCACCCTAGTTGTGGTTTACTAGTTGGACATGATTAAATTGCCAACATGGGTTTAGACCGTTGTAGTATAACGCTTAGACTCGCTACGTGCTCATAACATGATTTTGGACAATCAAATGTTAATATTGACTTAATGATATATTGAACCTGTTTTGGAAAAGTATCATGTGATGTTGATGGCACGTGGTGCATGGTAATCAACTGGGTTTGATAAACAGTTTTCGGCCGGCATGTGGCAAGAGTAATCAGGTGGGCCGTTGTGGCATTGGGAGTGTTGATTTGGTTCTTCTGGTAGTCTTGCCCTGGTCACTCTAAGGACTTAACCTTGCAAGCCTTTGAACTGGGTCATACTTGCAACCACATGGTCGGAATGGGACGGCCCTAGTTGACTAAGTCGCTAAGGACTCACTTGTGGAGCCTCAGGGTGTCAATTACACCGCTTGTGTGATTGTACGGGGAGCGATCGTGGTCGTGGCCGATACCCATCTAACGGTGTGTTGGTCCCATACTTCGCCTTGGCTAAGGGAAGGGATGGTGTAGAGCACGAACCTGAGAGGACCACCTGTGTTGTTTGAGGCTTCCAAAGGCTTTGTTACGGAACTCGCCTTTGTGGTGTTTGACTCAGATCTTGTGGGTAAAGTGCATAACCTCTGCAGAGTGTAGAATCTATTTAAATAGCCGAGTCCACGGTACTGGACAATGCTCGGGGATTACAGTTAAGGGTTAGATTTTCTCAAAAATAACTTTGGTTTGAAAGGTGGGTTGGTTTAGTAATGAAGATGATGGAAATGTGGTTTAGGATGGGGAAAATGTTTATTAAACTTCTTGAAAAGTTATTTATGCTTTACTTGTTTCTACTGCTTTCGAATCTATTTATGATACTGTCAAATGTCAAGCATCGCAAATATACCTTAAGCTATTCCTTTGTACCAAGCCATGCATATAGTATATTAGCTTGCATTCTCAGGCATGACTTGTCGAGTACCAAGTACTCACCCTTGCCTCAACACAATATCGCTTGAAGAAGAGATCGCACCACTTTGGAGGAGGAACTCCAAGAGGATCTGTCTACCTAGGGAAGCGAGCCCACTGGGCCTGTGGTATACTGGATGGCGCCACGGTTATTTGATTTTCCGCCGCTATTATTTCTCTTTTAATAAGTTTCGCTTTGCAAGGCATACATTTGTAACTTGACCATAAGGTCAAGTAACCAGCTTGGTTATTTAAATAAAGTACTTTGATAATATCGAATGGTATGATTGTGATATTTACCGATGTTAAGACTGTGTGCACTAGCTGCTCCTGGACTAGTGCTGAATACACAGAGGGTCCGGATTTGCAAATTCGGGGTCTCGACAGAGGTGGTTTCAGAACCATACTTGACTGTAGGCTCAACCCTAGCTAGAATGGTCGTAGTGAGGATAAAACCTATTTTCTAAAGCTAAAATTTGTGAAGACAAGAAATGACATCTCGACTTATCCCCTTCTCTCTTTTCTTGTCTCTTGCTGAAATTTTCCCTTACCTTGTCACAATTTAAAAATTCCGAGTTCTTACGTAAAGCACTCTTGTGACAGATGGAGGAAGAGTTCAACCACGCTGATCCGGGAGTTGGTCACGCCGCAGAACTTTGGCATATGCTACGCAGACTCGGAGATTTTGAGAAGCCCCAATACCAAGTGGAAGTGATCGACAAAGCGGGATTGATCAAGGCTTGTGACGTGAGGATTGAGGTACCTGCTAGGAAAAGGGCCCAGCAATCGGCCGATACACCGTGACCGCCAGAGATCTACAATGCAGATGGGTATCCAAGAAGTATCACGACGAGCAATGCGGCACATTACCAGATCTACGCCAGAGAGTTGGAGAGTACGGTGTTCCGTTATCACCAAGCAGCGATAACCTTCTTTGACCCGAAGGCGATTCAGATGAGGATGCCACTTGCCATACGCTTGGCACGATTTGTCGCCGCCCAGAGGATGTACTAGATAATACAAGCAAGGAGCTGAAGAAGGCCCGCAAGGAGATCACGACAGAGAAGAACAGATGGCGGAAGCTCAAGAGTATGGGGCACACCTTCGCGAAGGATTGACGAGTTGGAGATGACTTTGTACGGACCGACCTGCAGCCAAGATTTGAGCTACACGAGCCGAGATCCAGAGGAGTCAGATCTCGATGAGGACATCGCTTCTTCGACTACCATAGAGGACACAGCTTGTCGGACATGGCGATCGTTTGGCGCTTATGCCACAAAGACCTGCATCAGGCCGTGGAGGTTTTCTCGATGAGTGAGCATAGGTTCTATAGTGAGGCTCCTTCACGAGTCGCGTCATAGAATAAAGAGTCACCCTTTAGGCGTTAGACTCCGTGAGTTAGTTCGATTTGGATTTGCTTTGGTTGTCGAGTGTGCAAGATGTGTTGCAAGGCCCTTAGGCATTGTAAGCACCATACCAAGTTATTAATAATAAAGTTGGACCTTAAGGTTACACCTTTCGCCGAATAAGTTCCATATTACTTGTCTATTCTTGTTTCCCTCTCATCTCTAAACCTAGAGCAAATCGATGTGATGGTGAACACCCGTGGAAACTTTGGAAGCAATGGGAGTGGTTCTCGCCCAAACAGAAAACCCCAATGAGGAGCACCAGCACCGCCATCGATACGCAGAATTTCGAGCTTTTCTTGCTGCCTGCACTCAGCTGATGCATGCTATGATGCAACAAATGCAGCACGCCATCGCCGTGCCACGCTAATCAAGTTAATCGTGACCACGCCAGAATACAAAGGTCAGCCGAGTTCATGAGAACTCACCCACCCACTTTCTCTCGGGAATGCCAATCCATTGGAGGCCGATGGATCGTTAAGGTCAATCGAGAGGAAGCTACACATAGCTCAATGCATAGGAAATGAGAAGGTACTCTACGCTTCTCATCACCGGAAGGAACATTACGAATGGTGGGAGAACTTCACACGCAGAGAACCCTCAAGATATCACTTGGGAAGAGTTCACACCGCATTCCGACAAGATCACGTGCCTGAAGGGATCATGGACCTTAAGAAGGAGGAGTTCAGAGCATCGAAACAAGGTAATCACCAAGGTCGACTACCCGAACAAGTTCACACAGCTAGCACGCTACGCACCGAGGATGTAGCGGCAGATAAATCCAGGCAGTCTGCTTTTATGAAGGGACTTAACTCAGATTGCAAGACTTAAGTGCATGCTTTTAGTTCAAACCCTGGTTCGAACTCCGAATCGAAAGTAGGATGTTCCGGGGTGAGAATACTGATAGGTGGAATAGAGTTCCTAGCAAACCTTATTATTTTGGAGACCCAGACCTTAGACGTTATTTTGGGAATGGATTGGTTATCCAAGCACAAGGCCGTATTGGATTGTGGACGGAGGACTATCTCAGTTGAGAGCCCGTGTGGGAAGAAAGTCGAATTTCAAGCCACTGCAGCTAGAGATGGACAAATGATGGTTAACAAGACCAAGGCAATCAAGCATAGAGGATGTCCCAAGAGTGAATGAGTACCCCGATGTTTTTCCCGAAGATCTACCGGTATGCCGCGCACAGGACATAGAGTTTGTGATAGAGCTTGTATGCACAAGACCGATAGCAAAGAGACCCTATCGGATGTCCACCGAGGAGTTGGTAGAGATGAAGAAACAGCTAGAAGAGTTAATGGAGAAAGGATTTATCGCACCGAGTTCGGTCGCCGTGGGGAGCACCCGGCTTTATTTGTCAAGAAGAAGGACGGAGTTTCAGGATGTGCATTGACTACCGTGCACTCAACGAAGTCACCGTGAAGAATAAGTATCCGCTACCCAGGATTGATGATTTGTTTGATCGCTTAAGAGGAGCCGAGTTTTCTCCAAGATTGATCTCGAGATCGATACCATCGCTTGAAGATCCGATCGTAAGATATTCAAGACTCGCATTCTCGTCAAGATATGGACATTACGAGTTTACGCTATGTCCTTTGGGTCGACGAATGCGCCACTTATTTCATGAATATGATGAATAAGGTGTTCATGGAATATTTGGACAAGTTTGTCGTCGTGTTCATAGACGATATCCTAATCTACTCCAAGACAGGAGGATGAACATGCCGAACACTTAAGGCGTAGTTTTGGAAAAGCCGAGGAACAAAGAACTTTTCGCCAAGTTCACAAGTGTGATTTTTGGAAGGACAAGGTGGAGTTTCTTGGACATGTAATGACCGCATAGGAGTCGCCGAGATCCAAGCAAAGTAGAAGCTGGGTTACATTGGGAGCACCAAGATCGTGACCAGATTCTGAGTTTCCTTGAATGGCAGGATACTACCGCCGCTTTCATCGAAGGCTTTTCGACAATTGCGTAAACCTCTTACGCAATTGCCGAAGAAGGAAAGGAAGTTTGCATGGACGCCGGAATGTGAGAAAGGATTTCAGAATCAAGAAGCGATTGACATCAAGACCGGTGTTAGTTCTACCGAATGTTGCTCAAAGCTTCGATATTTATTGTGACGCATCGCGCCAAGGACTTGGATGTGTGCTGATGCAGAATGGAAAGGTCGTCGCTTATGCATCAAGGCAGTTGAGGCCGCATGAGGAAAATTATCCGACACATGACCTAGAGTTAGCCGCCGCAGGCATGCCTTGAAGATATGGCGTCACTATCTCGATCGGAAACAGATGTGAAGTATATACGGACCATAAGAGCCTTAAGTACATATTCACCCAGTCGGATCTGAATATGAGGCAGAGGAGATGGTTAGAGTTGATCAAGGACTATAATGTTGGGATCCATTACCATCCCGGGAAGGCCAACGTAGTAGCCGATGCCCTGAGTCGGAAAAGCCATACCGTGAGTACGCGTTGCTAGCCACAAGTCGATGAGTTATGTGAGGATTTTCAGAAAATGAAGATTGAGGTAGTACCTAGCGGATTCTTGGCCGCATTAGAAGTAAAGCATACCCTAGAGGATCAGATCCGAGAAGGACAGAAGGATGATGACAAGATCCGCAGGATTAAGTCCATCAAGGAGGAAGGCAAGGCAGAGGACTTCAAGTTGGATGAGCAAGGCACGTTGTGGATGAAGGATCGCATTTGTGTGCCTAACAAAAAGGAGTTAAAGCAACTGTTTCTGGAAGAAGCCCATGACTCTAAGTACTCAATTCATCCTGAAGCGCCAAGATGTATCAGATCTCAAGGAGAGATTCTCGTGGCCGAGTATGAAACGTGAAGTTGCCGAGCATGTTGCATTGTGCGACGATGCCGAGAGTCAAGGCAATGCATCGTAGACCAAAGCAGGATTGCTACAACCGCTGAAAATACCTGAGTGGAAGTGGGAGGAAATCGGAATGGATTTCATTACCGGTTTGTCAAGACTCAAGGAGGTTATGACTCCATATGGGTTATAGTGGATCGCTTGACTAAAGTAGCCCATTTTATCCCCGTGAAGACCACTTACTCGGAGATAAATTAGCGTAATTGTACATGATCAGATTGTCTGTTTGCACGGAGTGCCAAAGAGGATTGTATCGGACAGAGGTACCCAATTTACCTCAAGGTTCTGGAATAAGTTGCATGAAGCCATGGGAACCCGTTTGAACTTCAAGATGACTTATCATCCACGCACGGATGGACAGACCGAAAGAGTCAACCAGATCTGGAAGATATGTTGAGAGCTTGTGCATTGGCTTATGCTACCTCTTGGGATAAGAGTTTGCCGTATGCCGAGTTTAGTTACAACAATAGTTATCAAGCTAGTTCTGAGATGTCACCTTTGAGGCATCAGATGGTCGACTGGCCGGACGCCATTGAATTGGAATGCGACCGGCGAGCGCTGTGGCTGTGGGCCTGATATTCTTCCAGAGGTCAAGAACAGATCGCCATGATTAGGGAAAGGTTGAAGATAGCCCAATCTCGACAGAAGAGTTATGCTGACAATCGTCGCCGAGACTTGAGTTTTGAACCAGAAGACTTTGTATACCTCAGAGTTACGCCTCTCAGGGGAGTTAAGAGGTTCCATGCCAAAGGGAAACTCGCACCCCGTTATGTTGGACCATTTAAGATTTTGAGTCGCAGAGGCGAAGTTGCTTACCAGCTGGAGTTGCCACAGTTGTTGGCAGGAGTGCATGATGTATTCCATGTGTCTCAGTTGAAGAAGTGTCTCCGAGCTCCTGAGGAACAGACACCGCTAGAGTTAATTGAGTTGCAAGAGGATTTGACTTACAAGGAGCATCCCGTGAGGATTTTGGACACTATGGATCGAGAAACTAGAAACAAGTCAACCCGTTTCTGTAGAGTTCAGTGGAGCAACCATGAAGAAAGCGAAGCGACTTGGGAGCGCGAAGAGGATTTGAAGAAAGAGTTTCCAAACCTATTCCTTTAGTAAGCCCTGAATCTCGGGGACGAGATTCTATTAAGGGGGGGAGGTTTGTAACACCCCAAAATTTTGCTTCTCTTAAATTCATGTGTGATTTGGCACTTTGGTGAATTTTTGGAATTTTCTGGAATTTATTTGGATTTATTTGGAATTTATTTGAATTTATTCCATTTTGAAATAATTAAAGAATTTAATTTTGCAAATAAAATTTTGTTGGAAATATTTTATTTGAGTCCAAAATGATCCAAAGTATTTTCCAGAATTTTTCTGGAATTTTTCTGAGTCTTTTGCTATTTTTAATGAATTAAATGAATTATTGGGAATTATTTTAAATATTAAATCATTGAAAATGCGAGTGGGTTTGTATCGTTTCATCCGATCGAGCCCGAAGTCGAACCCGAGCTCGAGTCCGACCAACCCAACTCGAACTACGGTTGAACCCAACCGAGCCTGAAACCCTAGCTCAGCGATCGTTGGATCAAGATCCAACGGCCCGTGGGTCGGGCCGCTGCGTGGGTGACCGAGTAGATGCGTGGCGCCGGATCGAATCGGAACCGTGGATCATGACACGGTACGGCTCCTGTGCATCGTGCTCGTTCCACTTCCCGGCGAGACTGCTCATCTCCGCCGTGTTGGATTCGGAAACCTAGCCTATTTAAAGAGTGGATCGGTGCCCGAGGATCGCCTCCTCACGCCGGTCCCGAAACCCTAGCTCGCGCCGCTAGGATCCCCACCGTCTAGCCGCTATTGCTCGCCGGTCAAGAATACCGCAGTGTGTTCTTCGTTCTCCGCCAGAAACCGGGCCGCCCGCCGAAACCGAAGACGGATTTGGACTCCCAGAGCAGACGAACCTCGGGCGCACACTTCATCTCACCGGAATCGCGAAGAAACGCCTGCTATGGTCGTCTCTTCCTTCCTCTCCGGCCAAACCAGCGCCGGCCAGACCGCCATCACCGCTTCGAAGCTCGGATAGCCGCTTGATCTTCATCCAACGGCCCAGGTTAGCCACGTGCGCCCCAACCTCAGAGAACCCAGGTTAGATCTCAACCGTTGGATCAAAATCCAACGGCCCTCGTTCGTCCACGCCATCGCAACGAAATCCACGCTTGCGGTGGATTGATCCAATCTCAACCGCTCGATCCGAATCGAACGGCTCGGATCGTGCCACGTAGCCAGGCCACCGCGATCACGCTGCGGAGGCGCAAGCCGACGATGTAGGCCCACATGTCGGGCCTTCACGTGGAGTCGTGGACCGAGTCCACGGAGACCCGAGCCGAGCGTGCACCAAGTCCATGGACCGGCTGACGTCAGCCGCCCAATCAGAGGCTGCCACGTGTCCATGCTGACGCAATAATTAATTTCCGAAAAAGAAAATGATTTATTAATTCGAAATAATGATTTCAGATTTTGTTTCAAAATTCAAACGCTTATAACTTTTATGCTTCAACTCCGATTTGAGTGATTCAAATTTCTAAATTTGTATAAAATTAAGATCTACTTAAATATAAATTTTATTTAATTTTTGGACTAAATTTTTTCTCTGTAAAATTATTTAATTGATTATTTAAACTTTAAATAATCATAACTTTTGCGTTTTAACTCCAAATTTGACGATTCCAGTTTCTAAAAATCCATAAAATTATGTTCTTTCTGTTTGTGGATTTTATTTGGATGTTTGGACACTTTTTGCCTAGTGTTTATTTGTGTATTTGCTATTTGCACGCTTTACGAGTAGACGTTGAAGTGCCGGAAGGATTCGAAGCAGAAGTATTGACTCAGGATCCAACTCAAGACCAAGAGCAAGTACTTTTTGAAGGCAAGTTGTGCTTTGACCATGTTGATCCTATTTCGAAATCTATTTTGATTTAAACTATTGCATGCTAGTTCAATTAGAAAGATACTTTGTTTAAACATGGGGGTTAGATAAATACCAATTTGCTGTATGACACCTTGATTATTTAAGTATGTGCCATGACCCTTGTCACCCTAGTTGTGGTTTACTAGTTGGACATGATTAAATTGCCAACATGGGTTTAGACCGTTGTAGTATACTGCTTAGACCTGCTACGTGCTCATAACATGATTTTGGACAATCAAATGTTAATATTGACTTAATGATATATTGAACCTGTTTTGGAAAAGTATCATGTGATGTTGATGGCACGTGGTGCATGGTAATCAATCTGGGTTTGATAAACAGTTCGACCAGGGCATGTAGCAAGAGTAATCAATTGGGCCGCTTGTGGCATTGGGAGTGTTGATTTGGTTCTTCGGGTAGTCTTGCCCTGGTCACTCTAAGGACTTAACCTTGCAAGCCTTTGAACTGGGTCATACTTGCAACCACATGGCTGGAATGGGACGGCCCTAGTTGACTAAGTCGCTAAGGACTCACTTGTGGAGCCTCAGGTGTCAATTACACCGCTTGTGTGATTGTACGGGGAGCGTATCGTGGCCGTGGGCCGATACCCATCTAACGGTGTGTTGGTCCCATACTTCGCCTTGGCTAAGGGAAGGGATGGTGTAGAGCACGAACCGGAGAGGACCACCTGTGTTGTTTGAGGCTTCCAGAAGGCTTTGTTACTGAACTCGCCTTTGTGGTGTTTGACTCGTATCTTGTGGGTAAAGTGCATAACCTCTGCAGAGTGTAGAATCTATTTAAATAGCCGAGTCCACTGCTTGGACAATGCTCTGAATTACAGTCAAGGGTTAGATTTTCTCAAAAATAACTTTGGTTTGAAAGGTGGGTTGGTTTAGTAATGAAGATGATGGAAATGTGGTTTAGGATGGGGAAAATGTTTATTAAACTTCTTGAAAAGTTATTTATGCTTTACTTGTTTCTACGGCTTTGAATCTATTTATGATACTCACAAATGCTATTTAATGCAAATATACCTTAAGCTATTCCTTTGTACCAAGCCATGCATATAGTATATTAGCTTGCATTCTGCATGACTTGTCGAGTACCAAGTACTCACCCTTGCCTCAACACAATATCGCTTGAAGAAGAGATCGCATCACTTTGGAGGAGGAACTCCAAGAGGATCCGTCTACCTAGGGAAGCGAGCCCAGTCAGTTGCCTGTGGTATACTGGATGGCGCCACGAAGTTATTTGATTTTCCGCTGCTATTATTTCTCTTTTAATAAGTTTCGCCTTGCAAGGCATACATTTGTAACTTGACCATAAGGTCAAGTAACCAGTTTGGTTATTTAAATAAAGTACTTTGATAATATCGAATGGTATGATTGTGATATTTACCGATGTTAAGACTGTGTGCACTAGCGCGTTCCTGGACTAGTGCTGAATACACAGAGGGTCCGGATTTGCAAATTCAGGGTCTCGACAAGGCGGAGGAGGAGGCTGGGGCCGCCAGGGACGCCGCCGCCGTGGCTGCCTTATTGGAGGTGGCGCCGGGGCTCTTTGAGGTGGCGCCGGGGCTCTTTGAGGTGGCCGAGGTCATTATGGAGATGGTAGGGCACGAGCGTCGCGACAACCTAGCCGTCACGGCCCTCGTCCGCCTTGTACCACCCCTTTGGGTGGTTGAGGACGAGATCCTCGCGGCTCTGGGTCGCGCGCGCTGCGCCTGACCTCGGCGATCCCGACCCCGGCCGTCCCAGTGGTCGCACCAGCAGCAGCAGCACCAGCAGCAGACACCAGCGTTCCCCCTTCTTTTTTTTAATGCGAGAAAATGGGGGAAAAAGAAAAGATCAGTGATGTAAAGAAGTTTATTATAGAACAGAGCGTAAACTTTTGCCCAATCTTCGCCATCTTAATTATTCCGAGTTTAAGGTTCTGCCTAGTCAACCGTCCTAGTCAGTTGCTCCAGCGCCAGCAACGAGGCGTTGAGGCTCGAGCTTTTGACAGTTAGAAACTCGCGACTAGGTGCCTTCTCGGAAAAATTCTGGCGCTGCGAATTGTAGTCCACGAGTGGTTAGTATTTTCTGGCTTTGTTTTTCCCGCTTCGCGCACTGGTATAAAATGCCGGATTTATCCGCTCATCGCGGTCTTTATTTCCATGCATTTTGTACCGGCATGATCGATTAGGCGCTACACTAGTCGGATAATAACCACTCGGAACTAGCATTACACAGTAGGAATTCAGAAAATGAAACATCTCACAATTTTATTTAATGCGTGAGAGTCGGGTACATAACTTATGCGTAGAAGCGACGCAGCTGTTCGGCATTCCAAGTATTCGACAAAACCGCACCATCTCCACGTCTGATTCGATAGGCACCCGGTCGAACCGTCTCCTCCACAATGTATGGGCCTTCCCAAATCGGAGAGAGCTTGTGCTCACTTTTCTGGTTCCTTCTGAGGACCAAATCTCCTTTTGAGAAGGCTCGACTTCGGACATTGCGAGAATGGTAGCGTCGAAGTCCCTGGAGGTACTTAGCCGACTGGATGGCTGCAACGTTTCGAGCCTCCTCGAGTTGATCAAGTTCTACCACTCGGCTTTCCTCGGACTCGACTTCCTTGTAATTCCGAACCCTCGAGGATTCAAATTCTAGTTCGGTTGGTGTGAAATCATGTGCTGAAAAATTGGCTTAGAATTGTATTTGCAAATGTGTTTGTTCTTGTGTTTTGACAATTTGACAAGAAACAGTAAGTTTCGCTTTGGCGCCGGACCAAACTTAAAGAAAACAGTAAGTTTCCCATCTACGATGGACAAAGTTTGTTGGTCTGTCGTAAACATGCTTTGGCAACCTCATTTTTCCCATGTACGACGGACAAAGTTTTTGGGTCTGTCGTGAACGTGTTTTTGAGCTCATGAGTCGAACTCAATCTTCCAAGAAACCAAGAAGTTTTGCATGTACGGCGGACAAACTTCTTTGGTCGACTGTGAATGGCTTTTTGAGGTTTGATTTCGCATGCAATGACGGACCGATTTTGTTTGTCCGTCGTGAATGTGTTTTCGCTTAATGATTTCTTCTTGGAACCGAAACTTTCACTTGTACAACGGACCGATTTTGTTTGTCCGCTGTGAATGGTTTTTTGAGTGCTTTTTCATGTGTACGCCGGACCATATTTCCTTGTCCGTCGTGGAATGCTTTTGCTCGATTAGGTTTTGAGCAAAATTGGAATTGTGTTTGATTCATTTTTGGGATTATGAAATTTGTGAGAATTTCATGATGCTTCTTTTGAAGTGGACTTTATGCAATGCTCGTGTGAGTATTTGCATGGATTGATGTGAGTCAAGTCGTGGACTTGTGCTCGGAATTGTTTTAGGGTTTGTTCATGTGCGTGTATTGCTCAAGACGAACGTGGTCGATGACGGGACCGGAACTAGGTTCAAGGAGGAGCTGAGGTTCGTGACTAGGTTCAGGAGCAAAAGAGGTCTTGGTGGTCAAGGATGTCATGCGGGACGTTCGGGCTAAGAGAATGGTGCACATGAAGAATGGTTAGTCACGTGAGAATGGCAGGAGGTCATTCGCGTGCAAAGTGTTAGTCACGTGAGTATGGCAGGTGGCCATACGCGTGCAAAGTGTTAGTCACGTGAGTATGGTAGGGTTGCCATACGCGTGCAAGAGTTGTATTCGGCCAGGTTGGGCCAAGTAGAGTTGTGTTGGATACAGATTCCTTCTAGGGAATAGGAATCGTATTCAGAACTCCTTGTGGGTTGGTCCTTTAAATAGGAGGGGTTGTCTCCTGCTGAAGGGCATCAAGCCTTGAGCAAGTTTTAGGGTTTGTACTCTTTTGATGAGAGTACTTTAGACAAAAAAAATAAAGATCAATTCTTCCAAGATTTTTGTGTGCTACAGTAACCACGTTGCTACAGTGTTTTTCTGTCTTTGTTCTTGTTTGCATGCTTGCTCTAAATCTAGATTGGTTTTTGATCCTTGAGTGTCATCTTGATTTGATCCATCAAAAACCTTTCTAGGGTATTGATTTAGAGTTCCTCAAAGTCTAGTTGATTAAACTTTTGTCGGTTCTGTTAAAACTTTCAAGTTTACGTTAGATCAATTCTCGTCAAGTTCTGGATCAGCAAGCTTGCGAAGCTCATAACTTTTGATCCGTAAGTCCGATCGAGCTGATTCTTTTTGGGTTCGATTCGTATTGGAATCTAGTTTCTCGTGTACAAATTTCAGATCAATCTAACGGTTGGATCTCTAGGAATTCTCATTTTACCGAACCTCTATCATTCTATTTTTGTCGAGTACGAGGCAATTATTTGGTTCTGTTTTGGGGTGAACTTTTAGTAGATCAAGAATTTGGTTTTAGCTTCCGCACAATCATTCACCCCCCCTCTGATTGCTATATTCGTATACTTCGATCCTACAAGTGGTATCAGAGCCAGGTTTTTCTAATCTATCTTAACCGGTGATTAGATTAATGGATCGTTATTCGACAAAACCATGTGTGTTCGATGGTGTTGATTTTCAGTTTTGGAAGGCCAAGATGGAGGCGTTCATCCAAGCACAAGGCTTCACAATTTGGGAGAAGGTCTACAAGCCATATGAAGTCCCTGCAAACGACAACGTCAACGACACCAATCGCACACATGTTGAAGCAAACAAAGAAGGCGCCGCAACTTGATCATCCAAGGTTTGGGACGCAATGACTTTGACCGTGTGATCCATCTCAAGTCTGCATATGAGGTATGGAAATCTCTTTGTGATTACCATGAGGGTTCTAACACTATTAAAGAGGTTCGTCAAGATCTTTACAAAAAGAATACATGCGATTTGAGATGAAACCCGTGAGTCGCTAGATGACTTCTTTGCACGTTTCAATAAAATTCTTAGTAATCTTCGTCTTTGTTGGAGTTAGCTTTGATGATGCTGCTAATGCTAGATAATTGCTTGGTGCTTTAGACATGTCTATTTGGGAGATGAAAGTTACATCCATTAGAGAATCTACTATCATGAGTACACTTATATTAGATGTTCTGTATTCTAAATTGAAAACTCATGAGTTGGATGTTCTTGCAAGGAAAGGTAATATTAAATCAATTGCTTTGTTCTCTAACCCTAACATGTCAAATGCAAATTCTTCTTCTAGCTTTGCCTTGTCTTCCATGTCTTCTTTAACAGATGAGCAACTTGAAGAGTTTCCTGAAAAAGATCTGGCACTACTCTCTTCTCGCTTTAACAAAGCTTTGCAGAATGTGAGAATGAGAATGAGAGGTGGTCCTCTAAGATGCTATGAATGTGGTGACCTCAACCATATTTGCACAAATTGTCCTAAGCTTGTAGGAAAAACATCAAAGGAGGAGAAGGACAACGACAGAAGGAATGAGAAGAAAAGGTTCTCGTCAAATGATAGGAAGAAGAAGAGCTTCATCAACCACAAGGTTGTTCACCGAGTTCTTTCCGCTCTTGAACAAGTCAATTTGAGCGATGTGGACTCGGAGAGCAACGAAGATGATGCAACTCCAAGCAAGCATGATTTGATGGGATTGTGTCTCATGGCAAGCAAAGAAGGATAGCTTCACCGAGGACGGCAATGACAAATGACTTCAATGAGGTAGATCCTTCTTATGGTGAATTAGCCAATGTCATGTCTGCCCGTCTTGGAAAATAACTTGACAAACTAGATAGAAAAATTAAGAAACATGATATTCTTGTGGAGTCATTGAATGCTGAAATTACTAGACTTAAGAAATAGATACATGATGATCATACATTTAAATCAAGTGACTTAATTTACAATGAGCTCACCTTGCTTAGGAAAGAACACGCTCTTCGTTGCATCTAAATGAGAAAATGAGAAACATGTTAAACATGCTAGCTGCTCCAATCGATGATTTGCATGGTTCAACTTCTTGTTCTAAATGCTCAACTCTTGAATTAAAATTGAAAGATGTAAATGCTAGGGTTTCTCAATTGACTGATAATCGCTTACTCATGAGGTTCTTTCATGCTCTACTTGTCGTAAACAGAAAGGGAAGGTCAATATTCCTTGCAATAATTGTTTAACTCTTGCTAAGAAAGTTGATTACTTGCAAAATTCTTTGGAACGCTTTCACTAATGGCAAGAAAAAGTTGAACATGATTTTGTATCAATCTAATGTTAGCACAAACAAAAGAGGTTTAAGTTTTGATCACTATGCCACATATGAAACTAAACCTCGATCGTTGTTCAGGCTCCTTGCAAAATTGAGTTATCTAATGAGCCTAAGAAAATTGCTTTTCAATCTGTTTTTTATCTTCTACTATGATGAATGCAAAATGTACTTTTACTGTTAAAGCTAAACATCATGTCAAGTACACTTGCACTCATTGTGGTAGAGATGGACACTTAGTAGATTTTTGCTTTAGACTAGCCAAACAGCAAAAGAAGGAAAGAACTAAGGCTAGGTCAAATTTCAGCAAAGCACATTTTTATGCGGCTAGAGAGATGAAAACACCTTCTGTACCTAGAAACATGGGAAAAGGCAAATCTGATTTTGTGCATAAAAATTATCGTGTTGTACCCTCATTTGTGCGTCGTGTGTCTCAAGATCTTGGATTCCCAAAAATCTCATTCCTAACCCCAAGATCGAGACCTCGACATGTTTTGCTATGTAGGCTTCTCGCGCAAGGAAGGAGAACATATGGCTCGTGGATTCCAGATGCTCACGCCACATGTCCGGTGATAAAAATTGGTTCTCCTCCCTCACTCATGCATCTCGTGTTGAAAGTGTTACTTTTGAAGATGCTTCTTTCTCTTCTGTTGTGGCAAAAGGTACAATAAAGGTAAGTGACAAGTTTATGTTCAAAGATGTGGCTCTTGTTGAAAATTTGAAATATAACTTGCTTTCTGTCTCACAAATGCTTGATGAAGATCTTGAGATAAGCTTTAAGAAAAATGAATGCAAAGTGCTAGATGCTTCAGGTGATCTTGTGTTCAAAATTTCTCGTTTTGGAAGAGTATTTAAAGCTGATTTTGATGCATCACCTTCTTTTAAGCATAGGTGTCTAATTGCCAATGTTTCTAAAGATTTATTCTTTTGGCATCGTAGACTTGGTCATGTTGGTTTTGATCATCTTACTCGTGTAAGTGGTTTAGATCTTATACGTGGCTTGCCTAAGCTTAAGGGTGATAGCAATCTAGTATGTTCTTCTTGTAGACATGGTAAGATGATTGCAGGTTCACATCCACCTCTTACCATGGTGATGACAAACGCTCCAGGACAGCTTCTACATCTTGATACAGTTGGATCATCTCGAGTTCAATCTTTTGGAGGCAAGTGGTATGTGCTTGTGATTGTTGATGATTTTTCTAGATACTCTTGGGTATACTTTATGGCATCTAAGGATGAGGCTTTTAGTCATTTTAGAAGTCTTGTTCTTAGGCTTTCTATTGATCATCCAGGAGCTCTCAAAGCTATTAGAAGTGATAATGGAACTGAATTCAAAAATGCTTCTTTTGATCTTTTTTGTGCTGAAAAAGGAATTGATTATCAATTTTCTTCACCTAGAGTGCCTCAACAAAATGGTGTAGTTGAAAGGAAAAATAGAACGTTGGTTGAGATGGCTAGAACCATGCTAGATGAACATCACACTCCTAGAAACTTTTGGGCTGAAGCAATTTCAACTGCATGTTATGTTTCAAACCGTGTGTTTTTGAGATCAAAATTGGGTAAGACTCCATATGAGCTTCGGTTTGGGCATAGGCCTACTGTTTCTCACTTTAGGGTTTTTGGATGCAAATGTTTTGTCTTGAAATCTGAAAATCTTGATAAATTTGAAGCTAGATCAATGGATGGCATTTTTGTTGGATATCCTGCTCATACTCGTGGCTATCGTGTGCTTGTTTTGGAGACTAACAAAATTGTGGAAACTTGTGAAGTTACTTTTGATGAGTCTAGTCCAGGCACTAGTCTAAGTGATGCAGGTACAGGCGCATATGTTCAGGGGGAGAAAATCTTTGAAGATAATGATGATGTTGAAGATGAGGTCTTGACTCTTCCTAATGCACAACAAGTCATAGCACCTTTAGCACCTACTACTACATCACCTACAGCCTAACCATCCTCAAGCTACAACATCATCTGTACATGCTGAAAATGAAGAAGGAGAAGGAGAAGTCTCAAAAGCCAATGCTCCCTTGCACATTCAGAAAATGCATCCATCTGAACAAATGATTGGAGACCTAAATGAGAGAGTCACTCGATCCAGGTTTATTCATTCTGACACGCATGCTCATTCTGCTTTAGTTGCTTCTTTTGAACCCAAAGATATATCTCATGCATTATCTGACGAATCTTGGATCAATGCCATGCATGAAGAATTAGAGAATTTTGAACGAAATAAGTTTGGAAACTTGTCTCACCTCCTCCAGATTTTAATGTTATTGGAACTAGATGGGTTTTCAAAAATAAACAAAGTGAGGATGGTGTTGTTGTTAGAAACAAGGCTAGATTGGTTGCTCAAGGTTACACTCAAATTGAAGGCTTAGATTTTGATGAAACCTTTGCTCCTGTTGCTAGAATTGAAGCCATTAGAATCCTTTTAGCTTTTGCTGCATCCAAAGGTTTCAAATTGTATCAAATGGATGTGAAAAGTGCTTTTCTTAATGGCTACATAAATGAGGAGGTTTTTGTCAAGCACCCACCTGGTTTTGAAAATCCAAAGTTTCCAAATCATGTGTTCAAACTATCAAAAGCTTTGCATGGTTTGAAACAAGCCCCTAGAGCATGGTATGATAGGCTAAAAACCTTTTTACTTGAAAGGGGGTTTTCAATGGGAAAGGTTGACAAAACTCTCTTTTTACTCAAGCAAGGCAATGATCAACTATTCGTTCAGATTTATGTTGATGATATTATCTTTGGTGGTTCCTCTCATGTTTTAGTGTCCGAAGTTTTGAAACAATGAGGAAGGAGTTTGAGATGAGTATGAGGGGTGAGTTGACATACTTTTTGGGATTTCAAATCAAGCAAACGAAGGATGGTACTTTTGTACATCAAAGCAAATACACGAAAGACTTGCTACATCGCTTTGGAATGGAAACAAAGAAGCCGATCATGACACCCCTGGAGAGCACTTGCGCACTTGACCCTGATGAAGATGGTGAGCCGGTTGATCAAAAGGAATATAGAAGTATGATAGGTTCACTTTTGTACCTCACTGCATCAAGGCCGGATATACAATTTGTTGTATGCTTGTGTGCTCGTTTTCAAGCTTCCCCACGTGCCTCACATCGACAAGCTGTCAAAAGGATTTTCAGGTATCTTCATGGAACTCAAGATTTTGGCATTTGGCTTTCTGCTTCCTCATGCATTAGTTTGAGATCTTTTACGATGCTGATTTTGGAGGATGTAGAATTGATAGGAAGAGCACTTCTGGTTCATGTCACTTCTTGGGAAATTCTCTCATTGCATGGTCATCTAGAAAGCAATCTTCATTTGCACAATCAACTGTTGAATCTGAATATGTAGGCTGCTGCTAGTTGTTGTTCTCAAATTCTTTGGATAGTAGCTACACTTAAAGATTATGGGGTTAATTTGGATAGTGTTCCTCTTTTGTGTGATAACACTAGTGCAATTTGCATTGCTAAGAACCCCGTGCAACACTCTAGAACAAAACACATTGACATCAGATTTCACTTTCTTAGAGATCATGTTGAAAAAGGCAACATTGTGCTTCATCATGTGGATACTTGAACATCAATTGGCAGACATTTTCACAAAACCTTTGTCTTCTTCTCGCTTTGCTTTTATTCGGGAGAACTTGGAATTGTTCATCCAATGGGATTGTTTTGAGGAGTTTCTTTGCCAAGTTCTTTCACTTGATGAGCTCACTTTATCATATTTCTTTATATGTTATGTAATTGAGCTAATATATGATAATCTAATTATCTCACTTGAACTAAAAATGACATTGCGGAATTCCCTGGGTGATTACCTATAGCTAAATACTCTGTGATATCTTCCTCTTCTAGGCTTGATATTGAATCCTCTTGACAAATTTGGGCTATGAAGCAAGTGTGGTTTCAACTTTACTCTTTCATAAGACCTTTTAATCACTTTTGCATGTTTATAATCAAAGAAAAATGAAAAGAAAAGGGAATCAATAAAAAAGGGTTGTTAAAAGCAAAAAACCTCAAGTTATGTGCTTCAGGGTGCTTTCCCTAAAAAGATAAGATGTATGCTTCAAGCATGCCATTCCCTCAAAGATAAGATGTATGCTTCAAGCATGCCACTCCTAGAAAATAAAAGAAGTATGCTTCAAGCATGCCACATGCAACTTATTGTTTAAAGATTAAATTGGTCTACTAGATTGGAGTTGAAACTACTTGCTCGCCCTAAGTTGTTAGTTGCTTCAATTTTTAAAGTCTTGCTTTTTCTGCTAAGATCTTGCTTAGTACTTGGCTATAATTGACTAAATTGAGGTTGAGATGCATGTCATTCCCTAACTTGTTAAAATCACTTCAAGATCATGTATTTTGCATATTATGTGATATATAAGGTTATATGATCGAATGAGCTCATCTTTTTCTATCTTGGCACTCCCTTGTTTCTCCTTGTGAAATCATTGTTTCAGAAAAATTTTGAACATGTTCTCTCTTTTGTACTCTTGATGAATCCATTGTCAAAGGGGGAGAAAATTGGGAATTGTTGAAAAGATTAATGAAAAAGGGGGAGAAGAAAAAGGGGGAGTTGTTTCTGGAATTTTTGGGAGAAGTTTGGAGATTTTTGAAATTTTTGGGCACATTGCACATTCACACACAATTTCCTTCTCAGGGGGAGATTTTGTTTCGCATTTTGGTCAAAGGGGTAATTCTGTGTTTTCTCTTTTTGGTCCTTGATCCTTTGAAATTCAAAATCTTTGTAAAGTGAATGCCAAATGTTCAATTCTAAGTGGTGTTGCCAATGTTTTCATCAAAGGGGAGATTGTGAAATCATGTGCTGAAAAATTGGCTTAGAATTAAATTTGCAAAATGTGTTTGTTCGTGTGTTTTGACAATTTGACAAGAAACAGTAAGTTTCGCTTTGGCGTCGGACCAAACTTATAGAAAACAGTAAGTTTCCCCTGTACAACAGACCAACTTTTTTGGTTCTTTGTAAACTTGCTTTTGACAACCTCATTCTTCCATGTACAACAGATCAACTTTTTTGGTCTGTCGTAAATGTGCTTTTGAAGGTTGTTGTGCCAGACCAAGTTATTGAAAAACAGTAAGTTTTACATGTACGACGGACCAAGTTTTTGGGTCTCGTGGGCGTGTTTTTCAGATCATAAGTCGAACTCAATTTTACAAGAAACCATTAAGTTTTGCATGTACAACGGACCAAGTTTTGGAGTCCGTAAGTGAACGGCTTTTTGAGGATTGATTTCGCATGTACAACAGATCGATTTTGTTGGTCCGTCAGAAACGTGTTTTACGGAATGATTTCTTTTGGAACCGAGAGTTTCACTTGTACAACGGACCGATTTTGTTGGTCCGTCGTGAATGGACTTTTTCTAGGGTTTTTGATTTTGGTCCGTTGTAAACGTGTTTTGCTTTGGTTTGGATGTTTTGCAAGATTTGAAATGGTTTGAATTTGAGATTATGAAATTTGTGATGATTTCATGATACTTGTCTTGAAGTGGACTTTATGCAATGCTCATGTGAGTAGTTGCATGAATTGACCTTGAGTCAAGTCGTGGACTTGTGCTCGGATTTGTTTTGTGGTTTGTTCATGTGCAGGTATTGCTCGAGGGCGAACGTGGTCGGTGATGGGACCGGAACTAGGTTCATGGAGGAATTGAGGTTCGGGACTAGGTTCAGGAGGAACTGAGGTCTTGGTGGTCAAGGATGTCATGCGGGACGTTCGGGCTAAGAGAATGGTGCACATGAAGAATGGTTAGTCACGTGAGAATGGCAGGAGGTCATTCGCGTGCAAAGTGTTAGTCACGTGAGTATGGCAAGTGGCCATACGCGTGCAAAGTGTTAGTCACGTGAGTATGGTAGGGTTGCCATACGCGTGCAAGAGTTGTACTCGGCCAAGGAGAGTTGTGTTGGATACGGATTCCTTCTAGGGAATAGGAATCGTATTCAGAACTCCTTGTGGGTTGGTGCTTTAAATAGGTGGGGGGTCTCCTGTTGAAACGCACCAAGTAGAGCTGAGCGCATCAAGCCTTGAGCTTGGTTTTAGGGTTTGTACTCTTTTGATGAGAGTATTTTAGACAAGAAATAAAGATCAATTCTTCCAAGATTTTTGCGTGCTACAGTAACCACGTCGCTACAGTATTTTCTGTTTTGGTTCTTGTTTGCATGCTTGTTCTAATTCTAGATTGGTTTTTGATCATTGAGTTTCATCTTGATTTGATCCATCAAAAACCGTTCTAGGGTATTGTTTTAGAGTTTCTCAAAGTCTAGTTGATTAATCTTTTGAAGATCTTGTTTAAACTTGAAGTTTTGATTAGATTGATTCTCGTCAAGTTCTGGATCAGCAAGCTTGCGAAGCTCATAACTTTTGATCCGTAAGTCCGATCGAGCTGATTCTTTTTGGGTTTGATTCGTATTGGAATCTAGTTTCTTGTGTTCAAATTTCAGATCGTTCCAACGGTTGGATCTTCGGGAATTCTCGTTTTACCAAACCTCTGTCATTCTGTTTTTGTCGAAAACGAGGCAATTATTTGGTTCTGTTTTGGGGTGAACTTTTAGCAGATCAAGAATTTGGTTTTAGCTTCCGCACAATCATTCACCCCCCCTCTGATTGCTATATTCGTATACTTCGATCCTACAAGTGGTATCAGAGCAAGGTTTCTCTAATCTATCTTAACCGGTGATTAGATCAATGGATCGTTATTCGACAAAACCATGTGTATTCGATGGTGTTGATTTTCAGTTTTGGAAGGCCAAGATGGAGGCGTTCATCCAAGCACAGGGCTTCACAATTTGGGAGAAGGTCTACAAGTCATATGAAGTCCCTGCAAACGACAACGTCAACGACACCAATCGCACACATGTTGAAGCAAATAGCAAGGCGCGCAACTTGATCATCCAAGGCTTGGGACGCAGCGACTTTGATCGTGTGGTTCATCTTCGATCCGCATATGAGGTATGGAAATCTCTTTGTGATTACCATGAGGGTTCTAACACTGTCAAAGAGGTTCGCCAAGATATTTACAAAAAAGAATACATGCGTTTTGAGATGAAACTTAGTGAATCTGTAGATGACTTCTTTGCACGTTTCAATAAAATTCTTAGCAATCTACGTCTTTGTTGGAGTTAGCTACACTGATGCTGAAAATGCTCGACAATTGCTTAGTGCTTTGGACATGTCAGTGTGGGAGATGAAAGTAACATCTATACAAGAATCTACTACCATGAGCACACTCACATTAGATGTTCTTTACTCTAAGTTGAAAACTCATGAGTTGGATGTTCTTGCCAGGAAGGGTAACATTAAATCAATTGCTTTGATCTCTAACCCTAACATATCAAATGCAAATTCTTCTTCTAGCTTTGCCTTGTCTTCCATGTCTTCTTTAACAGATGAGCAACTTGAAGAGTTTCCTGAAGAAGATCTGGCACTACTCTCTTCTCGCTTTAACAAAGCTTTGCAGAATGTGAGAATGAGAAAGAGAGGTGGTCCTCCAAGATGCTATGAGTGTGGTGACCTCAACCATATTCGCACAAATTGTCCTAAGCTTGCAGGAAAAACATCAAAGGAGGAGAAAGACAACGACAGAAGGAATGAGAAGAAAAGGTTCTCGTCAAATGATAGGAAGAAGAAGAGCTTCATCAACCGCAAGGTGGTTCACTGAAGTTCTTTCCGCTCTTGAACAAGTCAATTTGAGCGATGTGGACTCGGAGAGCAGCGAAGATGATGCAACTCCAAGCAAGCATGATTTGATAGGATTATGTCTCATGGCAAGCAGCAAGGATAGCTTCACCGAGGACGACCACGACAGTGACTTCAATGAGGTAGATCCCTCTTATGATGAATTAGCTATTGCTGTTGCTCGTCTTGGAAAATTGCTTGACAAACGTGATAAGAAAATTAAGAAACATGATTTCATTATTGAATCATTGAATGCTGAAATTGCTAGACTTAAGACTTTGATTCCTAGTGATGATACTTGCAAATCATGTGACTTAATTTACAATGAGCTCACCTTGCTTAGGAAAGAACATGCTCTTTTGTTGCATCTAAATGAGAAAAATGAGAAACATGTCGTACATGCTAGCTGTTCCAATCGATGATTTGCATAGTTCAACTTCTTGTTCTAAATGCTCAACTCTTGAATTAAAATTGAAAGATGCAAATGCTAGGGTTTCTCAATTAACTGATAATTTGCTTTCACATGAAATTCTCTCATGCTCAACTTGTCGCAAGCAAAAGGAAAAGTAGATGTTCCTCGCAATAATTGTTTAACTCTTGCTAAGAAAGTTGATTACTTGCAAAATTCTTTGGAACGTTTCACTAATGGCAAGAAGAAGTTGAACATGATTTTGGATCAATCTAAGGTTAGCACAAACAAGAGAGGTTTAGGTTTTGATCCTTATGCCACATATGAAACTAAACCTCGCCTTTGTTGTTCGTGCTCCTTGCAAAATTGAGTTATCTAATGAGCCTAAGAAAATTGCTTTTCAATCTGCTGGTTTTATCTTCTACTATGATGAATGCAAAATGTGCTTTTCTTGTTAAAGCTAAACATCATGTCAAGTACACTTGCACTCATTGTGGTAGAGATGGACACTTAGTAGATTTTTGCTTTAGACTAGCCAAACAGCAAAAGAAGGAAAGAACTGAGGCTAGGTCAAATTTCAGCAAAGCACATTTTTATGCACCTAGAGTGATGAAAACACCTTCTGTTCCTACAAACATGGGAAAAGGCAAATCTGATTTTGTGCATAAAAATTATCGTGTTGTGCCTACTGTTGTGCGTCGTGTGTCTCAAGATCGGATTCCCAAAAATCTCATTCCTAACCCCAAGATCTGAGACCTCGACATGTTTTGTTGCTATGTAGGCTTCTCAGCGAGGAAGGAGAACATATGGCTAGTGGATTCCGGATGCTCACGCCACATGTCCGTAATAAGAATTGGTTCTCCTCCTCACTCGTGCATCTCGTCTTTGAAAGTGTTACTTTTGGAGATGCTTCTTCCTCTTCTGTTGTGGCAAAAGGTACAATAAAGGTAAGTGACAAGTTTATGTTCAAAGATGTGGCTCTTGTTGAAAACTTGAAATATAACTTGCTTTCTGTCTCTCAAATGCTTGATGAAGATCTTGAGATAAGCTTTAAGAAAAATGAATGCAAAGTGCTAGATGCTTCAGGTGATCTTGTGTTCAAAATTTCTCGTTTTGGAAGAGTTTTTAAAGCTGATTTTGATGCATCACCTTCTTCTAAACATAGGTGTCTAATTGCCAATGTTTCTAAAGATTTATTCTTTTGGCATCGTGAGACTTGGTCATGTTGGTTTTGATCATCTTACTCGTGTAAGCAGTTTAGATCTCATACGTGGCTTGCCTAAGCTTAAGGGTGATAGCAATTTAGTATGTTCCTCTTGTAGACATGGTAAGATGATTGCAGGTTCACATCCACCTCTTACCATGGTGATGACAAAGCGCTCGGGACAGCTTCTACATCTTGATACTGATTGGACCATCTCGAGTTCAATCCTTTGGAGGCAAATGGTATGTGCTTGTGATTGTTGATGATTTTTCTAGATACTCTTGGGTATACTTTATGGCATCTAAGGATGAGGCTTTTAGTCATTTTAGAAGTCTTGTTCTTAGGCTTTCTATTGATCATCCAGAAGCTCTCAAAGCTATTAGAAGTGATAATGGAACTGAATTCAAAAATGCTTCTTTTAATCACTTTTGTCTTGAAAAGGAATTGATCATCAATTTTCATCACCTAGAGTGCCTCAACAAGAATGGTGTAGTTGAAAGGAAAAACAGAACATTGGTTGAGATGGCTAGAACCATGTTAGATGAACATCACACTCCTAGAAACTTTTTGGGCTGAAGCGATTTCAACTGCATGTTATGTTTCAAACCGTGTGTTTTTGAGATCAAAATTGGGTAAGACTCCATATGAGCTTCGGTTTGGACACAGGCCTCACTGTTTCTCACTTTAGGGTTTTGGATGCAAATGCTTTGTCTTGAAATCTGGAAATCTTGATAAATTTGAAGCTAGATCAATGGATGGCTTTTTCCTTGGATATCCTGCTCATACTCGTGGCTATCGTGTGCTTGTTTTGGAGACTAACAAAATTGTGGAAACTTGTGAAGTTACTTTTGATGAGGCTAGTCCAGGCACTAGTCCAAGTGATGCAGTCTGACGCATATGTTCAGGGGAGAAAATCTTTGAAGATAATGATGATGTTGAAGATGAGGTCTTGACTATTTCTAATGCACAACAAGCTATAGCACCTTTGGCACCTACTACTACATCACCTACACCTAACCATCCTCAAGCTACAACATCATCTCAGACATGCTGAAAATGAAGAAGGAGAAGGAGAAGTCTCAAAAGCCAATGCTCCCTTGCACATTCGTAAAATGCATCCATCCTGAACAAATGATTGGAGACCTAAATGAGAGAGTCACTTTCGATCCAGGTTTATTCATTCTCGACACTCATGCTCATTCCGCTTTAGTTGCTTCTTTTGAACTCCAAAGATATATCTCATGCATTATCTCGACTAATCTTGGATCAATGCCATGCATGAAGAAATAGAGAATTTTGAACGAAATAAAGTTTGGAAACTTGTCTCACCTCCTCCAGATTTTAATGTTATTGGAACTAGATGGGTTTTCAAAAATAAACAAAGTGAGGATGGTGTTGTTGTTAGAAACAAGGCTAGATTGGTTGCTCAAGGTTACACTCAAATTGAAGGCTTAGATTTTGATGAAACTTTTGCTCTGTTGCTAGAATTGAAGCCATTAGAATCCTTTTAGCTTTTGCTTTGCATCCAAAGGTTTCAAATTGTATCAAATGGATGTGAAAAGTGCTTTTCTTAATGGCTACATAAATGAGGAGGTTTATGTCAAGCAACCACCTGGTTTTGAAAATCCAAAGTTTCCAAATCATGTGTTCAAACTATCAAAAGCTTTGTATGGTTTGAAACAAGCCCCTAGAGCATGGTATGATAGGCTAAAAACCTTTTTACTTGAAAAAGGCTTTTTAATGGGAAAGGTTGACAAAACTCTCTTTTTACTCAAGCAAGGCAATGATCAACTATTCGTTCAGATTTATGTTGATGATATTATCTTTGGTGGTTCATCTCATGTTTTAGTGTCTAAGTTTTCAGAAACAATGAGGAAGGAGTTTGAGATGAGTATGATGGGTGAGTTGACATACTTTTTGGGATTTCAAATCAAACAAACAAAGGATGGTACTTTTGTGCATCAAAGCAAATACACAAAAGACTTGTTGCATCGATTTGGGATGGAAAACAGCAAGCCGATCATGACACCCATGGAGAGCGCTTGCACACTTGATCCGGATGAAAATGGTGAGCCGGTTGATCAAAAGGAATATAGAAGCATGATAGGTTCACTTTTGTACCTCACTGCATCTAGGCCGGATATACAATTTGCTGTGTGCTTGTGTGCTCGTTTTCAAGCTTCCCCACGTGCTTCACATCGACAAGCTGTCAAAAGGATTTTCAGGTATCTTCAAGGAACTCAAGATTTTGGCATTTGGCTTTCTGCTTCCTCATGCATTAGTTTAAGAGCTTTTTCTGATGCTGATTTTGGAGGATGTAGAATTGATAGAAAAAGCACATATGGTACATGCCATTTCTTGGGTAACTCTCTTATTGCATGGTCATCAAGAAAACAATCCTTTGTTGCACAATCAACTGCTGAATCTGAATATGTGGTCACGCTAGTTGTTGTTCTCAAATTCTTTGGATAGTAGCTACACTTAAAGATTATGGGGTTAATTTGGATAGTGTTCCTCTTTTGTGTGATAACACTAGTGCAATCTGCATTGCTAAGAACCCCGTGCAACACTCTAGAACAAAACACATTGACATCAGATTTCACTTCCTTAGAGATCATGTTGAAAAAGGCAATATTGTGCTTCATCATGTGGATACTGAACATCAATTGGCAGACATTTTTACAAAACCTTTGTCTTCTTCTCGTTTTACTTTCATTCGGGGAGAACTTGGGATTGTTCATCCAATGGGTTTGTTTTGAGGGGGAGTTTCTTTGCCAAGTTCTTTCACTTTATGAGCTCACTTTATCATATTTCTTTATATATTGTGTAATTGTGCTAATATATGATAATCTAAATTGTTCCACTTGAACTAAAAATAACATTGCGGAATTCCTTGGTTTGATTGCCTATAGTTAAATACTCTGTGATATCTCACTCTTTTAAGCTTGATATTGAATCTTCTTGACAAATTTGGGCTATGAAGCAAGTGTGTTTTCAGCTTTACTCTTTCATAAGACCTTTTAATCATTTTTGCATGTTTACAATCAAAGAAAAAGAAAAGAAAAAGGGAATCAATAAAAAAGGGTTGTTAAAAGCAAAAGCTTCAAGTTGTATGCTTCAGGCATGCTTTCCCTAAAAAAATAAAGATGTATGCTTCAAGCATGCCATTCCCTCAAAGATAAGATGTATGCTTCAAGCATGCCACTCCTAGAAAATAAAAGAAGTATGCTTCAAGCATGCCACATGCAATTTATTGTTTAAAGATTAAATTGGTCTACTAGATTGGAGTTGAAACTACTTGCTCGCCCAGAGTTGTTAGTTGCTTCAATTTTGAGCCTTTGTTTTTCTACTAAAGGTTTTGCTTAGTACTTGGCTATAGTTGACTGAATTGAGATTGAGATGCATGTCATTCCCTAACTTGTTAAAATCACATCAAGATCATGTATTTTGCATATTATGTGATATATAAGGTTATATGATCGAATGAGTTCATCTTTTTCTATCTTGGCACTCCCTTGTTTCTTCTTGTGAAATCATTGTTTCAGAAAAATTTTGAACATGTTCTCTCTTTTGTACTCTTGATGAATCCATTGTCAAAGGGGGAGAACTTTGGGGGAATCATTGAAAAGTTTAAAGAAAAAGGGGGAGTTGTTTTTGAGAAGTTTGGAGAATTTTGAAATTTTTGGGCACATTGCACATTCACACACATTGTTCTTCTCAGGGGGAGATTTTGTTTTGCATTTTGGTCAAAGGGGGAATTCTGTGTTTTCTCTTTTTGGTCCTTGATCCTTTGGATTTCAAAATCTTTTGTAAAATAAATGCCAAATGTTCATTTCTTAGTGGTGTTGCCAATGTTTTCATCAAGGGGGAGATTGTGAAATCATGTGTTGAAAAATTGGCTTAGAATTGAATTTGCAAATGTGTTTGTTCTTGTGTTTTTGACAATTTGACAAGAAACAGTAAGTTTCGCTTTGGCGCCGGACCAAACTTAAAGAAAACAGTAAGTTTCCCATCTACGACGGACAAAGTTTGTTGGTCTGTCGTAAACATGCTTTGGCAACCTCATTTTCCCATGTACAACGGACAAAGTTTTTGGGTCTGTCGTGAACGTGTTTTTGAGCTCATGAGTCGAACTCAATCTTCCAAGAAACCAGTAAGTTTTGCATGTACGGTGGACAAACTTCTTTGGTCAGTCGTGAATGGCTTTTTGAGGTTTGATTTCGCATGTACGACGGACCGATTTTGTTTGTCCGTCGTGAATGTGTTTTTGCCAGAATAATTTCTTCTTGGAACCGAAACTTTCAATTGTACAACGGACCGATTTTGTTTGTCCGTTGTGAATGGTTTTTTGAGTGCTTTTTCATGTGTACGTCGGACCATATTTCCTTGTCCGTCGTGAATGCGTTTTTGCTCGATTAGGGTTTTGAGCAAAATTGGAATTGTGTTTGATTCATTTTTGGGATTATGAAATTTGTGAGAATTTCATGATGCTTCTTTTGAAGTGGACTTTATGCAATGCTCGTGTGAGTATTTGCATGGATTGATGTGAGTCAAGTCGTGGACTTGTGCTCGGAATTGTTTTGTGGTTTGTTCATGTGCAGGTATTGCTCGAAGACGAACGTGGTCGATGACGGGACCGGAACTAGGTTCATGGAGGAGCTGAGGTTCGGGACTAGGTTCAGGAGGAACTGAGGTCTTGGTGGTCAAGGATGTCATGCGGGACGTTCGGGCTAAGAGAATGGTGCACATGAAGAATGGTTAGTCACGTGAGAATGGCAGGAGGTCATTCGCGTGCAAAGTGTTAGTCACGTGAGTATGGCAGGTGGCCATACGCGTGCAAAGTGTTAGTCACGTGAGTATGGTAGGGTTGCCATACGCGTGCAAAAGTTGTATTCGGCCAGGTTGGGCCAAGTAGAGTTGTGTTGAATCTGATTCCTTCTAGGGAATAGGAATCGTATTCAGAACTCCTTGTGGGTTGGTCCTTTAAATAGGAGGGGTTGTCTCCTGTTGAAGGGCATCAAGCCTTGAGCAAGTTTTAGGGTTTGTACTCTTTTGATGAAAGTACTTTAGACAAAAGAAATAAAGATCAATTCTTCCAAGATTTTTGCGTGCTACAGTAACCACGTTGCTACAGTGTTTTTCTGTCTTGGTTCTTGTTTGCATGCTTGCTCTAAATCTAGATTGGTTTTTGATCCTTGAATGTCATCTTAATTTGATCCATCAAAAACTTTTCTAGGGTATTGATTTAGAGTTCCTCAAAATCTAGTCGATTAAACTTTTGTCGGTTCTGTTAAAACTTTCAAGTTTACGTTAGATCAATTCTCGTCAAGTTCTGGATCAGCAAGCTTGTGAAGCTCATAAGTTTTGATCCGTAAGTCCGATCGAGCTGATTCTTTTTGGGTTCGATTCGTATTGGAATCTAGTTTCTCGTGTCCAAATTTCAGATCAATCTAACGGTTGGATCTCCGGTAATTCTCGTTTTACCAAACCTCTGTCATTCTGTTTTTGTCGAGTACGAGGCAATTATTTGGTTCTGTTTTGGGGTGAACTTTTAGTAGATCAAGAATTTGGTTTTAGCTTCCGCACAATCATTCACTCCCCCCTCTGATTGCTATATTCGTATACTTCGATCCTACAGTTGGCAAAACCGCCTCTGCACCGTAAACTAGGAAAAAAGGAGTTTGCCTAGTTGCTCGGCTGGGAGTGGTTCTGAGTCCCCAAAGTACTGACGGAAACTCTTTCACCCATCGGGCAGCATATGGTTTGAGGCGATCGAAAATCCTGGCCTTGAGGCCCTGGAGGACCAAGCCATTAGCCCGCTCAACCTGCCCATTGCTCCGTGGATGACCTACCGAGGCGAAGCAAATCTTAATTCCAACGCTTTCGCACCACTCTTGAAATTCTTCGCTCCTGAATTGGGTACCATTGTCTGTAATGATCCGGTTGGGAACTCCAAATCTGACCACGATATCCTGGAAGAACTCCTTGGCCTTGACCGCAGTGATCGTGGCGACTGGTTTAGCTTCGATCCACTTGGTGAACTTGTCAATGGCTACGAAGAGGTAGGCGAAACCGCCTTGTGCCTTCTTGAGCGGCCCGACTAAGTCGAGCCCCCAGACCGCAAAGAGCCAAGAGATGGGGATAGTTTGCCGCTCCTGTGCCGGCAAATGTGTCTGCCTTGCATAGAACTGGCAGCCCTCGCAAGTTCAAACGATCTCCTTTGCATCCGTTACCGCTGTAGGCCAAAAGAAGCCCTGCCGGTAGGCTTTCCCAACCAAGGCGCTTGATGCAGCGTGATGGCCGCACATTCCCGAGTGGATTTCTCTGAGCAGGTCCTTTCCCACTTGTTGCGGAACGCACCGCCTAAGAATGCCGGAGGCGCTCTTTCGAAAGAGCTCTCCCCCAATCACCACATAGGACTTGGCTTGTCGCGAAATGCGCTCGACCAGAGTGGGAGTTTCAGGAAGTTCGTCTTTCAAGAGATAATCTAGATATGGGGCCGTTCAGTCGGTGTTGATGGATAGGACTTCAGTCTCAGGATTCTTACTTGGCTCTCGTCGTTTAGTAACTGTTGGCTCGTAAAGATCCTAGACGAAGATTCCACTCGGGACCTCTGCCCGAGTGGCTCCCATCTTGGCCAACTCGTCCGCTGTTTCATTATTGCGGCGCAGGACATGGACCAGCTCCAGTCCATCAAACTTGCCCTCCAATTCTCGGACCTGCTGATAATACGCCGTCATAGTTTGATCGACACACAACCAGTCCTTCTGTACCTGGTTCACCACCAACTGTGAATCTCCGCGGACCGCCAATCGTTGGATCCCAAGCGATATGGCGATGCGAAGCCCGTGGATGAGTGCCTCGTACTCTGCGGCGTTATTCGAGGCCGGAAACTGAATTCGAAGGACGTACTTGAGTCTATCGCCTCTCGGCGAGATGAGGAGAATTCCCGCCCCGGCCCCGCCGAGAATGAGAGATCCATCGAAGTGCATGGTCCAATACTCCGGCTCTTCTTCGATGCGGGGAGCTTGGAATTCAGTCCACTCGGCCGTGAAGTCGGCCAAGGCCTGGGACTTGATGGCGGTGCGCAGCTTGAACGAGATGTCGAAGGCTCCAAGCTCGGCCGCCCATTTTGAGATTCTCCCAGTAGCTTCCCGATTATGGAGGACCTCTCCCACAGGGAAAGAAGTCACTACTGAAATCGAGTGTCCTTGGAAATAATGCTTCAGCTTCCGCGATGAGATCAAAATTGCGTACATCAGCTTCTGAACTTGAGGATATCGCGCCTTAGATTCGCCCAGTACTTCGCTGACAAAGTAGACCGGGTGTTGTACACCGTAGCGGTGTCCTGACTCCTCCCGCTCCACAACTATTGCGGCACTGACTACAAGAGTTGTTGCCGCTATGTAAAGCAGGAGAAGTTCACCTGGCATCGGCGAGACTAGGATTGGAGGGGTGGAGAGGAACGCCTTGAGTTCTTCGAAGGCTTGCAGTGCCTCGGCTGTCCACTCAAAACGGTCCTGCTTCTTGAGGAGCTTGAAGAAAGGCATCCCCCGAATCCCCAACCGGGAGATAAACCTGCCAAGCGCTACCATGCAGCCAGTAAGCTTTTGAACATCTTTCTGGCTGGTAGGTGGCGCCATCCTCATGATGGCCCCGATCTTCTCTGGATTTGGCTCGATCCTGCGATGAGAGATAATGAATCCGAGTAGTTTCCCGGAAGAAACTCCGAAAACACACTTCTCAGGGTTCAACCTGGAACGCCCTTAGACTTTCAAACGTCTCGGCCAGATCGGAGGTGAGACTGTCCTTGGCTTGCGTTTTAACCACTACATCATCCACATATGCCTCAACGTTGCGTCCGAGCTGATGGTGAAAACACCGCTGTATCGCGCGCTGGTAAGTTGCGCCAGCGTTTTTCAGCCCAAACGACATCGTGACATAGCAATATGCTCCAAATGGAGTGATGAACGAAGTCTTCTCGCAATCCTCCTCTCGAAGCCGGATTTGGTGATAGCCTGAGTAGGCGTCCAGAAAACTGAGGAGTTGACATCCAGCAGTGGAGTCCACCACTTGATCGATGCGGGGTAGACCAAAGGGATCTTTTGGGCATGCCTTGTTGAGGTCGGTATAATCAACACACATGCGCCAACTTTTATTCTTCTTTTGAACAAGTACAGGGTTCGCCAACCAGTCGGGATGATACACTTCTTTGATAAAACCTGCGGCTAACAGCTTTGTGATCTCCTCCCTGATGGCTTCTCGGCGGTCTTGAGCGAACCGTCGCAACCTTTGTTTGACCGGCCTGGCCGATTCATTTACATTCAGCGCATGCTCGATCACCTCCCTGGGGACTCCGGGCATGTCCGACGGCTTCCAGGCAAAGACGTCTTTGTTTGCCCGCAGAAAGGTGACGAGCGCGTCCTCCTATTTCTCTTCGAGCCCTGTCCCGATCAAGGCCGTTCGAGCCGAATCGGACGGGTCGAGGATAATTCTCTTGGTACCTTCTTCGGGACCAATTCCGGGGTTCGGCGCTTTGCGGGTAGGGACGCTACCTTCTGGCTTGTCGGAATCCGCCTCTTGCCGAATCCTCTCCCGACCCGCTCGCGCCTCCAGCGACTCGGCCATCTCGCAGCTCTCCCTGTCGCAAGAAAAAGACTGCCTGATATCACCGCGTAAAGCGATAATACCACTCGGCCCTGGCATTTTCAGTGTCAGGTACGCATAGTGGGGCACTGCCATGAACTTGGCTAGCGCTGGTCTCCCCAAGATGGCATGATACGCTGTCGCGAAATCAGCCACCTCGAAGCTAAGGTTCTCTGTCCGGTAGTTATCTCTTGTGCCGAAAGTGACCGGCAGAGTGGTTTGTCCGAGTGGTGTCGCCGACGTTCCAGGTATCACGCCGTGAAAGGGCGACGACCCGCGTTTAAGCTCCGACCGTGGAATTCCCATGTCATCGAGAGTTTTAACAAAGAGGACATTGAGCCACTTCCACCATCAATCAATACACTCTTGAGCTTGATGCCGCGAACAACCGGCGCCAAGACAAGCAGATATCTACCGGGGAATGGGACTCGATCCGGGTGATCCGAGCGGTCGTAAGTTATCGCGACCTCAGACCACCGTACATACTGGGGGGTCTCCGGCTCTATTGCGTTGATGTCCCGGGCGGTAAGCTTTTGCTTCCGCTTGGACTCGTACGCGACCGAACCCCCGAATATGTAATTGAGCTCGAGATCGACTTCCTGATAGTCTTCCTCAGCTTCAGGAGGAGGTTGCTTGGCGGCGGGTCCACTCGGACCTTGTCCGGCCTGCTTCTTGCTCTCCTGGGCGAATCTCTTCAAAGTGAAGCAGTCCTTGGCGGCATGTCTTCCCTTCGGATGGAAGGGGCAAAGCGAGTTCATCACCTTGTCATACCCATCTTCTTTGAGCGCACGAGGGCAGGCATGTTCAGCAACTGCCACTAGCTCTTCACCTTTGCACTTCTTCTCCTTCCGTCTGGAGGGCTCGGCCTGACCCTTCCTCTCGTCGTGCCGTTCCGCCAAGGCCTCGGAGGCGGAAGCGTAGCGGTCCGCTAGAGCGAACAGCTCACGAACCGACGTTGGCGGCTTCCGGGACATCTTCTTGATGAGATCAGGGTCGCTGACCCCCTTCTGGAAGGCAGCTATCACGACCGCATCCGTGACATCCCGAACAGTGCTTTTCCTGTGCATGAAGCGCTTGACGAACTCCCGCAGGGACTCATTCCTCTTTTGGTGCAGCTGATGAGGTCCCGAGGGTGCCAGGGTGCTCATAAGTGCCTTGGAAATTTGAAATAAAGCTGCTCACACGAGTCTCCCCAGGAATCTATAGAGTTATTTGGGAGTCCATGAGCTGTGCTTGGCCCGAGGCGAGAGAGTAACCGGCAAGTAATTTGCCATTACTTTCTGATCCCCCCGGCAACCCTGACCGCTAGAGCGTACACCTGTAACCAAGCCTCTGGGTCCCTCTCACCATCAAACCTAGTGATGCCCTTGGGGTTAAACCCCTCAGGCCAAACCACTCGGCGAAGGTGAGGGGTAAACGCACGAACCCCTTCAATGACCCCGCGATAACCCCCGGGCGGTGATCGTCGTGGAGGGGATCGGGCTTGGCGTGCTTCGCGATCTCGTGGAAGGATGTCGTAACGTTCATACTCGTCGGCATGACGGCGTTGCTCCTCCCTTTCTCGGTCGCGGCGCCTGGCGTCGAGGTCAGAATGGAGATCGCGGTTGAGGCTGTGTCGCAAGTCGTCCCCGCGGGGAGAAATATAACGTCCCCGGTGGGGGGCTTCACGATCCGGCCGATCGGCCGTCTGGTCCTAGCCGAGTCGCGTGATCGCGCTTTGCCGCGGTCGGCCTGGGCTCTTTGGATCGCCGCCGTCACCATGGCCTTTACTTGGGCCACGATCGGGGCGGCTGGATTGCCAGCCCCCAGCATGGGGCTCAAGGTATCCAGGAGTGTCTTGGAGGCGACGATATTCTTCTGTGGAGTATGGAAGACCGCTTGGTCCCCCACCTTGGCTTGCAGAATGTCTTCATTGACACCACGGGCGTGGTCTCGTAGGGCACGCGCTCGCGCGTCCAGCTCTGTTCTTTGGCCGCCTTCCAAGTCGGCGGCGGCCGATGTGTCGAGGCGTTTTTGCGAATCCGCCCGCGAGCCTTCGATCACGCAGACTCTGCGAAAATTCTAGCAACTCTCCAGCTGTCTTCTGACTCGGCCGGTGAGCTGGGCGAACCCGAAGGGGATAGCTCCAGGCGCTCGGAGGTGCCGAGTGGTTTGGCAGTGAGAACACCTACCATTCGGGACTCAACACCCGTTGATCCAACTCCCTGGCGGGGCCGAGTCTTCGGTCCCCTACTCAGTGCTTTTGAGCACGAGACAGGGGGACCTCCCGATCTGCGCGGAAGTCGTGACGATGGCTCGCGGGAGACCTCGCCGTGCTGGAACGCGGCCTCCTCAGGGAGGGAAAGATTCCCAAGGCTGTTGGCGATGAAGATCAGGCTTCCGAAGCGGAAAACCTGATTCGGAGAGAAAACTGTGAAGACTCCGCTGGTTGGAGCCATCAAGCTCAAAGGGGATCTTGACACGAGCCCCTACCTGGCGCGCCAACTGTCGACGATCGGTTCCGCCGGCAATGAAATTTGTGATTCTAGGGGATTCGTGCGAGATCAGAGCAAGATGGTAACACAGGATGCGAGGGCGATCTTTTTAGACAGGTTCGGGCTCTCGCAGAGGAGATAATACCCTAGTCCTGTGTTCTTGGATATCTGGATGTGGTCTCCTTTTTTTCCTCTCCCCTTTTTAGGGTTGTTCCCTCCCCCTTATATACTGGGAGAAGGGTACGTTACAAATGGGCGCCACCTGGCGCTGGACCAGGTGGATTCATGAGTATGTGGTTTGTCTCTGTCTGCCGAGCCCCACTATGTCTAGGGGATTTGGTCGTTCCTTTCCCGACCCACGCCTGCCGATCCGCCAGGTTCTGGTGCCAACAGGCTCTGCCGGCGCCAGGTTGCTGGCTTTACTTTCGACGGGGTTGTCCTGACGCGGCGCGAAGCTTCGTCGAGGGGACAACCAGCTGCCTTGGGGAGGAAGTCGGGCCATGGCTATGGTCTCTTCGTAGTGCTTCTAGGCTCTGGGCCTACTGCACCGTCCTCGGCCCAGTCGGGCATAGGCTCCTCTTGCGGGACCCCCACCTCAGGCATCCCACAGTTCTTTATAAGAACCGATTGTGATACTACGAATATCCCAATCGGTTGCAGTGAGAACCGATTGTGATACTGTACCTATCCCAATCGGTTTCAAGAAAGAACCGATTGTGATGATGTTACTGTCCACCGTCCGAAAATAGCCTCACATTCACAATATGACACAAATAGCCCCGCATTCACAATATGACACATTCATCACAATCCACAATATCACAGAACATATATACATCACAATCTACACATATTACATTCACATTAATATTGTTTACAATCTGTAACAGATCACATTGACATAAATTTTGTTTACACTTTATGGACTAGTATTTGCTTGAATGGTCTCTATATCTACCATCCTCCGTTATAACTTCTATCCAGTACCACTGGCATAAATGGTCTCGTAATTTCTTGAGATCAGTGTTGGTTAGGCTCTTCTGGAGGATATCAAGGTCCTGCAAAATAGATAGTAGTGCATTAATATATTTAAGTCTTAAATTTTGATTGTAAAAGGCTGATAGTATTATGCTTGTAAACAAATATCACATTGACAGTAGTGCAAATAATCAGCTCTATACCTTAGGGAAACGATCTGCGCGACCAACCAAAATGAGCATGTGATGCCTCACGTAAAAGCCACACAGATCATCGCACCCTTGTTGATGACACTGTGAACAAAGAAACTTAAATTAGGAGACGAATTAAAAATAGGTGTCAGAAATAAATCCTATGATAGACACTTGTACCTTGAAGCGCTTCCACTCCAGTTTGGTGCCTTGTTTATCATTGTGTCGGCCATATTCAGCAACGTAAGACAAGAAAGCCCTATACATTGGAGAGATGCCATTAAGGTAAAAAACATCTAACGTAGTTGAATATGTAAAGCGTTAGGTTAGAGGAATGTACTTACTTCTGCAAAACAGACTCGATCGCATAGTCCATCGGTCTATTTTCGAGTGAGTTCAACGTGTAGACCTTGTTTTGACTCGGAACAACCACAAGTAGAACCCAATGATTGCTTATTACACGGTACACAGTGCAAGAGAATAAGTTCATATACGGTTGAAGTGTGTACATGTAATTGAATTGTATAGTAGTACATACTCCTGGTGGTACGGGAAGAGAATGAAGTCCTTTTTCGCCTCGTCATGCAATGACTGCTTGATGTATCCTGCAAGGAACTCCGATTGAAGCCTAGCCATGGTCGCAGACACCATCTCGGGGTCGACAAACCCGACAGGGTGTCGACCCGTCACGGCTCGCTGCCTCATGATCCTGCAATTCATGTTAATTGTTAAAAAATATAATACAAAATCAGTAAAAAGTCATATGAATGAGTATGGTGCGATACTCACAGCGTCCAGGATCGTATGGTAGAAATATCGACGGTTTTCAAGCTGTACATAAAGTACAGGTCCTCAAAACCGACTGGGAAGGTCCCATCCTCTTTGCGGTGGAATTGTCCCCCTCGATACTTCACTATGAAATCGTGGCGAGGCTCGGCCTCATGTGACCTATCGATGTACCATCCATGTAGGTGGCGAGTGAACAAGCCTAAAGTATTCAATTCATGGCTTGCGATAAAGGGCTTTCCATGTATGTACCGCTTGTGATCATCAGGGTGCTCTGTGTCATCTGACAACTTTGCCTTCTTCACGGAGGGACTCCCTGAACTCTGCTTTGTGTCTTTAGTCAGCGTGGTAGAAGTCCTTTTGCGCACCACCTGCGCATCAAAGATTTGTAGCTGCAAATGAGGTGCAGGAGGTGCAATTGCAGCCCTAGGTGCAAAGTTGTGTAGCAAAGGCGAGAGCATGTGCATCGAGTAGCGAGGAGCAGGAAGCGAGCGGAAGCAGTGCGATGCAGCGATAGTAGTAGGAGGAGTAGCGATATGATGTGCAGGTGCAGCACCAATAGTAGTAGTAGCAGGAGCAGGAGAAGCAGGAGCATGAGTAGTAGGTGTAGCAGTATGTCGGGACCCCGAATTTGCAAATCCGGACCCTCTGTGTATTCAGCACTAGTCCAGGAACGCGCTAGTGCACACAGTCTTAACATCGGTAAATATCACAATCATACCAATCGATACTATCAAAGTACTTTATTAATAAAAGGGTTACTTGACCTTATGGCCAAGATACAAATATATATGCCTTGCAAGGCGAAACTTATTCAGAGAGAAACAATAGCAGCGGAAAATCAAATAAACTGCGGGCGCCATCCAAAGATACCACAGGCAACTGATCGGGCTCGCATCCCTAAGTAGTCGGGTCCTCTTGGAGTTCCTCCTCCAAAGCCGGGCGTAATCTCCTCTTCAACTGGTATTGTGTTGAGGCAAGGGTGAGTACTTGGTACTCAAAGCAAGTCATGCATGTAATGCAAGCTAATATACTATATGCATGGCTTAGTACAAAGGAATAGCTCAGGGTATATTTGCAAAGAAACAACTTTTGACAAGTAATACAAGTAGATTCGAAAGCGAGAAATAAGTAAAGCATAAATAACTTTTCAAGAAGTTTAACAAACATTTTTCCCATCCTACACCATATTTCCATCATCTTTCTTGTTAAACCAACCCATCTTTTCAAAACCAAGTTATTTTCGTAAAATCTAACCCTTGACTCAGAATTCCCGAGCATTGTCCAAGATCGTGGACTCGGCTATTCAAATAGATTCTACACTCTGCAGAGGTTATGCACTTTACCCACAAGATACAGCCAAACACCACAAAGGCGAGTTCAGTAACAAAGCCTTTCTAAGCCTCAAACAACACAGGTGGTCCTCTCCTGGTTCGTGCTCTACACCATCCCTTCCCTTAGCCAAGGCGAAGTATGGGACCAACACACCGTTAGATGGGTATCCGGCCACAACCACGATACGCCTCCCGCACAATCACACAAAAGGTGTAATCGACACCCGAGGCTCCACAAGTGAGTCCTTAGCGACTTAGTCAACTAGGGCCGCCCCATTCCAGCCATGTGGTTGCAAGTATGACCCAGTTCAAAGGCTTGCAAGGTTAAGTCCTTAGAGTGACCAGGGCAAGACTACCCGAAAACCAAATCATCATCCCGATTGCCACACTGCCCACTGATTACTCTTGCCACATGCCCTAAACGAAATCAAGCTTATCAAACCCCGCCTGATTACCATGCACCACGTGCCATCAACATCACATGATACTTTTCCAAAACAGGTTCAATATATCATTAATTCAATATTAGCATTTGATTATCCAAAATCATGTCATGAGCACGTAAAGTGTGTCTAAGCAAGATACTACAACGATCTAAACCCATGTTGGCAATTTAATAATGTCCAACTAGTAAACCACAACTAGGGTGACAAAGGGTCATGGCACATACTTAAGTAATCAAGGTGTCATATAGCAAATTGGTATTTATCTAACTCCCCATGTTTAAGCAAAGTATGTTGCTAATTGAACTAGCATGCAATAGTTTAAATCAAAATAGATTTCAAATAGGATCAATATGGTCAAAGCACAACTTGCCTTCAAAAAGTACTTGCTCTTGGTCTTGAGTTGGATCCTGAGTCAACACTTCTCCCTCGAATCCTTCCAAGCACTTCAACGCTCTACTCGTAAAGCGTGCAAATAGCAAATACACAAATAAACACTATGCAAAAGATCCCAAAACTCCAAATAAAATCCATAAACAGAGAGAACATAATTTTCTGGATTTTTAGAAACTGGAATCACAAATTTGGAGTTAAAACGCATAAAAGTTATGATTATTTAAAGTTTAAATAATCAATTAAATAATTTTACAGAGAAAACTTTAGTCCAAAATTAAATAAAATTCATATTTAGGTAGATCTTAATTTTATACAAATTTAGAAATTTGAATCACTCAAATCGGAGTTGAAACGCAAAAGTTATAGCGATTGAAGTTTGAATCTAAATTTGAAATCATTATTCGAATTAATAAATCATTTTCTTTTTCGAAATTAATTATTGCGTCGCAAGCGACACGTGGCAGCTCCTGATTGGCCTCGCCGACGCCAGCCGGTCCATGGGCTCGGTCCACGCTCGGCTCGGGTCCACGGTGGACTCGGTCCACGGCCACGTGGATCGACATGTGGGCTCACTCGGGTGACGCCATTGCCGACGCCGCTTGGCGGGTTAGCCATCGACATGCGGGCCTCGACACGCGGCCCGGCGTGTCGGCGTTACACGACGCCAGCGTGGGCCGGCGCCGACCGCTGGCCGGTCCAACTTCCCGACACGTGGCGCCAATCTCGCCCGCTGGTTTGAAAATCAGCGGCGCGGATTGGATCCAGGGTTTAACACGTTGAAACTACTCGATGCTCAGGCCGCTCGATCTAGATCGGACGGTCCAGATCTAATCCTATAATCGCATCGCTACGGACGCGTGGCGACAGGAACCGCTGATCTTGATCCAACGGCCCAGATCTAATCGGGTTTGGAACACGTGAACTCACCTCAACCGTCCGATCCGGATCCGACGGTGCACAGAGCTCGCGAGGGCTGATGGCTTCGTGGTGGCGCACGGCTGCCGGAGTTGAAGACGACGACGAACCCAACGGCGTTCCGGGGTTGCTCCGGCGAGATGAAGGGTCCCTTCGGGTGCGTCTCGTCGCGGTGAGTCCGGATCTGAGGTCAACGGCGGCAGGGGACGGCGGACGGCGGTGAACGGGCAAAGACTGCGTGGCGGAGCAGCAAGAATTCACGCGCGAGCTCAGACGGCTAAACGGGCGGCGACTTAGCCTCGGTGAAGTAGAGAAGGGAGGGCGGAATCACGGCGGTCCTCGGTATGCCCGGGCATTAAATAGCCTCGCCTGCGTGCGTAAAACGGAAACCTAACACTGCTACGGCCCGGGCGCGGCGGCGGAGTCCACTTCGGACTTCGTGAAGACGAAATCGTGGCCGCCCACGTGGCACAACTAACGCCACGATCGCCGGGCGCGACCGGTCCGGTCCCGACACTCGGCTCTGGTTTCCAAGTGATCTCAGTTGGATCTTGATCCAACGGTTGGGATTGATTAGGGTTAGGAGTGGGTTCGGTCGAGTCAATCGCTCGGTCGGACTCGAGTCCGACTCGGCTCGCTGAACAAGATTTGACCCGAGTTGGATTTTCCAATGAATTAATATTTAAAATAATTCCTAGTAATTCATTTAATTCATTAAAAATAGCAAATGACTCGTAAAAATTCCGGAAAAATTAGAAAATATTTTGGATCATTTTGGACTCAAATAAAATATTTCCAACAAAAATTTATTTGCAAAATTAAATTCTTTAATTATTTCAAAATGGAATAAATTCAAATAAATTCCAAATAATTCCAAATAAATTCGAGAAAATTCCAAAATTCACCAAAGTGCCACATCACACATGAATTTAAGGAAAGCAAAATTTTGGGGTGTTACAAACCTCCCCTTAATAGAATCTCGTCCCTAGATTCGTGGCTTACTAAAGGAATAGGTTTGGAAATTCTTTCTTCAAATCCTCTTCACAGCTCCCAAGTCGCCGCTCTCTGCATGGTTGCTCCACTGAACTCTACAGAAACGGGTTGACTTGTTTCTAGTTTCTCGATCCATTGTGTCTAGAATCCCCACGAGATACTCCTTATAAGTCAAATCCTCTTGCAACTCAATTGATTCTAATCTGTTATGCTCTCAGAACTCGAGACACTTCTTTAATCGGGACACATGGAATACATCATGTACTCTCGCTAACGATTGTGGCAACTCTAGCCGATAAGCAACTTCGCCTCTGTGCTCAAAATCTTAAATGGTCCAACATAACGGGTGCAAGTTTCCCTTTGGCATGGAACCTCTTAACTCCCCGAGAGGCGAATCTCGAGGTATACAAAGTCTTCTCGGTTCAAAACTCAAATCTCGGCGACGATTGTCAAGATAACTCTTTTGTCGAGATTGGGCTATCTTCAACCTTTCCCTAATCATGGCGACCGCTTCTTCAAACCTCTTGAAGAATATCAGTTCAAAGACACGGCGCCACGGTCTCATTCCAATTCAATGGCGTCCGACAGTGGTCGACCATACAAAGGCCTCAAAAGGTGACATCTCAGAACTAGCCTGATAACTATTGTTGTAACTAAACTCTCGGCATACGGCAAACTCTTATCCCAAGAGGTAGCATAAGCTAATGCACAAGCTCTTAGCATATCCTCCAGACCTGGTTGACTCTTTCTGGCCTGGTCCATCCGTCGTGTGGATGATAAGTCGTACATCTTGAAGTTTAAACGGGTTCCCATGGCTTCATGCAACTTATTCCGTAACCTTGAGGTAAATTGGGTACCTCACATCGATACAATCCTCTTTGGCACTCCGTGCAAACAAACAACCACGATCATGTATAATTCTGCTAATTTATCTCCCGAGTAAGTGGTCTTTACGGGGATAAAATGGCTACCTTAGTCAAGCGATCCACTATAACCCATATGGAGTCATAACCTCCTTGAGTCTTCGGCAAACCGGTAATGAAATCCATTCCGATTTCCTCCCACTTCCACTCGTATTTTCAGCGGTTGTAGCAATCCTGGCGGTCTCTCGATGCATTGCCTTGACTCTCCGGGCATACGCCGCACAATGCAACATGCTCGGCAACTTCACGTTTCATACTCGGCCACCGTAATCTCTCCTTCAGATCCCGATACATCTTGGCGCTTCAGGATGAATCGAGTACTTGAGTCATGGGCTTCTTCCAAAATCAGCCGCTTTAACTCCTCCTTGTCGTGCACACAAATCCGATCCTTCATCCATAACGTGCCTTGCTCATCCAATTTGAAGTCCTCTCGCCTTGCCTTCCTCCTTGATGGACTTAATCCCTGCGGATCTTGTCATCATCCTTCCGTCCTTCTCGGATCTGATCCTCTAAAGTAGGCTTTACTTCCAAGCATGCCAAGAATCCGCTTAGGTACAACCTCAATCTTCATTTTCTCGAAAATCCTTACATAACTCATCCCGACTTGTGGCTAGCAACGCACTCACTGTGATGGCTTTTCCGACTCAGAGCATCGGCTACTACGCTGGCCTTCCCGGATGGTAATGGATTCCAACATTATAGTCCTTGATTAACTCCAACCATCTCCTCTCGCCTCATATTCAGATCTGACCGGGTGAATATGTACTTAAGGCTCTTATGATCCGTATATACCTCACATCTGCTTCCAATCGATAGTGACGCCATATCTTCAAAGCATGCACTACGGCAAATAACTCTAAGTCATGTGTCGGATAATTTTCCTCATGCGGCCTCAATCGCTTTGATGCATAAGCGTTTACCTTTCCATTCTCGTGCATCAAGACACATCCAAGTCCTTGGCGCGATGCGTCACAATAAATATCGGCTTTGAGCAACATCCGTAGAACTAACACCGTGCCGATGTCAATCGCTTCTTCGACTCCACAAATCCTTTCTCACATTCTCAAGCGCCCATGCAAACTTCTTCTCCTTCTTCAGCAATTGTGTAAGGGGTTTCGCAATCGCCGAAAGCCTTCGATGAAACGGCGGTAGTATCCTCGCCATTCCAAGGAAACTCCGAACTGGTCACCGTCTTTGGTTGTTCCCAATGTAACACCGCTTCTACTTTGCTTGGATCCACGGCGACTCCTTCAAGCGGTCATTACATGTCCAAGAAACTCCACTTTGTCCTTCCAAAAGTCACACTTGTCGAACTTGGCGAAAAGTTGCTGTTCCTCGCCTTTTCCAAAACTCGCCTCAAGTGTTCGGCATGTTCATCCTCTGCCTTGGAGTAGACCAGGATATCGTCTATGAACACGACGACAAACTTGTCCAAATATTCCATGAACACCTTATTCATCATATTCATGAAATAAGAGGCGCATTCGTCAGCCCAAAGGACATAATCAGAACTCGTAATGTCCATATCTTGACGAGAATGCGCCTTCGAATATCTTCTCGATCGGATCTTCAATCGATGGTATCCCGATCTCAGATCAATCTTGGAGAAAACTCCGCTCCTCTTAATCGATCAAACAAATCATCAATCCTGGTAGCGGATACTTATTCTTCACGGTGACTTCATTGAGTGCACGGTAGTCAATGCACATCCCGAAACTCCCGCCCTTCTTCTTGACAAACAAAACTGGTGCTCCCCACGGCATTTAACTTGGTCTCGATAAATCCTTTATCCATTAACTCTTCCAAATTGCTTTCTTCATCTCTACCAACTCCTCGTAGACATCCGATAGGTCTCTTTGCTATCGGTCTTGTACTGTACAAGCTCTATCACAAACTCTATGTCCCTCGCCTCGCGGCATACTGTAGATCCTCGGAAAAACGCTCAGGTACTCATTCACTACCGAACATCCTCTATGCTGATTGCCTTGGTACTGTTAACCATCAATCGCTCCATCTCTAACCGCAGCTGGCTTGAAATTCCACTTTCTTCCCACACTGCTCTCAATCGAGATAGTCCTTCGTCCACAATCCAATACAACCTTGTGCTTGGATAACCAATCCATTCCCAATATGACGCTCTAAGGTCCGGGTCTCCAAAATTATAAGGTTTGCTAGGAATTCTATTCCATCTATTAGTATTCTCACCTTTAACATCCTACTTCCGCTCGAGTTCTAACTGTGGGTTTGAACTAAAAGCATGCACTTAAGTCTTGCAATCCTTAAGTCATTTCTAGTAGCAAAGCCTTGCGAAACAAACGAATGCTAAGCTCCAGAGTCGAACAAAACTGTTGCAGGTGTATGAGTTAACAAGTAACTTACCCAAGACTGACGTCTCAGAGCATTTTGCAAAGGCATCTGCGGTGACATGGTTGACTCGGCCTCTCACCACGGTCCTGGGTGTGGCTCTGGTCTTTGGCGTCCTAGCCGGGTGGTTCCTAGATTGAAGCGAACTGGGTCACTCCTGCTGTCTTCTTTGGACAATCATGGCAAAGTGTCCTGGCTCGTTGCTTGTAACAAATGCTCAACTCTTTCCTTGCCGACTGCCTCGAGTAGCGTTTCTAGCGGGGCCGGGTCTGCGATAGTTTTGACTGGCGTGTCTTGGTGCTGAGGATGGTGTCCTTGTCGCACTCATGCGTTGGAATCAAGAATTGATTTGGTGCAACTCTCAAGCGCTGCGCCCTCGACGTGATCCTTGCTGTTGCATCCTGCGCTTCGCTCTCCTCCGGTTCCTTGCGCTTGTCCTCAAGAATAAGTGCCTTATTCACCAACTCTTGGAAATCTGGAAAGGTGTGGGTGATCAATCCTACTTGCAATCCCGAGTTAAGTCCCTTCATGAAACGAGATCGCCTGGATTTATCTGTCGCTACATCCTCAAAGCGTAGCGTGCTAGCTGTGTGAACTTGTTCGTAGTCGGCCACCGGCTGATTACCTTGCTTCAGTGCTCAACTCCTCCTTCTTAAGGTCCATGATTCCTTCAGGCACGTGATAACGCTTTAATGCAATCGTGAACTCTTCCCAAGTGATATCTTGAGGGTTCTCTGCGTGGCACGTAAGTTCTCCCACCATTCGGCATTGCTCTTCCAACCGATGAGAAGCGTAAAGTACCTTCTCATTCCCTATGCATTGAGCTATGTGTAGCTTCCTCTCAATTGATCTTAACCAATCATCGGCCTCCAATGGATTGGCATTCCCAGAGAAAGTGGGTGGGTGAGTCCTCATGAACTCTCGACACTTTGTATTCTCGCGTGGTCCCCGACAACCTGATTAGCAAAGTGGCCTGAGCAAGGATTTGCTGCATTTGTTGCATCATAGCATGCATCAATCGAGTCCGAGCAGCAAGAAATGCTCCAAAATTCTGCATATCATCTCGGCGGTCGTGCTCTATCATTAGGGTTTTCTGGCGAGAACCACTCCCATTGCTTCCAAAGTTCCCACGGTGTTCACCATCTGGCCGATTTGCTCTAGGTTTAGAGATGAGAGGGAAACAAGAATAGACAAGTAATATGGAACTTATGCGGGCGAAAGAGGTAACTTTAAGGTCCATCTTTATTATTAATAACTTGGTATGGTCACATAATGCCTAAGGGCCTTGCAACACATAATGCACACTCAAAGAAACAAAGCAAATCCAAATCGAACTAACTCTGGAATCTAACGCCTAAAGGGTGACTCTTTATTCTATGACTCGACTCGGCGAAGAAGTCTCACTATAGAACCTATGCTCACTCATCGAGAAAACCTCCACGGCCTGGGTACGGGCGCTGTGGCATAGGCGCGAAACAATCGCCATGTCCAGCAACTGTGTCCTCTATGGTAGTCGAAGAAGCAGTGTCCTCATCGAGATCTGACTCCTCTGGATCCGCTCGTGTAGCTCGAGATCTTGGTTCGGGTCCGGGTCCGCATAAAGTCATCTCCAACTCGCCAATCCTTCGTAGAAGGTGTGCCACATACTCTTGAGCTTCCCGCCATCTCGCTCTTCTCGCCGTGATCTCCTTGCGGGCCTTCGTAGCTCCTTGCTTGTATTATCTAGTACATCCTCCTGGCGACGACAAATCGTGCCAACCGTGTAACCGTGGCATCCTCATCCCGAATCTCCTTCGGTCAAGAAGGTTATCGCTGCGCGGATGGTAACGGAACACCGCGGTTTCCAACTCTCTGGCGTAGATACGGTAATGTGCCGCATTGCTCGTCGTGATACTTCTTGGATACCCATCTGCATTGTAGATCTCCTGGCGGTAAAGGTATCGGGCGATTGCCTGGCCCTTTTTCCTAGCGGTACCTCAATCCTCACGCCACAAGCCTTGATCAATCCCGCTTGTCCGATCACTTCCACTTGGTATTGGGGCTTCTCAAAATCTCCGAGAGTCTGTAGCATATGCCAAAGTTCCGCGGCGTGACTAACTCCCAGATCAACGTAGTTGAACTCTTCCTCCATCTCATCACAAGAGTGCTTTACGTAAGAACTCGGAATTTTTAAATTGTGACAAGGTAAGGGAAAATTCCAGCAAGAGACAAGAAAAGAGAGAAGGGGATAAGTCGAGAGGTCATTTCTTATCTTGACAACTTTTTAGCTTTAGAAAATAGGTTTTATCCTCACTACGACCATTCTAGCTAGGGTTGAGCCTACAAATAAGTATGGCTCGATACCACCTCTGTCGGGACCCCGAATTTGCAAATCCGACCTCTGTGTATTCAGCACTAGTCCAGGAACGCGCTAGTGCACACAGTCTTAACATCGGTAAATATCACAATCATACCAATCGATACTATCAAAGTACTTTATTAATAAAAGGGTTACTTGACCTTATGGCCAAGATACAAATATATATGCCTTGCAAGGCGAAACTTATTCAGAGAGAAACAATAGCAGCGGAAAATCAAATAAACTTCGTGGCGCCATCCAGTATACCACAGGCAACTGACTGGGCTCGCATCCCTAAGTAGTCGGGTCCTCTTGGAGTTCCTCCTCCAAAGCTGGCGTAATCTCCTCTTCAACTGGTATTGTGTTGAGGCAAGGGTGAGTACTTGGTACTCAGCAAGTCATGCACAGAATGCAAGCTAATATACTATATGCATGGCTTAGTACAAAGGAATAGCTCAGGGTATATTTGCAGTAAACAACTTTTGACAAGTAATACAAGTAGATTCGAAAGCAGTAGAAATAAGTAAAGCATAAATAACTTTTCAAGAAGTTTAACAAACATTTTTCCCATCCTACACCATATTTCCATCATCTTTCTTGTTAAACCAACCCATCTTTTCAAAACCAAGTTATTTTCAGAAAATCTAACCCTTGACTGTAATTCCCGAGCATTGTCCAGTACCGTGGACTCGGCTATTCAAATAGATTCTACACTCTGCAGAGGTTATGCACTTTACCCACAAGATACAATAAACACCACAAAGGCGAAGTTCCCGTAATAAAGCCTTTCTAAGCCTCAAACAACACAGGTGGTCCTCTCCGGTTCGTGCTCTACACCATCCCTTCCTTAGCCAAGGCGAAGTATGGGACCAACACACCGTTAGATGGGTATCTGGCCACGCCCACGATACGCTCCCCGCACAATCACACAAAAGGTGTAATCGACACCCTGAGGCTCCACAAGTGAGTCCTTAGCGACTTAGTCAACTAGGGCCGCCCCATTCCAGCCATGTGGTTGCAAGTATGACCCAGCTCAAAGGCTTGCAAGGTTAAGTCCTTAGAGTGACCAGGGCAAGACTACCCGAAACCAAATCATCATCCCCGATTGCCACACCTGCCCACCTGATTACTCTTGCCACATGCCCCGCCGAAAATCAAGGATCAAACTCCCGCTTGATTACAATGCACCACGTGCCATCAACATAACAAGATACTTTACCAAAACAGGTTAAATATATCATTAATACAATATTAGCATTTGATTATCAAAATTCATGACATGAGCACGAGTGTGTCTAAGCAAAGATACTACAACGATCTAAACCCATGTTGGCAATTTAATAATGTCCAACTAGTAAACCACAACTAGGGTGACAAAGGGTCATGGCACATACTTAAGTAATCAAGGTGTCATATAGCAAATTGGTATTTATCTAACCCCCATGTTTAAGCAAAGTATGTTGCTAATTGAACTAGCATGCAATAGTTTAAATCAAAATAGATTTCGAAATAGGATCAATATGGTCAAAGCACAACTTGCCTTCAAAAAGTACTTGCTCTTGGTCTTGAGTTGGATCCTGAGTCAACACTTCTCCCTCGAATCCTTCCTAAGACTTCAACGCCTACTCGTAAAGCGTGCAAATAGCAAATACACAAATAAACACTATGCAAAAGATCCCAAAACTCCAAATAAAATCCATAAACAGAGAGAACATAATTTTCTGGATTTTTAGAAACTGGAATCACAAATTTGGAGTTAAAAGCATAAAAGTTATGATTATTTAAAGTTTAAATAATCAATTAAATAATTTTACAGAGAAAAACTTTAGTCCAAAAATTAAATAAAATTCATATTTAGGTAGATCTTAATTTTATACAAATTTAGAAATTTGAATCACTCAAATCGGAGTTGAAACGCAAAAGTTATAAGCGTTTGAAGTTTGAATCTAAATTTGAAATCATTATTCGAATTAATAAATCATTTTCTTTTTTCGAAATTAATTATTGCGCCAAGAAGGACACGTGGCAGCTCCTGATTGGCCTGCTGACGCCAGCCGGCCCATGGGCTCGGCCCACGCCGCTCGGGTCCACGGTGGACTCGGTCCACGGCTCACGTGGATCGACATGTGGGCTCACTTTCCGGGTGACGTCATTCGGCGTCGGCGCTGGCTGGGTTAGCCATCGACATGCGGGCCCTTCGACACGCGGGCCTCGCGTGTCGGGCCGCCACACGACGCGCTGCTGGACGGCGCCGACCGTCGGTCCAACTTCCCGACACGCGTGGCGCAATCTCGTCCGCTGGTTTGAAAATCAACCGCCGGATTGATCCAGGGTTTAACACGTTGAAACTACTCGATGCTCGCTGGTCGCTCGATCTAGATCGGACGGTCCAGATCTAATCCTATAATCGCATCGCTACGGCATCGCGGCGATTGTGAACCGCTGATCTTGATCCAACGGCCCGCATCTAATCGGGTTTGGAACACGTGAACTCACCTCAACCGTCCGATCCGGATCCGACGGCACGAGCTCGCGCGAGGGCCGATGGCTTCGTGGTGGCGCACGGCTGCCGGAGTTGAAGACGACGACGAACCCAACGGCGTTCCGGTTGCTCGGCGAGATGAAGGGTCCCTTCTGCGCCTCGTCGCGGTGAGTCCGGATCTGAGGTCAACGGCGGCAGGGATCACGGCGGCGGCGAACGGGCAAAGACCGTGGCGGAGCAGCGCAACTACGGCGAAGCTCGCACGGCTAAACGGGCGGCGACTTAGCCTCGTGAAGTAGAGAAGGGAGGGCGCGAATCACGGCGGTCTCGGTATGCCGGGCATTAAATAGCCTCGCCTGGTGCGTAAAACGGAAACCTAACTTGCTACGGCGGGCGGCGCGGGCGGAGTCCAGCTCGGACTCGGTGAAGACGACGAAATCGTGGCCGCCCACGTGGCACAACCAACGGCCACGATCGCGCGGCGCGACGGTCCGGCCCCGACACTCGGCCTGGGTCCAAGTGGATCTCACCGCTGGATCTTGATCCAACGTGGGATTGATTAGGGTTAGGAGTGGGTTCGGCCGAGTCAATCAACCTCTGTCGGACTCGAGTCCGACTTTCGATTGATTGAACAAGATTTGACCCGAGTTGGATTTTCCAATGAATTAATATTTAAAATAATTCCTAGTAATTCATTTAATTCATTAAAAATAGCAAATGACTCGGAAAAATTCCGTAAAAATTGGAAAATATTTTGGATCATTTTGGACTCAAATAAAATATTTCCAACAAAAATTTATTTGCAAAATTAAATTCTTTAATTATTTCAAAATGGAATAAATTCAAATAAATTCCAAATAATTCCAAATAAATTCCAGAAAATTCCAAAATTCACCAAAGTGCCACATCACACATGAATTTAAGGAAAGCAAAATTTTGGGGTGTTACAAACCTCCCCTTAATAGAATCTCGTCCCGAGATTCGTGGCTTACTAAAGGAATAGGTTTGGAAATTCTTTCTTCAAATCCTCTTCGCTCCCTAAGTCGCTTCGCTTCGCATGGTTGCTCCACCGAACTCTACGTAAACGGGTTGACTTGTTTCTAGTTTCTCGATCCATTGTGTCTAGAATCCCCACTGATACTCCTTATAAGTCAAATCCTCTTGCAACTCAATTGATTCTAATCGGTGTCTGCTCCTCAGAACTCGAGACACTTCTTTAATCGGGACACATGGAATACATCATGTACTCCTCGCTAACGATTGTGGCAACTCTAGCCGATAAGCAACTTCGCCTCTGTGACTCAAAATCTTAAATGGTCCAACATAACGGGTGCAAGTTTCCCTTTGGCATGGAACCTCTTAACTCCCCGAGAGGCGTAACTCGAGGTATACAAAGTCTTCTCGTTCAAAACTCAAATCTCGCGACGATTGTCAAGATAACTCTTTTGTCGAGATTGGGCTATCTTCAACCTTTCCCTAATCATGGCGACCGCTTCTTCAAACCTCTTGAAGAATATCAGGTCCAAAGACACGGCGCCGCCTGCCTCATTCCAATTCAATGGCGTCCGACAGTGGTCGACTCATACAAAGGCCTCAAAAGGTGACATCTCAGAACTAGCCTGATAACTATTGTTGTAACTAAACTCGGCATACGGCAAACTCTTATCCCAAGAGGTAGCATAAGCTAATGCACAAGCTCTTAGCATATCCTCCGTAATCTGGTTGACTCTTTCTTGGCCTGGCCCATCCGTCTGTGGATGATAAGTCAGATCAAGTTTAAACGGGTTCCCATGGCTTCATGCAACTTATTCCGTAACCTTGAGGTAAATTGGGTACCTCTGTCCGATACAATCCTCTTTGGCACTCCGTGCAAACAAACAACCTCGATCATGTATAATTCGCTAATTTATCTCCCGAGTAAGTGGTCTTTACGGGATAAAATGGCTACCTTAGTCAAGCGATCCACTATAACCCATATGGAGTCATAACCTCCTTGAGTCTTCGGCAAAACCTGTAATGAAATCCATTCCGATTTCCTCCCACTTCCACTCGTGTATTTTCAGCGGTTGTAGCAATCCTGCTGGTCTCTCGATGCATTGCCTTGACTCTCTGGCATACGCCGCACAATGCAACATGCTCGGCAACTTCACGCTTCATACTCGGCCACCGTAATCTCTCCTTCAGATCCTCGATACATCTTGGCGCTCTGTGATGAATCGAGTACTTGGAGTCATGGGCTTCTTCCAAAATCGGGCCGCTTTAACTCCTCCTTGTCGTGCACACAAATCCGATCCTTCATCCATAACGTGCCTTGCTCATCCAATTTGAAGTCCTCGCCTTGCCTTCCTCCTTGATGGACTTAATCCTGCGGATCTTGTCATCATCCTTCGTCCTTCTCGGATCTCGATCCTCTAAAGTAGGCTTTACTTCCAAAGTGCCAAGAATCCGCTTAGGTACAACCTCAATCTTCATTTTCTGAAAATCCTTACATAACTCATCCTCGACTTGTGGCTAGCAACGCACTCACTGTATGGCTTTTCCGACTCAGAGCATCGGCTACACGCTGGCCTTCCCGGATGGTAATGGATTCCAACATTATAGTCCTTGATTAACTCCAACCATCTCCTCGCCTCATATTCAGATCTGACTGGGTGAATATGTACTTAAGGCTCTTATGATCCGTATATACCTCACATCCTGCTTTCCAATCGATAGTGACGCCATATCTTCAAAGCATGCACTACGGCCTAACTCTAAGTCATGTGTCTGATAATTTTCCTCATGCGCCTCAATCGCCTTGATGCATAAGCGATTTACCTTTCCATTCTCGCATCGGACACATCCAAGTCCTTGGCGCGATGCGTCACAATAAATATCGGCTTTGAGCAACATCCTAGAACTAACACCGGCAGCCGATGTCAATCGCTTCTTCACTCCTGAAATCCTTTCTCACATTCTCAAGCGCCCATGCAAACTTCTTCTCCTTCTTCAGCAATTGCGTAAGGGGTTTCGCAATCGCCGAAAGCCTTCGATGAAACGGCGGTAGTATCCTGCCATTCCAAGGAAACTCCGAATCTGGGTCACCGCCTTTGGTTGTTCCCAATGTAACACCGCTTCTACTTTGCTTGGATCCACTGGCGACTCCTTTCAAGCGGTCATTACATGTCCAAGAAACTCCACTTTGTCCTTCCAAAAGTCACACTTGCTTAACTTGGCGAAAAGTTGTCGTTCCTCGCCTTTTCCAAAACTCGCCTCAAGTGTTCGGCATGTTCATCCTCCTGCCTTGGAGTAGACCAGGATATCGTCTATGAACACGACGACAAACTTGTCCAAATATTCCATGAACACCTTATTCATCATATTCATGAAATAAGTCGGGCGATTCGTTCACCCCAAAGGACATAATCAGAAACTCGTAATGTCCATATCTTGACGAGAATGCAGTCTTCGGAATATCTTCCGATCGGATCTTCAATCGATGGTATCCCGATCTCGTATCAATCTTGGAGAAAACTCCGGCTCCTCTTAATCGATCAAACAAATCATCAATCCTGGTAGCGGATACTTATTCTTCACGGTGACTTCATTGAGTGCACGGTAGTCAATGCACATCCCGAAACTCCCGCCCTTCTTCTTGACAAACAAAAACTGGTGCTCCCACGGCGATTTAACTTGGTCTGATAAATCCTTTATCCATTAACTCTTCCAAATTGTTTCTTCATCTCTACCAACTCCTCGGTAGACATCCGATAGGGTCTCTTTGCTATCGGTCTTTGTACTGTACAAGCTCTATCACAAACTCTATGTCCCTGTCTGGCGGCATACCAGGTAGATCCTCGGAAAACGCCTGTGTACTCATTCACTACCGAACATCCTCTATGCTGATTGCCTTGGTACTGTTAACCATCAATCATCCATCTCTAACCGCAGCTGGCTTGAAATTCCACTTTCTTCCCACACGGGCTCTCAATCGAGATAGTCCTTCGCCCACAATCCAATACACCTTGTGCTTGGATAACCAATCCATTCCCAATATGACGCTCTAAGGTCCTGGTCTCCAAAATTATAAGGTTTGCTAGGAATTCTATTCCATCTATTAGTATTCTCACCTCAAACATCCTACTTCCGCTCGAGTTCGAACTGTGGGTTTGAACTAAAAGCATGCACTTAAGTCTTGCAATCCTTAAGTCATTTCTAGTAGCAAAGCCTTGCGAAACAAACGAATGCGTAAGCTCCGTAGTCGAACAAAACTGTTGCAGTGTACTGAGTTAACAAGTAACTTACCCAAGATTTACGACGTCAGTAGCATTTTGCAAAGGTATCTCATGGTGACATGGTTGACTCGGCCTCTCACCACGATGCAGGGTGTGGCTCCTGTCGGGCGCCCTAGCTGGGTGGTTCCTAGATTGAAGCGAATCGGGTCACTCTCGCTGTCTTCTTTGGACAATCATGGCAAAGTGTCTGGCTCGTTGCGCTTGTAACAGCGTCTCACCTGTTCACTTCTTTGCCGATCGCCTCGAGTAGCGAAGTGGGCCGGGTCTCGATAGTTTTGATCAGGTCTTGGTCTTGGTGAGGATGGTGTCCTTGTCGCACTCTGCGGTTGGAATCTGAAGAATTGATTTGGTGCAACTCTCAAGCGCTGTTGCGCTCCCTGGCGTGATCCTTGCTGTTGCATCCTGCGCTTCGCTCTCCTCCAGCTTCCTTGCGCTTGTCCTCAAGAATAAGTGCCTTATTCACCAACTCTTGGAAATCGAAAGGTGTGGGTGATCAATCCTACTTGCAATCCTGAGTTAAGTCCCTTCATGAAACGAGACTGCCTGGATTTATCTGGCCGCTACATCCTCAAAGCGTAGCGTGCTAGCCAGTGAACTTGTTCGTAGCTCGGCCACCGCCGATTACCTTGCTTCGCTGCTCGAACTCCTCCTTCTTAAGGTCCATGATTCCTTCAGGCACGTGATACTGTCGGAATGCAACTGTGAACTCTTCCCAAGTGATATCTTGAGGGTTCTCTGCGTGGCACGTGGTTCTCCCACCATTCGGCGGCTGTTCCTTCCAACTGATGAGAAGCGTAAAGTACCTTCTCATTCCCTATGCATTGAGCTATGTGTAGCTTCCTCTCAATTGATCTTAACCAATCATCGGCCTCCAATGGATTGGCATTCCCAGAGAAAGTGGGTGGGTGAGTCCTCATGAACTCGACGACCTTGTATTCTGGCGTGGTCCCTGATTAACTTGATTAGCAGTGGCCTGAGCAGTGACGTGCTGCATTTGTTGCATCATAGCATGCATCAACTGAGTCTGAGCAGCAAGAAATGCTCCAAAATTCTGCATATCATCTGGCGGTGCTGGTGCTCTATCATTAGGGTTTTCTGCTGGGCGAGAACCACTCCCATTGCTTCCAAAGTTCCCACGGGTGTTCACCATCTGTCGATTTGCTCTAGGTTTAGAGATGAGAGGGAAACAAGAATAGACAAGTAATATGGAACTTATGCGGGGCGAAAGAGGTAACTTTAAGGTCCATCTTTATTATTAATAACTTGGTATGGCTGCTTACAATGCCTAAGGGCCTTGCAACACATACTGCACACTCAGCAAACAAAGCAAATCCAAATCGAACTAACTCTGGAATCTAACGCCTAAAGGGTGACTCTTTATTCTATGACTCGACTCGGCGAAGGAGTCTCACTATAGAACCTATGCTCACTCATCGAGAAAACCTCCACGGCCTGGGTACGGGCGCTGTGGCATAGGCGCGAAACAATCGCCATGTCCAGCAACTGTGTCCTCTATGGTAGTCGAAGAAGCAGTGTCCTCATCGAGATCTGACTCCTCTGGATCTGGCTCGTGTAGCTCGAAATCGGTTCGGGTCTGGTCCGTACAAAGTCATCTCCAACTCGTCAATCCTTCGTAGAAGGTGTGCCACATACTCTTGAGCTTCCCGCCATCTCTGTTCTTCTCTGTCGTGATCTCCTTGCGGGCCTTCAGAGCTCCTTGCTTGTATTATCTAGTACATCCTCCTGGCGACGACAAATCGTGCCAACTGCGGTAACCGCGGGCATCCTCATCCCGAATCTCCTTCGGTCAAGAAGGTTATCGCTGCGCGGATGGTAACGGAACACCGTGTTTCCAACTCTCTGGCGCGAGATACGGTAATGTGCCGCATTGCTCGTCGTGATACTTCTTGGATACCCATCTGCATTGTAGATCTCCGGCAAGGTGCTGTATCGGGCGATTGCTGGGCCCTTTTTCCTAGCAGTACCTCAATCCTCACGCTACAAGCCTTGATCAATCCCGCATGTCCGATCACTTCCACTTGGTATTGGGGCTTCTCAAAATCTCCGAGTGCAGAGCATATGCCAAAGTTCCGCGCGTGACTAACTCCCAGATCAACGTAGTTGAACTCTTCCTCCATCTGTCACAAGAGTGCTTTACGTAAGAACTCGAATTTTTAAATTGTGACAAGGTAAGGGAAAATTCCAGCAAGAGACAAGAAAAGAGAGAAGGGATAAGTCGAGAGGTCATTTCTTATCTTGACAACTTTTAGCTTTAGAAAATAGGTTTTATCCTCACTACGACCATTCTAGCTAGGGTTGAGCCTACAAATAAGTATGGCTCGATACCACCTCTGTCGGGACCCGAATTTGCAAATCCGACCCTCTGTGTATTCAAAGACTAGTCCAGGAACGCGCTTAGTGCACACAGTCTTAACATCGGTAAATATCACAATCATACCAATCGATACTATCAAAGTACTTTATTAATAAAGGGTTACTTGACCTTATGGCCAAGATACAAATATATATGCCTTGCAAGGCGAAACTTATTCAGAGAGAAACAATAGCAAATGAAAATCAAATAAACTTCGTGGCGCCATCCAAAGATACCACAGCAACTGACCGGCTCGCATCCCTAAGTAGTCGGGTCCTCTTGGAGTTCCTCCTCCAAAGTGGCGTAATCTCCTCTTCAACTGGTATTGTGTTGAGGCAAGGGTGAGTACTTGGTACTCAAAGCAAGTCATGCAATGCATGCAAGCTAATATACTATATGCATGGCTTAGTACAAAGGAATAGCTCAGGTATATTTGCAGAAACAACTTTTGACAAGTAATACAAGTAGATTCAAAGCAAGAGAAATAAGTAAAGCATAAATAACTTTTCAAGAAGTTTAACAAACATTTTTCCCATCCTACACCATATTTCCATCATCTTTCTTGTTAAACCAACCCATCTTTTCAAAACCAAGTTATTTTCGTAAAATCTAACCCTTGACTGTAATTCCCGAGCATTGTCCAAAGATCAGTGGACTCGGCTATTCAAATAGATTCTACACTCTGCAGAGGTTATGCACTTTACCCACAAGATACAACCAAACACCACAAAGGCGAAGTTCCCGTGAATAAAGCCTTTCTAAGCCTCAAACAACACAGTGGTCCTCTCCTGTCAGGTTTCTACACCATCCCTTCCCTTAGCCAAGGCGAAGTATGGGACCAACACACCGTTAGATGGGTATCGGGCCACACCACGATACGCTCCCCGCACAATCACACAAAAGGTGTAATCGACACCCTCGAGGCTCCACAAGTGAGTCCTTAGCGACTTAGTCAACTAGGGCCGCCCCATTCCAGCCATGTGGTTGCAAGTATGACCCAGCTTCAAAGGCTTGCAAGGTTAAGTCCTTAGAGTGACCAGGGCAAGACTACCCGAAACCAAATCATCATCCCCAATGCCACACTGCCCACCTCGACATCTTGCCACATGCCCCCGAAAATCGTTTATCAAACCCCGCTGATTACCATGCACCACGTGCCATCAACATCACATGATACTTTTCCAAAACAGGTTCAATATATCATTAATTCAATATTAGCATTTGATTATCCAAAATCATGTCATGAGCACGCAGCGTGTCTAAGCAAAGATACTACAACGATCTAAACCCATGTTGGCAATTTAATAATGTCCAACTAGTAAACCACAACTAGGGTGACAAAGGGTCATGGCACATACTTAAGTAATCAAGGTGTCATATAGCAAATTGGTATTTATCTAACCCCATGTTTAAGCAAAGTATGTTGCTAATTGAACTAGCATGCAATAGTTTAAATCAAAATAGATTTCGAAATAGGATCAATATGGTCAAAGCACAACTTGCCTTCAAAAAGTACTTGCTCTTGGTCTTGAGTTGGATCCTGAGTCAACACTTCTCCTCGAATCCTTCCCACTTCAACGCCTACTCGTAAGCGTGCAAATAGCAAATACACAAATAAACACTATGCAAAAGATCCCAAAACTCCAAATAAAATCCATAAACAGAGAGAACATAATTTTCTGGATTTTTAGAAACTGGAATCACAAATTTGGAGTTAAAATGAAAGTTATGATTATTTAAAGTTTAAATAATCAATTAAATAATTTTACAGATAAAAACTTAAGTCCAAAAATTAAATAAAATTCATATTTAGGTAGATATTAATTTTATACAAATTTATAAATTTGAATCACTCAAATCGTAGTTGAAACGCAAAATTTATAAGCGTTTGAAGTTTGAATCTAAATTTGAAATCATTATTCGAATTAATAAATCATTTTCTTTTTCTGAAATTAATTATTGCGCCAAAGAAGGACACGTGGCAGCTCCTGATTGGCCTGCTGACGCCAGCCGGTCCATGGGCTCGGCCCACGCCGCTCGGGTCCACGGTGGACTCACCCACGGCCACGTGGATCGACATGTGGGCCCACTCGGTGACGCCATTCGGCGACGCCGCTGGCTGGTTAGCTACCGACATGCGGGCCTTCCGACACGCGGGCCTCGCGTGTCGGGCGTCACACGCACGCCGCTGCGATCGGCGCCGACCGCCGGGTCCAACTTCCCGACACGTGGCGCAATCTCGCCCGCTGGTTTGAAAATCAACGCGCGATTGGATCCAGGGTTTAACACGTTGAAACTACTCGATGCTCAGGCCGCTCGATCTAGATCGACGGTCCAGATCTAATCCTATAATCGCATCGCTACGGCGCGTGGTGATTGTGAACCGCTGGATCTTGATCCAACGGTACAAATCTAGTCGGGTTTGGAACACGTGAACTAACCTCAACCGTCCGATCTGGATCTGACTGTGCACAGAGCTCGCGAGGGCTGATGGCTTCGTGGTGGCGCACTGCTGCCGGAGTTGAAGACGACGACGAACCCAACGGGCGTTCCGGTTGCTCGGCGAGATGAAGGGTCCTTCGGTGCGCTCGTCGCCGGTGAGTCCGGATCTGAGGTCAACGGCGGCAGGGGACGGCGGACGGCGGCGGAACGAAGCAAAGACCGTGGCGGAGCAGAGCGCAACTACGGCGAGCTCGCACGGCTAAACGGCGGTGACTTAGCCTCGGTGAAGTAGAGAAGGGAGGGCGCGAATCACGGGCGGTCTCGGTATGCCGGGCATTAAATAGCCTCGCCTGCGTAAAACGGAAACCTAACTTGCTACGGCGGCGCGCGGCGGCGAGTCCAGCTCGGACTCGGTGAAGACGACGAAATCGTGGCCGCCCACGTGGCACAACCAACGCCACGATCGCGCGGGCGCGACCGGTCCGGTCCGACACGGCTCGGTCGGGCTCGCGGATCTCACCGCTGGATCTTGATCCAACGGTTGGGATTGATTAGTGGTTAGGAGTGGGTTCGGCCGAGTCAATCGCTCGGTCGGACTCGAGTCCGACTCGGTCGGTTGAACAAGATACTTGACCCGAGTTGGATTTTCCAAATGAATTAATATTTAAAATAATTCCTAGTAATTCATTTAATTCATTAAAAATAGCAAATGACTCGGAAAAATTCCAAAAATTCGAAAATATTTTGGATCATTTTGGACTCAAATAAAATATTTCCAACAAAAATTTATTTGCAAAATTAAATTCTTTAATTATTTCAAAATGGAATAAATTCAAATAAATTCCAAATAATTCCAAATAAATTCCAGAAAATTCCAAAATTCACCAAAGTGCCACATCACACATGAATTTAAGGAAAGCAAAATTTTGGGGTGTTACAAACCTCCCTTAATAGAATCTCGCCCCTAGATTCGTGGCTTACTAAAGGAATAGGTTTGGAAATTCTTTCTTCAAATCCTCTTCGCTCCCTAAGTCGCTTCGCTCTCTGCATGGTTGCTCCACCGAACTCTACGTAAACGGGTTGACTTGTTTCTAGTTTCTCGATCCATTGTGTCTAGAATCCCACGGGATACTCCTTATAAGTCAAATCCTCTTGCAACTCAATTGATTCTAATCGGTGTCTGCTCCTCAGAACTCGGAGACACTTCTTTAATCGGGACACATGGAATACATCATGTACTCGCTAACGATTGTGGCAACTCTAGCTGATAAGCAACTTCGCCTCTGCGGCTCAAAATCTTAAATGGTCCAACATAACAGGTGCAAGTTTCCCTTTGGCATGGAACCTCTTAACTCCCCGAGAGGCGTAACTCGAGGTATACAAAGTCTTCTCGTTCAAAACTCAAATCTCGGCGACGATTGTCAAGATAACTCTTTTGTCGAGATTGGGCTATCTTCAACCTTTCCCTAATCATGGCGATCTGCTTCTTCACCTCTTGAAGAATATCAGTCCAAAGACACGGCGCCGCCGGTCTCATTCCAATTCAATGGCGTCCGACAGTGGTCGACTCATACAAAGGCCTCAAAAGGTGACATCTCAGAACTAGCCTGATAACTATTGTTGTAACTAAACTCGCATACTAAGCAAACTCTTATCCCAAGAGGTAGCATAAGCTAATGCACAAGCTCTTAGCATATCCTCCGTAATCTGGTTGACTCTTTCGGCCTGTCCATCCGTCTGTGGGATGATAAGTCAGATCAAGTTTAAACGGGTTCCCATGGCTTCATGCAACTTATTCCAGAACCTTGAGGTAAATTGGGTACCTCTGTCCGATACAATCCTCTTTGGCACTCCGTGCAAACAAACAACCCTGATCATGTATAATTCTGCTAATTTATCTCCCGAGTAAGTGGTCTTTACGGGGATAAAATGGCTACCTTAGTCAAGCGATCCACTATAACCCATATGGAGTCATAACCTCCTTGAGTCTTCGGCAAACCGGTAATGAAATCCATTCCGATTTCCTCCCACTTCCACTCAGGTATTTTCAGCGGTTGTAGCAATCCTGCCGGGTCTCTCGATGCATTGCCTTGACTCTCCTGGCATACGCCGCACAATGCAACATGCTCGGCAACTTCACGCTTCATACTCGCCACCGTAATCTCTCCTTCGTATCCCGATACATCTTGGCGCTTCGTGATGAATCGAGTACTTGGAGTCATGGGCTTCTTCCAAAATCAGTCGCTTTAACTCCTCCTTGTCAGGCACACAAATCCGATCCTTCATCCATAACGTGCCTTGCTCATCCAATTTGAAGTCCTCCGCCTTGCCTTCCTCCTTGATGGACTTAATCCTGCGGATCTTGTCATCATCCTTCTGTCCTTCTCGGATCTGATCCTCTAAAGTAGGCTTTACTTCCAGTGCGGCCAAGAATCCGCTAGGTACAACCTCAATCTTCATTTTCTGAAAATCCTTACATAACTCATCCTGACTTGTGGCTAGCAACGTACTCACGGTATGGCTTTTCCGACTCAGAGCATCGGCTACTACGTTGGCCTTCCCGGGATGGTAATGGATTCCAACATTATAGTCCTTGATTAACTCCAACCATCTCCTCTGCCTCATATTCAGATCTGACTGGGTGAATATGTACTTAAGGCTCTTATGATCCGTATATACCTCACATCTGTTTCCAATCAGATAGTGACGCCATATCTTCAAAGCATGCACTACGGCAGCTAACTCTAAGTCATGTGTCGGATAATTTTCCTCATGCGGCCTCAACTGCCTTGATGCATAAGCGACGACCTTTCCATTCTCAGACAAGACACATCCAAGTCCTTGGCGCGATGCGTCACAATAAATATCGAAGCTTTGAGCAACATCCTGTAGAACTAACACCGGCCGATGTCAATCGCTTCTTCAGCTCCTCAAATCCTTTCTCACATTCTCAAGCGCCCATGCAAACTTCTTCTCCTTCTTCAGCAATTGCGTAAGGGGTTTCGCAATCGTCGAAAAGCCTTCGATGAAACGGCGGTAGTATCCTGCCATTCCAAGGAAACTCCGAATCTGGGTCACCGTCTTTGGTTGTTCCCAATGTAACACCGCTTCTACTTTGCTTGGATCCACAGCGACTCCCTCTGCGGTCATTACATGTCCAAGAAACTCCACTTTGTCCTTCCAAAAGTCACACTTGCTGAACTTGGCGAAAAGTTGCTGTTCCCTCAGCTTTTCCAAAACTCGCCTCAAGTGTTCTAAGATGTTCATCCTCTGCCTTGGAGTAGACCAGGATATCGCCTATGAACACGACGACAAACTTGTCCAAATATTCCATGAACACCTTATTCATCATATTCATGAAATAAGTCGCGCATTCGTCAGCCCAAAGGACATAATCAGAACTCGTAATGTCCATATCTTGACGAGAATGCAATCTTGAATATCTTCGATCGGATCTTCAATCGATGGTATCCCGATCTCGCATCAATCTTGGAGAAAACTCGGCTCCTCTTAACTGATCAAACAAATCATCAATCCTGGTAGCGGATACTTATTCTTCACGGTGACTTCATTGAGTGCACGGTAGTCAATGCACATCCCGAAACTCCCGCCCTTCTTCTTGACAAACAAAATCGGTGCTCCCACTACGATTTAACTTGGTCTCGATAAATCCTTTATCCATTAACTCTTCCACTGTTTCTTCATCTCTACCAACTCCTCGGTAGACATCCGATAGGGTCTCTTTGCTATCGGTGCTGTACTGTACAAGCTCTATCACAAACTCTATGTCCCTGTCAAGCGGCATACAGGTAGATCCTGAAAACGCCTGCGGTACTCATTCACTACCGAACATCCTCTATGCCGATTGCCTTGGTACTGTTAACCATCAATCTGTCCATCTCTAACCGCAGTGGCTTGAAATTCCACTTTCTTCCCACACGGGCTCTCAATCGAGATAGTCCTTCGCCCACAATCCAATACAAATTTTGTGCTTGGATAACCAATCCATTCCCAATATGACGTCTAAGGTCCGGGTCTCCAAAATTATAAGGTTTGCTAGGAATTCTATTCCATCTATTAGTATTCTCACCCGGAACATCCTACTTCCGCTCGGAGTTCGGAACTGTGGGTTTGAACTAAAAGCATGCACTTAAGTCTTGCAATCCTTAAGTCATTTCTAGTAGCAAAGCCTTGCGAAACAAACGAATGCTAAGCTCCAGAGTCGAACAAAATCAAGCAGGTGTATCGAGTTAACAAGTAACTTACCCAAAGACGACGTCAGTAGCATTTTGCAAAGGTATCTGCGGTGACATGGTTGACTCGGCCTCTCACCACGGCCTGGGTGTGGCTCTGGTCTTTGGCGCCCTAGCTGGGGTGGTTCCTAGATTGAAGCGAACTGGGTCACTCTCGCTGTCTTCTTTGGACAATCATGGCAAAGTGTCCTCGCTCGTTGCGCTTGTAATGCGTCTCACTGCTCTTTGCCGATCGCTCGAGTAAGCGTTTCTAGCGGGGCTGGGGTCTGATAGTTTTGACCGGCAGGTCTTGGTGCCGGATGGTGTCCTTGTCGCACTCTGCGTTGGAATCAAGAATTGATTTGGTGCAACTCTCAAGCGCCGCTGCGCTCCTCGACGTGATCCTTGCTTTGTTGCATCCTGCGCTTCTGTTCTCCTCCAGCCTTTGCGCTTGTCCTCAAGAATAAGTGCCTTATTCACCAACTCTTGGAAATCTGGAAAGGTGTGGGTGATCAATCCTACTTGCAATCCCGAGTTAAGTCCCTTCATGAAACGAGACTGCCTCGATTTATCCGTCGCTACATCCTCAAAAAGCGTAGCGTGCTAGGTGTGTGAACTTGTTCGTAGTCGGCCACCGCTGATTACCTTGCTTCGCTGCTCGAACTCCTCCTTCTTAAGGTCCATGATTCCTTCAGCACGTGATAATCTTGTCGGAATGCAATCGTGAACTCTTCCCAAGTGATATCTTGAGGGTTCTCTCAAGGCACGTAAGTTCTCCCACCATTCAGCCGTGTTCCTTCCAACCGATGAGAAGCGTAAAGTACCTTCTCATTCCCTATGCATTGAGCTATGTGTAGCTTCCTCTCAATTGATCTTAACCAATCATCGGCCTCCAATGGATTGGCATTCCCGGAAGAAAGTGGGTGGGTGAGTCCTCATGAACTCGACACCTTGTATTCGGGCGTGGTCCCTGATTAACCTGATTAGCGATGGCCTGAGCGATGACGTGCTGCATTTGTTGCATCATAGCATGCATCAATCGAGTCTGAGCAGCAAGAAATGCTCCAAAATTCTGCATATCATCTGGCGGTGCCGGGTGCTCTATCATTAGGGTTTTCTGTGGCGAGAACCACTCCCATTGCTTCCAAAGTTCCCACGGGTGTTCACCATCCGCCGATTTGCTCTAGGTTTAGAGATGAGAGGGAAACAAGAATAGACAAGTAATATGGAACTTATGCGGGGCGAAAGAGGTAACTTTAAGGTCCATCTTTATTATTAATAACTTGGTATGGCTGCTTACAATGCCTAAGGGCCTTGCAACACATACTGCACACTCAAAGAAACAAAGCAAATCCAAATCGAACTAACTCTGGAATCTAACGCCTAAAGGGTGACTCTTTATTCTATGACTCGACTCGGCGAAGGAGTCTCACTATAGAACCTATGCTCACTCATCGAGAAAACCTCCACGGCGTGGGTACGGCGCTGTATGGCATAGGCGCTAAACAATCGCCATGTCCAAGAATCGTGTCCTCTATGGTAGTCGAAGAAGCGGTGTCCTCATCGAGATCTCGACTCCTCTGGATCTCGCTCGTGTAGCTCGAATCTTGGTTACGGTCCGTCATACAAAGTCATCTCCAACTCGTCAATCCTTCGTAGAAGGTGTGCCACATACTCTTGAGCTTCCCGCCATCTGTTCTTCTCTCGCCGTGATCTCCTTGCGGGCCTTCGTAGCTCCTTGCTTGTATTATCTAGTACATCCTCCTGGCGACGACAAATCGTGCCAACCGTGTAACCGTGGCATCCTCATCCCGAATCTCCTTCGGTCAAGAAGGTTATCGCTGCGCGGATGGTAACGGAACACCGTGCTTCCAACTCTCTGGCGTGAATACGGGTAATGTGCCGCATTGCTCGTCGTGATACTTCTTGGATACCCATCTCGCATTGTAGATCTCCTGGCAAAGGTGCGGTGTATCGGGCGATTGCCTGGCCCTTTTTCCTAGCAGTACCTCAATCCTCACGCCACAAGCCTTGATCAATCCCGCTTGTCTCGATCACTTCCACTTGGTATTGGGGCTTCTCAAAATCTCCGAGAGTCTCAGAGCATATGCCAAAGTTCCGCGGCGTGACCAACTCCCAGATCAACGTAGTTGAACTCTTCCTCCATCTGTCACAAGAGTGCTTTACGTAAGAACTCGGAATTTTTAAATTGTGACAAGGTAAGGGAAAATTCCAGCAAGAGACAAGAAAAGAGAGAAGGGATAAGTCGAGAGGTCATTTCTTATCTTGACAACTTTTAGCTTTAGAAAATAGGTTTTATCCTCACTACGACCATTCTAGCTAGGGTTGAGCCTCACAAATAAGTATGGCTCGATACCACCTCTGTCGGGACCCCGAATTTGCAAATCCGACCCTCTCGTATTCAGCACTAGTCCAGAACGCAGCTTAGTGCACACAGCCTTAACATCGGTAAATATCACAATCATACCAATCGATACTATCAAAGTACTTTATTAATAAAGGGTTACTTGACCTTATGGCCAAGATACAAATATATATGCCTTGCAAGGCGAAACTTATTCAGAGAGAAACAATAGCAATGAAAATCAAATAAACTTAGTGGCACCATCCAAGATACCACAGGAAACTGACTGGTCTCGCATCCCAAAGTAGTCGGGTACTCTTGGAGTTCATCCTCCAAAGCTGGCGTAATCTCCTCTTCAACTGGAATGGTGTTTAGGAAAGGGTGAGTACTTGGTACTCGAGAAGTCATGCATGTAATGCAAGCTAATATACTATATGCATTGATTAGTACTAATGAATAGATCAGGGTATATTTGCAAAGTAAACAACTTTTGACAAGTAATACAAGTAGATTCGAAGCAAAGAGAAATAAGTAAAGCATAAATAACTTTTCAAGAAGTTTAACAAACATTTTTCCCATCCTACACCATATTTCCATCATCTTTCTTGTTAAACCAACCCATCTTTTCAAAACCAAGTTATTTTCGTAAAATCTAACCCTTGATCAGTAATTCCCGAGCATTGTCCAAAGATCGTGGACTCGGCTATTCAAATAGATTCTACACTGCAGAGGTTATGCACTTTACCCACAAGATACAACAAACACCACAAAGGCGAGTTCCCAGTAATAAAGCCTTTCTAAGCCTCAAACAACACAGTGGTCCTCTCCGGTTCGTGTTTCTACACCATCCCTTCCTTAGCCAAGGCGAAGTATGGGACCAACACACTGCTAGATGGGTATCTGGCCACAGCCACGATACGCTCCCCGCACAATCACACAAAAGGTGTAATCGACACCCGAGGCTCCACAAGTGAGTCCTTAGCGACTTAGTCAACTAGGGCCGTCCCATTCCACCCATGTGGTTGCAAGTATGACCCAGCTCAAAGGCTTGCAAGGTTAAGTCCTTAGAGTGACCAGGGCAAGACTACCCGAAAAACCAAATCATCATCCCCAAAGCCACACCGCCCACCTGATTACTCTTGCCACATGCCCCCCGATCGTTTTATCAAACCCCGCTTGATTACCATGCACCACGTGCCATCAACATCACATGATACTTTTCCAAAACAGGTTCAATATATCATTAATTCAATATTAGCATTTGATTATCCAAAATCATGTCATGAGCACGTAGTGTGCTCTAAGCAAAGATACTACAACGATCAAAAACCATGTTGGAAATATAATAATGTACAACTAGTAAACCACAACTAGGGTGACAAAGGGTCATGGCACATACTTAAGTAATCAAGGTGTCATATAGCAAATTGGTATTTATCTAACCCCATGTTTAAGCAAAGTATGTTGCTAATTGAACTAGCATGCAATAGTTTAAATCAAAATAGATTTCGAAATAGGATCAATATGGTCAAAGCACAACTTGCCTTCAAAAAGTACTTGCTCTTGGTCTTGAGTTGGATCCTGAGTCAACACTTCTCCCTCGAATCCTTCCGGCACTTCAACGTCTACTCGTAAAGCGTGCAAATAGCAAATACACAAATAAACACTATGCAAAAAGATCCCAAAACTCCAAATAAAATCCTTAAACAGAGAGAACATAATTTTCTGGATTTTTAGAAACTGGAATCGCCAAATTTGGAGTTAAACGCATAAAAGTTATGATTATTTAAAGTTTAAATAATCAATTAAATAATTTTACAGAGAAAAACTTTAGTCCAAAAATTAAATAAAATTTATATTTAGGTAGACCTTAATTTTATACAAATTTAGAAATTTGAATCACTCAAATCGGAGTTGAAGCATAAAAGTTATAAGCGTTTGAAGTTTGAATCTAAATTTGAAATCATTATTCGAATTAATAAATCATTTTCTTTTTCGAAATTAATTATTGCGTCAAGAAGGACACGTGGCAGCTCCTGATTGGCCTGCTGACGCCAGCCGATCCATGGGCTCGGTCCACGCCGTCGGGTCCACGGTGGACTCGGTCCACTACCACGCGGATCGACATGTGGGCTCATTTCGGGTGACGCCATTGCCGACGCCGGCCGCTTGGTCTGGGTTAGCCATCGACATGCGGGCCCTTCGACACGCTGGCCCGCGTGTCGGGCCACACGCACGCCGCTGGACGGCGCCGACCGCGTCGGTCCAACTTCCCGACACGTGGCGCAATCTCGCCCGCTGGTTTGAAAATCAACGGCGCGATTGGATCCAGGGTTTAACACGTTGAAACTACTCGATGCTCGTGGGCCGTTCGATCTAGATCGGACGGTCCAGATCTAATCCTATAATCGCACTGCTACGGCACGTGGCGATTGTGAACCGTTGGATCTTGATCCAACGGCCCAGATCTAATCGGGTTTGGAACACGTGAACTCACCTCAACCGTCCGATCCGGATCCGACGGTGCACAGAGCTCGCGAGGGCTGATGGCTTCGTGGTGGCGCACGGCTGCCGGAGTTGAAGACGACGACGAACCCAACGGCGTTCCGGTTGCTCCGGCGAGATGAAGGGTCCCTTCGGGTGCGTCTCGTCGCGGTGAGTCCGGATTCGAGGTCAACGGCGCAGGGACGGCTGACGGCGAGCGAACGGCAAAGACTGCGGGCGAGCAGCGCAACTACGGCGAGCTCAAGACGGCTAAACGGCGGCGACTTAGCCTCGGTGAAGTAGAGAAGGGAGGGCGCGGAATCACGGCGGTCCTCGGGGTATGCCCCGGGCATTAAATAGCCTCGGCGTCCGTGCAGAAAACGGAAACCTAACTTGCTACGGCGGCGGGCGCGGCGGCGGAGTCCAGCTCGGACTCGGTGAAGACGACGAAATCGTGGCCGTCCACGTGGCACAACCAACGGCCACGATCATACGGGCGCGACCGGTCCGTCCGACACGCCTCGGGTCGGGTTTGGCGGATCTCACCGTTGGATCTTGATCCAACGGTTGGGATTGATTAGGGTTAGGAGTGGGTTCGGTCGAGTCAATCGGCTCGGTCGGACTCGAGTCCGACTTTCGGTCGGTTGAACAAGATTTGACCCGAGTTGGATTTTCCAGCGAATTAATATTTAAAATAATTCCTAGTAATTCATTTAATTCATTAAAAATAGCAAATGACTTTAAAAATTCCAGAAAAATTCTGGAAAATATTTTGGATCATTTTGGACTCAAATAAAATATTTCCAACAAAAATTTATTTGCAAAATTAAATTCTTTAATTATTTCAAAATGGAATAAATTCAAATAAATTCCAAATAATTCCAAATAAATTCCAGAAAATTCCAAAAATTCACCAAAGTGCCACATCACACATGAATTTAAGGAAAGCAAAATTTTGGGGTGTTACACAGTAGCAGCAGGAGGGGGAGAAGCAGGAGTAGGTGCAGAGCGTGAGCGAGTACCAGAGTACCGAGAGCGTGAGCGAGCAGTACTAGCAGCAGGAGGAGGTGCTTGCACTACGACACCCGTCGCGGGCCACTTGATGAACGACATCCGTGCTTGCCCGAGAGTGGCGATATCTTCGTTCGGGGGGAACTCCAGGGCATGAGACAGGTAAACATCGTGGACATAGTCCACCTGCACCCTCATGTAGCCCTTCCCCAAAGGTATACCATGCACCGTGTCATCCTCCTTGCTGGGAAATGCAACCCCGCACGCAGCCTCAGTTTGTATTCCGTCGTCGATTAGGACTAGCTGGCACTTGGCAGGACCCTGCAAGAAGTGATCAGCATCTTCATCATAATCTTTGTTAAGCTTACTCATGTACCTTTCGGTCCGAAACAGTTATTACCTTGAGGTGTGGAATGCGCAGTTCCTTGTTGGAAGCGCAGCTGCTAGGGCGTAGCATAGGCGATGGTTCAGAACTCTAATTCTGGGAGAACATCGCCATCATCTCAGCCTTTAACTCCCCCTTCAACGCCTCCTTCATCTGCGCCCTAATCCGCGCCTCACGTGCTTCCCATGATCTTGCCCTGGCACTGGAAACACTCTCCTCTACAAAGAAGGACCTCTTCAGATGCTCGCACTGCGCAAGCACTGACCCTTATGATCGGGCTTCCCGATTGCCGAACACAGGATGTCCCTTGACCCTTAGCTTTGAAATGCTCCTTGCTCTTTATGCTGGCTTACCTCGTGCAGGTCGTAAATATAAATTATTACTAAAATACAATGGGAAGGGTCAGATGCAATGTACTATGTTAGATATCTTACGATGGTCGTGACGATCTGTGCTGTCGCGGGGTTTGGAACGACAATCTGACCGTCAGAGGTTTTCTTCGTCCTTGCTAATACCCAGTCGCGTGACCGCTCCTCGCATATGTGGGAGTAAGGCATCGTTGTCCCAGAGGTTGCACACTCCTCGGCTAGTCGCACCCACTCTGCCTTCTTCCCTACATACCCACCGGAACCGAGGTGATGCGCGTGTGTGTTACGCCTCTGTATAGCGATATTCTTCTCTCTAAGCTCCTCCGCCTCGGGCGTATTCCTCATCCTTGCGAACTCCTCCCAAACCCCGGGAGTAACAAATGGATACCTTTCGAAGGGAGTATGGTTTTTCAACACGAACTCAGCATGCATGGTAACCCTGAAATGCCTCAAAGCCACACCCATTCTCTTCAAGGCGTACCGTCTCGCATTGATTTCATCTTCCTCTTGTATAATCCATTTCCCCTTAACTTCGTCCCACAGTCGGTTCTTCCGCTTGCCGCCACTTCCTTCCTCCGCCTCTAATCGTGATCGGCACTCTCTCCCTCACCAATTGGCCGAGAAAAAAGGAGTAGCGCCCCTTAAACTTGCTAGGACCCGTGCAAACCCCCGTGGTATTGAAGTTGAGGACTTGCGGCGTTCTCCCTGTGGCTCCTTTATTCGGTCCTCTGCCCTTTGTGACCTTCCTCGATGGGGTAGCAGCACCTTCTTCTCTCTCCAGCGTTGAGCTGGTGCTCTCTCTTTGCGACATTCCGAACTAAGTACGTATAGGTCAAACCTAAACTTGATGAGAGAAAGCAATTCAAATTTCTGACATGATTATATCTCACATAAGAGAAAGCAATTCAAATGTCTATCTGTAGACCATCTAAGTACTACGTACCAACGATGACTCCTTATCTCCAATTAGGTTAGGTCCTAATCCCATTCGAGGGTATGTGGCTCGGGCAAGTTCCTAAGCTATTGTACAACTCTAGAGAAAATTTCGGCAGCATCTCCCCGCTGTTCTCCAAATACACGTCTCAACAACAGGTCAAGAGGGTGTGTATTCAGAGAACACCAGGGAGATGCGACCGAAACTTTCTCTAGAGTTTGTACAACAGCTTAAGAACTTGCCCGAGTCACATATCCTCGAACTATCCAAAATACGTGGACAATTTGAGACTGCTTATTTATAAATATGCCATTTTAGCATACTTATAAACAAGCACCCTCGAACGGGAGACGCATAGGTTACGCAACTAAACTCGATAATAAAGTGCGATAATATAGCAGATGTTACAAGTTTCAAATTGCACTGAGAATATAATCTGCACATATTACTATAGAAGGGTTGCTAAATTAATTAGCCGACATGGATTGCTCTCAGATTGCTATAGAAGGGTTGCTAAATTAATTAGCCATCCAACTTCTAGATGGCCAATATATCACAGGCTATTACATTTGAAAATTTCAGGATTACAACCCTAGAACAAAGATCGCTCTAGCACGGAAGGAATAAGTACAAAGATAGCACGAAGGAATATAGCATCGCTTCTAACCTTACCACAATGCATTAAGAGCAAGTGCCACCAAATTGTCGTGTAAGAGCATAAATGAATAAGCACAAGATCGCTTCTAACCCTAGAACAATGCATTAAGAGCAAGTGCCACCAAAATGTCACTAAGAGCAGACTTATCTAGGTCTAGCAAGTTCTGTAATGATCAGATTAATCAAGCCTCAATTTTAAGCAATCATCATCGAGCTATTTACAAACAATAACAGCCCACAGTCCCATCTCGTTCTGACAGAGCGCCGAACCGAGTCGGCAATGGGGGAGGAGCCCGAGGGGGCCGCCGATGGGGGAGGAGCCGGCTGGGGGGGACGCGCCGATGGGGGTGGTGGGGGGGAGCCGCCGATGGGGGAGGCGCCGAGGGGGAGGAGCCGGAGGGGGAGGCACCGGAGATGGAGGAGCCGGGGGGGAGGAGCCGGAGGGGGAGGCGCCCACGGGGTACCCGCCGCCGATGGGGGAGGTGCCGGGGGGCAGGAGCCGGAGGGGGAGGCGCCGAAGGGGGAGGAGCCGAAGGGGGAGGTGGTCGAGCTAGGGTTGTGGAAATGAGGATGAAACGAAATCAGTGCGCGCCGAAATGAGAGTGTGCGCGCCGAAATGTATATGCCCGCCAATCGCAATATGTAATATCTGTGTCGGTTCTTTAAAACAACCGATCGCAATATGTACACTAACTGTATCGGTTCTCTAAATAAACCGATCGCAATATATACTATCTATGTCGGTTCTATACAAAAACCGATCGCAATATATACTATCTGTATCGGTTTCCTAAAAGAACCGGTTGTGATGACTATGATCCAATCTCTAATTTTTTTGAAACAGAGTCTTCATTCAAAAGAGTCGAAAAGTCAAATCTTTTTCAAATTTACTATACTATAAGATCCATTTGACATATATATTCTACAAAATGCTACATTATACAGGGAATTCTTACAACTTGGTTTATTTACAATACAACCCTTCTTGATGATCTACATGCATGTAATGTGTTCCATGTGTGCCGTCGTCACCGCTAAGACATGCCCCATCTGCAAACGGAGGTGTTTCATCAAATTGGTTGTACTCTTCTTCATCTACGACATTTTCAACTACAATAATCCTCCTCTTGCCATGAAGTACGACGTGCAACCTCGGATTGGTCGGATCACGCACGTAGAAAACTTGAGTTACTTGCTTTGCGAGGACGAACGGTTCATCTCTATAGGCCAGTCTATTCAGATCAACAAGAGTAAAACCTGTCTTTTCGATCTTAACTCCGTGAGGAAGTCTCACCCACTTACATCAGAACAATGGAACTTGGTATATTCCGTAGTCGAGCTCCCATATTTCTTCGATCATCCCGTAGTAAACTTGATTCATTGCGCTTGAGGATCCTCTTTTCGAAAGTGATCTTCTGACAAAGCATCTATGCTCACATCACTGCTTTAATCACACTCTTTGCATCTTGACTTTCAGTATAAAATGTGTAGCCATTAATATCGTAACCTTGCCATGTCTGTATATTAAATCTTGGTCTGTCAGCCAACCATTTGACAGCCTCAGTACTAACGGAGACCTTCACCTTTTCTTTGAACCATGTGAGGAATCGATCGTTGTGTTCTCGTGTGATGGAAAGCTCATCCATAAGTGGATTCTCTTCCCGTAATATCAACTTGTGCTGTTGGTTGTATGGATGAACTTCTGTGCTGTGTTGCAAGACTGTGAAATGCGCTTTACAGTACATATCAAATTGTGCACTCATTAGATTTGACCCAATGGTTCCTTTGCCACCAAGTCTGCCCTCATGACGAGATATAGGAACACCAATCGGTTGTCTTTTACCTAGATAGTCCACGCAGAACTCAATAACCTCTTCAGTCCCATAACCTTCAATAATACTACCCTCAAGCTTCGACCTATTCCTCACGTATGACTTTAATATACCCATGTACCTCTCGAACGGGTACATGTAACGTAGGAATGTGGGTCCACAAATCTTAATCTCTCTAACAAGGTGAACAACGAGGTGGACCATGACATCGAAGAACGACGGGGCGAAATGCATCTCAAGTTGACAAAGAGTCTGTACCACCTCACCTTGTAAGTTGTCCAGTATATCGGGATCAATAACCTTGCATGAAATCGCATTGAAGAAATAGCATAGCTTTGTGATTGCCAACCTGACATCATCTGGTAGAATATTTCTGATTGCAACAGGGAGCATTTGGGTCATCAAGACATGACAGTCGTGGGACTTCATACCAAACAACTTCAAATCATCCATAGACACAAGCTTCTTAATGTTTGCAGAGTAGCCCGATGGAACTTTAATATCGTGGAGACACTTGCAAAGGTCTTCTTTTCCTTCTTGGATAAGGTGTAGCATGCAGCGGGGATGTACGGCCCTTTTCCATCCTCCTCCACCACTGCAAGCTTGGGCCTGATTCCCATGTAGGTCATATCGCGGCGAGCATTCACACCATCCTTGGTCTTCCCAGGTATGTTCAGCAGGATGCCTACAAAATTATCACAAACATTTTTCTCAACGTGCATGACATCAATACATTGACAGACATCTAACTCCTTCCAATATGGTAAGTCCCAAAATATCGACCTCTTTTTCCAAATGGTCCTGGGACGAACAGATTTACGGCTCTTACCGTACTCGTGATCGATATCCTCTACGCGTGAATATGCTTGCCTTCCACTCATAGGTTGTGGGGCTGCACGAACTTCCCTCTTTCCATCAAATTTGTCATCCATCTTACGATATCGATGACTTCGGGGTAGAAACCTACGGTGACCCATGTACACCGTTTTCTTCGAATTCGGCAGCCACAAGCTATCAGTGTCCTCTTCACAAATTGGACAAGCTTTGGCTCCCTTCGTGCTGTAGCCCGCCAAATTACCAAGGGCGGGGAAATCATTTATGGAGCAAAATATCATAGCCCGTAGGGTGAAGTTCTCTCTTTTGTATGCATCCCACACCTCGACCCCCTCATTCCACAATTTTACCAAATCCTCAATTAGTGGTGGTACACATCAATATCATTACCCGGCTGTTTGGGTCCTGAGATTAGCAACGACATCATGATATACTTATGCTTCATGCATAACCAAGGAGGCAAATTGTATATACACAACAAAATCGCCAAGCATCAGGTCGATCGCTCATATTACCAAACGGATTCATTCCATCTGTACTCAATCCAAATCTTATGTTCCTCATCTCGGCACCAAACTCCTTATGTTGCCAATCAATGTTTCTCCATTGAGCCGAATCAGCGGGATGTCTCAACTTGCCATCTTCCTTTCGAGATTCATAATGCCAACGCAACAATTTTGCCTCTTTGGGATTTGCAAAGAACCGCTCTAAACGGGGAATGATGGGCAAATACCACAACACCTTGGCTGGTGCCCCTTTTTTCACATCTTCACCGTCGTCAGTTCGGTTCTTACGCTTCTTGTCGTTACGCTTATCATTTTGTTTGTATCGGGGTACACCACAAACTGGACAAATGAGCAGTTCCTTATGGACGTTGCGGTATAGTATGCAATCAATTGGACATGCATGTATCCTTTCTATTTCCATTCCCATAGGACATAATAGCTTCTTCGCTTCATAAATACTTGTTGGTAACTCGTTTCCCTCTGGAAGCATATCCGATAGAAGTATTAAAAGTGCATTAAAACTTGTATCTGTCCAACGGTGTTTTGCCTTCAGTTCAAACAATGCAAGGACCGAACCCAACTTGGTGTATTCCCCTTTGCAACCTGAAAACAATGGTTTGGCATCGTCATCCATCAAGCTTTTAAATTTTTCGAACTCTCTTTCCGTGTAATTTCCCTCCACATCCCGCAACATTTGATCTAAATTATCCTCATCAAACATATCACGCTCCAACTCGTGATCGGCTTCCAGCATGTCTTCGTTGCATATCACAGGGGTACTACCTGTCTCCCTATGATGGATCCAACACGTGTAATTCCTCACGAAGCCATGTCGAATCAAATGGCCTTCAATTTGAACTGAGTTGTTAAATCTCCTGAGATTGGTGCAATCAATACAAGGACAATATATGAACTTTACACCCCTCATAACCATATCTACTTCTGCAATTCTTATGAACTCCTTAACTCCCCTCTGAAATTCAGCACTCACACGGCTTTTTTGATACATCCATTCTTCACGGTCCATCTACAATTAAACCACAAACAATAAATTAATAATGCCCTAATCAATGAAATAAAAGAAGGGTTGAAGCATTATCAAAGTTGAGAGATTGAATGATCTGTTGACCAACTAAGTACATACGTACCAACGATGACTCCTAATTGCTAATTAGGATAGGTCCTAATCCCATTCGAGGATATGTGGTTCGAGCAAGTTCCTAAGCTATTGTACTAACTCTAGAGAAAATTTGGCAAGATCTCTCATTTGTTCTCCAAATACACGTCTCGACAACATGTCAAGAGGATGTGTATTCGGAGAACACCGGCCAGGGAGATGCTGCAGAAACTTTCTCTAGAGCTTGTACAACAGCTTAGGAACTTGCTCGAGCCACATATCCTCAAACTGTCCAAAAAACGTGGACAATTCGAGACTGCTTATTTATAAATATGCCATTTTAGCATACTTATAAACAAGCACCCTCGAACGAGAGACGCATAGGTTACGCAACCTAATTAACTACTATACCATTGATCATATTAATTATCTTAAAACAATTATGACATGTAATGTACACATTCATGAAATAAAGAATTAATGCTGATCACCTTTTGAGGAAAACCACAAATGAGGGGAAATCTAGCTCCTAATCAAGCTAGCTAGGGTTTCAATTAACATTAACCTTCAACCCACTGATGATCTCCTCCACGATTTAATTTCTCAACCATACACTCTGCTAATGACAGATAACACAATCACCAAATCAAAATCGAATAATGTACATTAATACAAAATACTATGGATTTGAAGGAATGGCGCCCACCTTTTGAAGAAAGCCACAAATAAGCTAGGCAGGAAAATAGAGAAATCCCCTCAATGCATCAAATTACCCTCTTCACACACATCCTCAAGACTTTCTTATTTTCTCATCCAAATATAAGTTTAAACCAGAGTAATAGTTTTTGAGGCAACGGCGGATTTTATTTGGCTCCAGAACACCAACTCGACGAGAGTAAATAAGTTCATCCCGAGTCCCGACGGCACATATATATATATATATATATATATATATACACACACATGAAAACTTCATCACAATCGGTTCTATACAAGAACCGTTTGTGATTAAATAGTTATCACCGTCGCTTATATATAAAACCGACTGTAATAATTTGTATCCTCATCACTGTCGGTTTCTTTACAGAATCGACACAGATAACATATCACAGTCGGTTCTTAAAGTAAACCGACTGTAATAATATTAGTCATCCCAGTCGGTTCTATATAAGAACCGACACGGATATTCATCCACCCCCTTCGTCTTCCCCGCCAATTTGACCGTTCAAATGTAGCATTGATCACCATCGTGTTCCCCGATCAATATATAAAAGTACGCAGCAGCTAGCAATGGCAATGCCTCCTGGTCATCGGTAGTCTAGCTTCCATATAGCTCATGTCTTCTCTGCCTCTTCGACAGCAATGGCAGCGCCTCCTTCTCCGGCAGGGTCTGACTCCACCGTGGAGTCACCTAGCTTCCATCCTCCAGCATCCTCACCGCCACCGGCAGTGCCGCCTCAGCCCCCGGCGCCTCACTCCGGCGGGGCGCCGCCCCAGCTATCTCCCGACGTCTCTCCCGGTGCCTCACCCCGGCCAGGCGCCTCCAACGCCAGCAGGAAGCGCCCCAGAGAGGACGAGGAGGAGGAGGAGGACGATGACGATGACGAGGACGAGGAGGAGGAGGAGGAGGAGGACGATGAGGAGGAGGAGGACGACGACGACGAGGATCAGGAGATCATCCGTTGGGGCACCGGTGTGTCTTCTGGGTCGTCATCGTCGGAGGATGATCACCAGTGCAATGATGATCACCGCCTTCTTCGACTCTGACGGCAGCGACAGCCCTAGCGGTGATAGCCATGGCCCGTCGTTCTATAATTAAGTAAATTAAATGCATGCATGTGATCTATGAACAATATATATATATATATATATCTGTGCTGAAAGCCAGTTGTGCTTTCATTATATATACATATCTGTTTTGTTCATGTGGCGGCAGCTTTTTTTTTGTTCTTAGTACATACGTGCGCGCGTTCCATCATCACAATCGATTGGTGATTCTTGTCACTCTAAGGAATTGGAACCCGATCTTCAAAGAAGTGATGATGTTGCGTAAGATGCAGTTCTGCGATTGGCCTAGATGCCAAACCAAAGTCCTTTCCTGTTGGACGTGAGAAGTGAATGGACACATTGCATATGTGGGAGAAAGAACTTTGCCGAAGAAAAGAAGACAATACTCCTGGAGCTGAATTATGTTACTATTAGTTTTGTTTTTGCGGATGTTGTTGCGCTTGTGAGATGATGTTATATATTTTGCGTATGTTGCAGTTTTTCTATGGTTGGTCTGTGTTGGAGTTTGTTTTTTTCTTGTTCCCTGAAGGGGAAATGTCTGACTGGAGGATCTCACAAAAACTATGTTTCTGTTGAATTGTTCTTGGTTTCATCTATTAATGGAACTGGGGCATTCGGTTGCCATCTAAAAATCACCACAATCAGTTCTGGAAAAGAACTGATTGTGATAACCCCTGTGCTCAGGACAATCGGTTTCTTCCCAAAACCGATTGTGATAATACCTACTCATTACAATCGACCGATTGTGATAACAAAATGATTATCACAATCGGTTCTTATATAGAACCGATTGGGATTATTATTGTACCACAATCGGTTACTTATAAGAACCGATTGTGATAACTTGTTACCAAGATTTCCAAATGGAATATACTTATCACAATCGGTTTTTTAGTCAAAAGTTTAGAACCGACACAGATGAAGCGATAGTAATGTGCCATTCTGTAGTAGTGAGTATATGTGAACCTTCGTGATCTAAATCTTATGACATCGGGTGACAAATAATAAGCAAATAGTAAAAATAATTGAAGTGATGAACCCTGTGATTTTTTCTCAAGCTCCGCCCTTGCCTGTCAAATAGTCACAAAAGTTTGGTACTGTGTTCTTGGCAAAAATGCAAAAAAAAAAAAATTGTCCTAAATAACTCAGAAATTCAGTTTCATGTAGCCAATTTTGCTAATCAAGTGTCCTACATAGCTGGCACGCCAGCAGTTACGAAGATAGAATCCGTGAGACACGAGTTAATCAAGCAATCACCTCCCTCAAAACGTGTGTGCATGCATGGCTGCTGCTCTGCTCAGCTTTGCTCTACCGACCTTTCCGATTCCAGCTGCCTCCCTGCCTTCCTCCCCAAAGAATGGAGAGAGGTGTACCGGTTTCGCCGCCGGGAACTCCGCCCCCACCCCCCCAAATTCGAAACCCATTTAAGGGCGCCCCCTCGCCGTCCACACACGCCTTCCCCTCCCAGGACATCCTTTTCCTTGTCGGGTGGTGGGTGATCCATGCGCCCGCGGCGCCAACGCTAAGGCCAGCCGGAACGAATTGCCATGGCCGGCCGGTCGAGCAAGCTCCACCACCGCGCCGAGGCCTCCACTCCAGCTACGTCGGTGGCCGTGGCGGCGGCAAGGGCCGGCGACGGCCCGCGGGCGCAGCAGCAGAAGCCCGGGCCGACGGAGGCGGCGGCGTTAAGGCGGTCCGCGGCTTTCACGCGGCGCCGGCAGCACCAGCGCTGCGACAGCGAGCGGATTAGGCAGCCCCGGTGCGGCGAGGTGGCCGGCGGCGCTGCTGCGGGGTGCGCCGCCGTCTGCTGCTGCTTCCCGTGCGCGGTAGTGGAGGTCGTTGTGCTCGCCACGGTGCGCGCGCCCGCGGCGCTTTGCCGCCGCGCGGTCCGGGGGCGCCGCCGCCGGCGCTCGGCCTCCGCGGGGCAGGCGGCGGAGATGTACGAGCTCCTCGTGGACGACGGCGTCGTGGCTGAGCCCGGCGAGGCGGCTGCAGCGGTGTGGCCGGCGATGCCCCCGGCGGAGGAGGCGGGGGAGCTGGAGAAGGAGGTGTGGGCCAGGTTCTACGGCGCCGGCTTCTGGAGGAGCCCGTCGCAGATCGGCGACGAGATCAGGTGATCGCACGGTCGCGCTTTTGAGGGTTGTTCATCTCTTGCTCGTGTTCCTTCGTTTTCCGATGGAAGGAACCAATGGAGAGTAGCAAAAGGAAACTTGTCTGTCACGCTGCGTTCTCGTTCTACCCTATTTTTTTTTTCTTTTCTTTTTTGGAGTTTACTCAGAAGGGAAAACTAATTCTCTTCTTTGATGCGCACTATGTAACTAAGTATATGGAATTGCTAATTTAAGTGTGTTCTCGTCAAATCTTTGATGAGGATGATCTTTTATTATGATATATGACGGCACCTTCTTTTCTTACTTCTCTTCCCCTCAAATGCCCTTTTGTTGTGGCGTATGGCAGCACATTCTCTTTCCCTCGAACTTAGAAAAGTTTTTTTTTTCAAATTTCCTTCAAAATTTTGAAAAACTATTTTTGTAAGTTTTAGATCAAAAATTTTTGAACCGAAATTTTTCTGAATAGAATTTTTCTAAACTGAAAGTTTTTTAAGTTGAATTGTTGTTGAAAATTTTTGTTCTGAAATTTCCTCACTTCAATTTTTTTATTTGAAATTTCTCAAGTTTAAATTTTCCTAGTTGAATTTGACACACACTACGTGCAATTAAGTGTATATATTGAAGATGTGATTAATAAGAAATACTTAAAAAAATCAAGGGAAAGAGGAAACACGGTGTTGAGAGAGAGAGAGAGGGGTGCAATGGTTTGCACTCGTATCCAAATAGTATCTGAACATAGCACTATAGTAGTGTAAATTTAGTAGTGTAAACTATAACACAATTACATCTCGGAACCCAATTACATCTAGGAGGTTTCCAGTTCTCTCAAGAGGTTCACCTGTCCTCCATGCGGTTTTGCGAAAAAGCTCCTCCATTCCTTCAAATCGTGGATAGGTCCTTGCAATTTACGAATAGGTCTTTTGCGATTTTTTGTGAGGACAAGAAAATCACGCTGAAATTGCGTTTAGGTCTCCCATTCGTTAATTTACAGGAAAAAAATTCCCATTAAATATAAATTGCGGACGAGCCCTTTTCTAATTTTTTGAGATAGCGCATGGGTCCAAAAAAAATAAGAAACGGGTCCCTGTAATGTTTTTGTGGTTCGTTTTTTTTCTCCGGAACCCGGAAAAAATATATTTGTGGTCCATTTTTTCTTTGAAAAAACACAAATTCATTTTTCGTTCACGCACACGACGTGCGCTGCGTTTATTGTCCTAGTTTTCATTAAGGCTGGGCATGAATGCACCGGTATGCATACTTCAGTAGGCCGATTGTTGAATTCGTGATTACACTTTGCACGTAGAGAAGGAATATCAACTCTATTATGCGTGGAAGGAATACCGGCCTTCCAGCCTTCCACGTCATCTTCATGCCGCTTTGCAAAAAAGCTCCTTGGCTTGCTTTAAATTACGGATAGGTCCCTACAAATTATAAATAGGTTCTTTGCGATTTTTTGTGAGGGTAAAAAAATCATTTTCAAATACTCAGTTCGTCACTTTACAGAAAAAACTTTCGTTAAATACAAATCGCGAACGAATCATTTTCTAATTTTTCAAGGTAACGCTTAGGTCCAAAAAATTAATAAACAGGTCCCATCCCGTACGTCCTGGTTGTAGCACTGGCGTCTTCTCGTCCAGAAAACGTGCAGTACAGCATTTCCTTTCTGATGTTTCTCCATGCATGCATATGCATACGGTTTTTGCTGTAGTTCAGGTTCATGCATTAGCTGCCCAGGACAAATACGACTATCCAAGGCATCTAAGCTAAGCTAGTTTCAACTGCGTAATCAGCTGAAAGAAAATCTGGTTCTGTCTCGGGCAACATAAATGAACAGAGAATGCAAATCTTGGGCTACTGTATGTTCTTTATGAATGTGTTCGCGCTAAAAACTTGAGGTAGGGTTCTTAGCCTTGAACACACAAGACAAACTCTGGGTTTGATCGTGCCAGTCAATTTGACCCGCAATTGACAAGGTAAAAAAACCGTAAAATCAAGCGGAGCCGATAACGAGTACGTATCGGCGTAACTCTAGTCGGCTAAAAGCCGATCAGGGGATAACTAGATTAGCCGATAACAACTAATCCGAGGGTAAAGGCAGATTGGCTTTGAGAGGCTATGCACAACAAAACAAAAGCAAACCAAACCTGAGGCAAAATCGGCGAAATCAACAAATTAGCGATGTGCAACTCTTTATTGATCTCGTCGACTTACAGAGGAAAGCTTATAAAACTAGAAAATAACAAAAAAGACTATAAAAATATGTTTGTGGTTGGGTTGGATTAGTCCCTGGCTTCTCCTGGATCGACCCCCTTTTTATATGCCTCGGCCGATCCGAGTCCTCCATAGATACAGCAACGCAATCCATATCGGCCATCGATCCGAGTCCTTCATAGATACGGCCACATAATCCGAGTCGGCTACGATTCCTTAAATGATCTCCGGATTCCAAATTCCACCCGTCGTGCAAGTATCCAACTCTTTTATACCTTACTTGACCGATACTTTCCATTCGTGTTAAATTTTGGTGCAAACATATGCCCCCCATTTTTGGAAGATAACTTGTTGTCTTCCAAAAATCGTATCAGTTTTCACCATCGGCTTCTCTTCTCAATCGGCTTCTGAGAAAAAACTTTCTCGATAACTGTCCCATTAATGGTGCCGTAAAAACCTTGGTGCGCATTTAATGCACACGTTGTGTCAAAACTGTTCCCGCCTTTTCACCTTTTTCACTGCGGTATAAATATGCGGGTCCATCCATGGTCATTTTCATGCCTTCAAGCACTCGCAATCCTAAGAATCAGCTTATATCTTGGCTTGCCGCTAAAAGCCGATATCTGCTCACCGTCAGGTCGGAGGCAGCATAACTGGGCTATATCAAGAAGGGTTGGACCGATTGGGCCGGTTGGAAAAAGAAAAGCGTTGAAGGAGTCAGACCAGAAGTAACATGTCGTGGCCACTAGGGGCTCATTGGCTTCCGGATCAGCTAGGCTTAGAGGGAGACATTCAGCTATTCCCATCTGTTCACACTCTGCCCTCTCTTGAACCAATACCCTAATGTACCAGGATCTCTATCCTTTGAGTCCTGTCAGCCATGCCCTGAAACTCTTGCCTCATTCCTTTACATTATAACTGGCAGCCGATAAAGCAAGGCGAGGGATTTCCTGGTTAATAATTGTATCAGCTTCTATACTCCCTACCAATCCTAAGTAATACTGATCGTCACTGTTAGGAATGGGGATGAGTACCTGTGAAGAATCCATTCAGCACAACAATAAGGTTACCGGGCCCGTGTCGGATGAGGAGCACGTTGCCTTTCTCAACTTATGGCTAGACAGGTTCTTATTTGCTGAGCTTCTCTTGGCCCGACTCAAGTTTATCAATTGATAGCTGAACGATTGGTAGAGGGTCACCGGCTTGCTCTAGGAAAAATGCTGCTAGGCGCCGTTTATCAAATGTTGCATGCTATATGGAGTCGGCTATTGTCGGGACCCCGAATTTGCAAATCCGGACCCTCTGTGTATTCAGCACTAGTCCAGGAACGCGCTAGTGCACACAGTCTTAACATCGGTAAGTATCACAATCATACCAATCGATATTAACAAAGTACTTTATTTAAATAACCAAAGTGGTTACTCGACCTTATGGCCAAGTTACAAATATATGCCTTGCAAGGCAAAACTTATTCAGAGAAAAGTAGTAGCAGCGGAAAAACAAATAACTTCGTGGCGCCATCCAAAGATACCACAGCAATCGATCGGGCTCGCATCCCTAAGTAGACGGGTCCTCTTGGAATTCCTCCTCCAAGTGGCGTAGTCTCCTCTTCAACTGGTATTGTGTTGAGGCAAGGGTGAGTACTTGGTACTCAAAGCAAGTCATGCATGTAATGCAAGCTAATATACTATATGCATGGCTTGGTACAAAGGAATAGCTTAAGGTATATTTGCAAAGAACAGCTTTTGACAAGTAATATAAGTAGATTCAAAGCGATAGAAATAAGTAAAGCATAAATAACTTCTCAAGAAATTTAATAAACATTTTCCCCATCCTAAACCACATTTCCATCATCTTCATTGTTAAACCAAACCAACCTTTCAAACCAAAGTTATTATTGAGAAAATCTAACCCTTGACTGTAATTCCCGAGCATTGTCCAAGATCATGACACGGCTATTTAAATAGATTCTACACTCTGCAGAGGTTATGCACTTTACCCACAAGATACAATAACACCACAAAGGCGAGTTCGTAACAAAGCCTTTGGAAGCCTCAAACAACACAGGTGGTCCTCTCCGGTTCGTGCTCTACACCATCCCTTCCCTTAGCCAAGGCGAAGTATGGGACCAACACACCGTTAGATGGGTATCCGGCCACACCCACGATACGCTCCCCGTCTAATCACACAAGCGGTGTAATTGACACCCTGAGGCTCCACAAGTGAGTCCTTAGCGACTTAGTCAACTAGGGCCGTCCCATTCCACCATGTGGTTGCAAGTATGACCCAGTTCAAAGGCTTGCAAGGTTAAGTCCTTAGAGTGACCAGGCAAGACTACCCGAAGAACCAAATCAACATTCCCAATGCCACAACCGGCCCACCTGATTACTCTTGCCACATGCCCCGTCGAAAATCGTTTATCAAACCCCGATTGATTACCATGCACCACGTGCCATCAACATCACATGATACTTTTCCAAAACAGGTTCAATATATCATTAAGTCAATATTAACATTTGATTGTCCAAAATCATGTCATGAGCACGTAAAGTGTGTCTAAGCAGTGTACTACAACGGTCTAAACCCATGTTGGCGATTTAATAATGTCCAACTAGTAATCCACAACTAGGGTGACAAGGGATCATGGCACATACCTAGATAATCAAGGTGTCATACAGCAAATTGGCATTTATCTAATCCCCATGTTTAAGCAAAGTATGTTTCTAATTGAACTAGCATGCAATAGTTTAAATCAAAATAGATTTCGAAATAGGATCAACATGGTCAAAGCACAACTTGCCTTCAAAAAGTACTTGTTCTTGGTCTTGAGTTGGATCCTGAGTCAATACTTCTCCTTCGAATCCTTCCGGCACTTCAACGTCTACTCGTAAAGCGTGCAAATAGCAAATACACAAATAAACAATAGGCAAAAACATCCCAAAACTCCAAATAAAATCCATAAACAGAGAGAACATAATTTTCTGGATTTTTAGAAACTGGAATCGTTCAAATCGGAGTTAAAATGCAAAAGTTACGATTATTTAAAGTTTAAATAATCAATTAAATAATATTACAGAGAAAAACTTTAGTCCAAAAATTAAATAAAATTCATATTTGAGTAGATCTGAATTTTATACAAATTTAGAAATTTGAATCACTCAAATCGGAGTTGAAACGCAAAAGTTATAAGCGTTTGAAGTTTGAATCTAAATTTGAATCAATATTTCGAATTAATAAATCATTTTCTTTTTCGGAAATTAATTATTGCGTCAGCATGGACACGTGTCAGCTCCTGATTGGGCGGCTGACGTCAGCCGGTCCATGGACGTGGCCCACGGTTTGGCTCGGTCCACCGTGGACTCGGTCCACGGCTCCACGTGTCACTGACATGTGGGTCCCACCGGTGACGTCATTCTTGTCGGCGGGGACTCGGCCCATGGTGGCGGCGGTGGGTCCCACCGATGACGTCATGGGTGACGTCACGCATCGCCGCCGACACGCGGCCCTCGCGTGTCGGTGATCACGACGCCGCGTGCGCGACGGCTCGGCTTCCTGGGCTGGCGTGGCACAATCGTGGCCGTTGGTTTGAAATCCGACTACCGGGATTGAGTTTGGCCTCATGTGCTTGGGGCGCACGTGGATCGATCGTGGGCGTTGGATCTAGATCCAACGGTTGGGATTAGATCTAGGATTTTCAGCGGAAACTCACCGAGGTGGCGTGTACGATCTGGGCCTTTGGATCTTGATCGGACGGTTGGTGGAGCTTCGGGTCGGCGATGGCTTCACGGCGGAGTTGCGTTGCCGGCGCCGAGGCGGCGACCACCCAAACGGCGGTTGGGGCGTGCTCGGCGAGATGGATGGTGTCTTCGGTGCGCGCTGGCCGGGTTTCGAATCTGGGTCAATGGCGGCGGAGGGCGGACGGGCGAGGCGAGGCAAGGACCGTGGCGGCGCTTCACGCAACTACGGCGAGCGATTCCGGCGAACCTACGGCGGCTAGAGCTCGGCGGGTTAGGGCAAGAAGTGCGCGGGGTCACGGCGGTCCTCGGGGTGCGATCCGGGCATTAAATAGCCTCGGCGTCCGTGCGGAAGACGGAGACCTAGTTCTTCACGGCGGCGGGTGCGGCGGCGGAGTCCGGCTCGGACTCGGCGAAGACGACGAAATCGTGGCCGTCCACGTGGCGCGATCAACGGCCACGATCGCACGGCGCGATCGGATCCGGGCCGGATACGGCTCGAACCGGTACGGGCTGATCTCAGCCGTTGGATCTTGATCCAACGGTTGGGATTGATTAGGGTTAGGAGTGGGTTCGGTCGAGTCACGTGGCTCGGGTCGGACTCGAACTCGAGTCTGACTCGAGCTCGGTCGGATGAACAGTAACCGGCTCGGTTGATTTTCCAGCGATTTAATATTTAAAATAATTCCCAGTAATTCATTTAATTCATTAAAAATAGCAAATGACTCAGAAAAATTCCAAAAAAAATTCTGGAAAATATTTTGGAACATTTTGGACTCAAATAAAATATTTCCAACAAAATTTTATTTGCAAAATTAAATTCTTTAATTATTTCAAAATGGAATAAATTCAAATAAATTCCAAATAAATCCAAATAAATTCCAGAAAATTCCAAAAATTCACCAAAGTGCCAAACCACACATGAATTTAAGAAAAGCAAAATTTTGGGGTGTTACAGCTATTCTCAGGGTTTGCGCAGTTCGTGGTCGGCAACGTGGGAGGACCTCTATGGTTCGTACAGTTATGGCTACACTTCTTGTTTAGCCGATCACTTCTCCCAGACTCCACAGATGACCCCGGTTTCCCTCGAGAGGATTACCTAGAAGGTTTTGTTCCCCGCTATATCGCCAGCCGATCTCCAGGGCAGAAATACATGATGTGCTCTGCTGGCAAGACGAAGGTAACTCCTGCTTGGCTGAAGAAATACTTAACGTTCTTTTTGAATCTGGACAATGTAATCTTCGGCCAACAAGATTTTTTTAGCTATAGCAATATAGCCGATTAGCAGTATCCCTCCTTTTTGCATCTAGATGCTGACAATTCTTCTATGCCACAATAGACTTTAGACCTGTTCAAACTCTTCATTTCCCCTTGTATCCTCTATGTGGGCATGAGCTCAAGGAATCAGACTTTCCAACCATCTTACGAGTTCTACCACCCATCGGTCTATGCCCGTCAATTGGGCTTTAGTTAGGTTATTCCCAGCTTCCCCCTCCTTGATCGGATTCAACCCAGGACCAGAGTAACGAACAAGGTGGCTGCCAAGATTGTTCTTGAGCTGGCCGATGATTTCCAAATTTCAAGACTTGAACACTTCGTCCTTAACACCCACCGATCGAGCCGACATACTACATGGTAGTCTTTGGTAGTTGAAGCTCTTCTTCTGGACAGGACTCCGTCGGCTATTATTTCTCTTTTCCTGCCTGACTACCATGAGCCGATGGTTGTCTCTGATACTGCTTCTAGCAAGAGCGCCAGTTCTTCTGGTTATACTAACTCCTCGATAGCTATAGAGGTACTGACCCCTTTTTAGATTCTTCTGCTTCCAAGTGTTTTCTTCTATTGGCTTAACCGAACTTTTCGCTTTCTTTTTAGGACAAGACTGCAAAGGACACTGGCAAAGCAGGCAGCCGCCCCTATAGTTTTGTCCATCCCGTCTAGCAGTGGTCGCCAAAAGAGGGCAAGCCAGGCAACAGGTCTCACAGGTTACTCATCGGGTAACTTGGGCATCCAGAGCCTGTCATTGTCGGATCTTGCCCAAAAGAAGCGCCCCATAAGTAAGCCTTACTTCAAATATGTTCCGCCTTTTAGCCGATACATACTCTGGTCGATCTTGATTTTTTAGAAAAAGCAAAAACAAAGTCTGCAGCGAAGAGATCTCCCAAGCCTGTGGAACACAACGGCGAACATTCCCCGGGTTGATCAACTACTGGGGTAAGTCTCTTGCATTTTGGCTCACATCTTTCAAACTAGATTTGTGCTAAGTGCCTTGTTCTTTGCACCAGCCATCACCATCGGCGCAGGCGGCTGGGATTCTAGCCATCATACAAGACACCTCGTTGGCTATTCCACCATCGCTGTATCCGATGCTGCTCATTGTGCTGCCTCCAACGGCCGCCGTGCATGCTTCTCCAGGGCCATCAGCAGACCCGGCCGATCTTCTGGGCTTCACTCTGGATGATTTGAATGACCCAGAGGTGATGGCGACGGATGACTATCCGGCCGATATTCATAAGATTATCAATGCATCCGCAGTGGTATCGGCCGCCGTGACTTTTGCACCCGGTATGCAAGAGCAGCTTGACCGCCTTTTTCATGAAGTTAAGCAGCCCGAGACACGACTCCTGGCCGACACTCAACCTCTGAGGACGGCCATGTTCACGGTTGAAGTTGACCTTCCTCCAGAAGCCTTGAAGGCCCTTCTGGACGTCTATCATTTAGACAACCAGAGGGAAGCGGTGGACGCTGCAAGGGCCAGTGTCACCCATAGATCTGCTCAACAAGCCAACCAGGATCTTCTAGACAAGCTGGTGGCTGAGGCAAAGTCAAAGAAGCAGAGATTTGATCAAGATGCCTCCGGCTTCAAGTCTACCAAGGCCCAGATCCAGGAGCTTGAGTCGACTAAGAAGTCTCTTGAGGACCAATTGTCCACGATCACCAAGCAGCTGGCCGAATGCCAAGTGCGAGTCGCCGCGTCAGCCACCTCCTTAGCAGACCAGAAGCGCCATCTTGGCGAGGTGGTCACCAAAGTTAAAGATCAATTAGCTAAGATAAAAGGCGTCCCTGGAAGCGCGAAAGATGACTAGCAGATCATAGATGGTGTCCAAAAAACGATCGCGAAGGCGGCAGCAGCACTATCGGCTCTTGGAGCTAGGTTGCCTGGATTTGGGCTGTAATAGATTTAAACAATGCTGTTTGCAAACGATACTAGAATTCTTGATGTTTTGCACTTGTTTCCTAAGTTGGTTGTAAAACTTGCTATTGTCATCGGCTATGTAGTCTATTTATGTGATGCATATAACTTTGCATTGGTGTTTTAATCAGCTTTCTAAATCGAGCGCTTTTATTCTCAATGACTTGATGCGATCATGCTCCGATCCATACGCTAGGGTACTACATCTTCATGTATTTTCCATTGATTGCCTTTGGCAGCACTGATCCCTCGAGTGTTTCAAGTATATACGAATTTTCATCAACCAGCCGATTTATCTTATATGGTCCTTCCCACATCAGTGACCATTTACCGAACCGGTTTTCCTTAGATCCGATCGGCAATATGGTTTTCCATACTAGATCGGCTTCATTGAATGACTTGGCACAACCTTCTTATTATATGCCCTCGCAACCCTCTGTTTGTTTCTTTTAAGCTGATCTAATGTAATCAATCTGGCTTCTGCCAAATCGTCCAAACTATCGATCATTAGCTCTTTATACTCGTCAACTGACAAATTATTTTGCCTAGCTACCCTTAGGGAGTCGATATTTATTTCTACGGGCAGAACAGCTTCTTGCCCACATACCAATTGGAATGGGGACAACTTGGTCAACCCGTGGTATGCTAGCCGATACGCCCATAATGCCTCCGACAACGTTGAGTGCCAATTCCTTGGTTTTTCATCAATCTTTGTTTTTATCAGTTTGATTAGGGTTTTATTGGATGACTCGGCTTGTTCGTTAGCCTGAGCGTAATAGGGTGAGGAATTAAGCAACTTAATACCCAGACTTTTTGCAAAAGCCTGAAATTCATTGGACATAAAAACCGCCCGTTGATCGGTTGTGATAGTTTGCGGGATACCAAACCGATGTATGATATGTTCATTAACAAAGTTGATCACTTCGGTGCTGGTAACCTTCTTAAGGGGTATGGCCTCCACCCGCTTTGAAAAGTAGTCCGTTGCCGCGAGGATAAATTTGTGGCCTTTGCTTGATACTGGGAATATCTGGCCGGTTACGTCCATCCACCATCCGCGGAACGGCCAAGGTTTGGTAATCGGATGCAAAGCCGATGCTGGCGCAAATTGCACGTTCCCAAATTTCTAACAAGTTTGACACCCTTTGTAATATCTAAAACAATCCTCTAGCATTGTCGGCCAATAATACCCCGTTCGTGTCAACATCCATTTCATCTTATGGGCCGATTGGTGAGATCCACAAATCCCCTCGTGAACTTCGCCCATTGCTATTTTTGCCTCATCAGCTCCCAAGCATCTTAGAAGCAATCATTCCATTGTCCGGAAATATAGTATCCCTTCCAGCACAACGTATTTTAGAGCTTGCTGCCTGACTTTTCGTGCGGTCGGCTTATATGGATCTATCAAGTAATTCTTGATATCTGTTATCCAGTCGACGGGGTCAGCACACACTACCGCCTTATCAATCGCTTCGATCATATCATATCGGCTGTGACTTTTATATCCTGATGCATGCTGCTCTAACAAGTTAGCCCTATCATTCAATTCTCTAGGGAAATAGAGGGAGAGACATAACTTTTCTATGAAAGGGTACCTCCTCTCGGTATCCAGAAGTTGTCGGCTTAGATAGAATATTACTCGCTCTTTACCATCGACTTCTTGTGCCAATACAGCTCCGATTGTCTCTTATTCGGCCAATATGTATAACCTAAATGGTATCCCCTTCCTTGGTGCGATCAGAATCGGAGGTTTCATCAAATATTCTTTTATGTCATCGAAGGCTTTCTACTGCTCTTCCCCCCATATGAAATTTTGATTTTCTTTTAATTTCAGTAATGCGGTGAAGGCTTTAATCCGTCCGAACAAGTTCGAAATAAAACGTTGTAGATAATTGATCTTGCCGATCAACTTCTGCAGCTCATTTTTGCTTGTCGGTGGTTCAGTATCGGCTATAGCTTTTATCCTTTGCTGATTGGCTTCGATTCCTCTTTCCTGTACCATGAACCCGAGGAATTGCCCAGCCGATACTCTAAATGCACACTTGAGGGGGTTCATTTTTAACCCATGGGTCCTCGTACTCTGAAAAACCTTTTCTAAATCGGCTAAATGTTGCCAATCGTCTTTTGACTTCACAACAACATCATCGATGTCGATTTCAACTATGTGGCTGATTAAATCATGAAAGATCAAATTCATGGCGCGTTAGTACGTGGCGCCAGCATTTTTCAAGTCGAACATTATGACAGTCCATTCATATAGCCCTAAGGCTCCAGGGCATCTAAAAGCTGTTTTGGACACGTCGGCTTCCGCCATGAATATTTTGTTGTACCCAGCATTCCCGTCAAGGAAACTGATGATCTTATTACCCGATGTAGCGTCGATGAGCATATTGGCTATTGCATCAGGTATTCATCTTTTGGTGTGGCCTTGTTCAAATCTCTAAATTCTACGCATGCTCTCAGCTTACCGTTTTTCTTCACTAAAGGAACGATGTTCGAAACCCATTCAGCGTATCGGCAAGGCCTGATAAAGTTGGCTTCCAATAATCGTTTTACTTCCTCCTTGATAGCGTTATATAAGGCCAGATTAAAGCGTCGTGGAAACTGCTTGAACGGCCGATATACCTGTTTTACAGGTAGCCGATGTTCAACTAGTTGTCAGTTAAGACCATGCATCTCATAGTATTCTCAGGCAAAACAATCTCTATGTTTTTTAAGTATTTGAACCAACTTAGCTCTATAATCTGCGTCCAATTTGGCGCTTATAAACGTTGGTCTTTCCCTGTCACCTTCCCCTATGTCCACTTCTTCAAGCAAATCGGCTAAAGTGAAACCTTGTCGCAATCTTTCCTCTTGAAAATCTTCAATGGCTTCTCCGTTATCCATTGTTAGCCGATGGCTTTGAAGGTTGTCTTGAGAGGCTTCTTTTATTCCCGACTCCATCTTCTTAGCAATTCATTTGCCCGATCAAATGTGCCCGGCCCAACATTGATCGGCATTAGACCCGTTTTTCCGCCGCAGATGAAGTCGCAATCATCCATAACCTTTTCCGATATGCATTCGGCTTCTTGGTGCTACCAATTTGCTTCGGGACTAGCCAGTGCTATGTGAGCCGATGTATCGGCTAGTATTATTTCGACTTTTTCTCCATTCCATTGTACTAAAAGTTGATGCATTGTTGATGGAATGCATCAATTAGCATGGATCCAATCCCGCCCGAGGAATATACTATAATTCCCTTTGGCTTCAATCACGAAAAATGCGGTCGACAACGTTTTACTGCCGACCGTCCGCTCTGTGACCATCACCCCTTTTGCTTCGGTGGGATCGCCCATGAAGTCATTTAACACCATGTTCATCTTGATTAAGTCTTCATCGGCTTTTCCCAATTTCTTGAAGGTGCTTAGCAGCATCAGGTTTACTGTAGCCCCACCGTCGACTAGCATTCTTGACATGGGTCGGCCGTTGATATGTCCTTTCAGGTACAACGGCTTTAGATGACGATGCATATCCTAGGGTTTCTCAAACACGGCGTCCTGCGTGCCAAGACACAGCTGAGCCAAGGCCCCTTCGGCCGATTTAGTCTCGGTTCTAAACTCGGCCGACAGAGTGAAGACCATATTGATATCCATTGGGGGAGTATCGCCCCGAATCATTGGTGATTCGGAATCAACTGATTGGTCTGAATCCTCTTCGATCAGACTTTTTCTCCTCCACTCTTGCTTCGTGCCTTGTACTGGTCGCAATTCGTTGAAGATCCGATCCCTTTCTTCTTCTTGTCTAGCTTCTCTCATTTCCTGTGTTCTGAATCTTTGCAGTCATCTGCGCTGGGATCGACTGAGCCCGGAGGGACACCACCACGGCTTTGGCTCAATCAGCTTGCAGATTTTTCCGACCAGATCGCCGATTTCGATATCCGATCCAGACGATTCGGTCTTTTCTTCTGAGAACTCGCTCTGTTCTGCAGGCATATTCTTTTGAATCAGCTTTCTGGTCTGCGGCCCTAGCTGGCTATGGACTGGCCTGGTCAGCCTCTGTTTGACCGGTCACCGTGGCCGATCCTGAGGGAGATGTCCCATCGAACATGACTGTACTGAAGGTAGCGGCATTCTCTGTTCCCAGCAAAACTGCCAGAAGGGACACCGTCGGTGAGCCCTTTCTTCATAGTTCGCCTAGTACAGGTTATCAGGTTGACGGGGGTGTTGCTCATGCCGACGACCGATCTTCTCGCACTTCTCTAGGAGTTGGGAGAACGTTGGTCTGGACTTTGTAACCGTTCGTTTAGGCGGGGTTCTTTCGGCTTTATACCACTGCCCGACCTGTGGTTCACCCCTAAGCTTGACCGTTCTCAAGTTTCGGCCATCCCGATCCGCTTCTATTTGTAATGAGCCTATCGTTATCTTCAACGTTTCGCCGCCACCGGAACTTGATTGGACTTCGACCAGCCGAATCGGCTCGTCCATCGGCTCTTTCCCTTTTTGTGAGCATTGCACCATTTTGATCAGAAAAGGATTCACGTCCACCTGCATGGCCGGTTCTTCGGCAAACTTCAGTCGTCCGTCCTCAATAGCCGACTGTATCTGCTGACGAAAAATATTGCAGTCGTTAGTGTTATGCGAAAAAGAGTGGTGCCACTTACAATATATTCGTTTTTTGATTTCATCGGTAGATGGGATAACATGTCCTTCTGGCAATCGTATTAGTTTTTCCTGCAGTAGTAAATAAAATATCCGATCGCATTTGGACACATCGAAGGCAAACTTGACTTTCGACTTATTTTTTGTTGGCTTAAGCCATGAGCAAACAAGTAATTTTTTAGGACCCTTTGTCCACTCAGCTATATTTATATCAGCTTCATCATCTTCGGAGGTTTCACTGGAACTGCAATCGATCATTTTTACTTTAGCCTTTTCATTCCCGTTTGCTTTGAACCTGTCTTTGAACCCTTTACCGTCAGAGTATCGGCTTTCATGCGTCGATACACAGTGGAGTAGGTGGCCTAAATCGGAGAATTGTTGTCCCACAATTTTTTCCTTTAGTGGGGGAATTAACCCTTAGAATGCCAAATCGGCTAACTGATTGTCTGGTAACGTAACGCTAAAACATCGACTTCGTACATCCCTGAATCTCCGGATACAGTCTGAAACTGGTTTTTGTCAGACTGAACTAAGATCTGAAATCCTAAGTTCAGGATTACCAGAAAAGAAATATTCGTGGAATCGACTTTCCAAATCATTCCAGAAGTGGACCGAATTTGGTGGCAAGTTCGTGAACCATGTATAAGCGGTTCCTGACAAAGATAACGGAAACAGTCTGATTTTTAACCCGTCGGACTGAGCGATTTCGCCACATTGGGCAATGAACCGTTCAACGTGTTCAAGGGTGGTGGTAGAGTCATCTCCCAAAAAATTTGCGAAATCAGGGACCCTGTAATTGTGAGGGTAGGCCATCTAATCTATGTAATCCGGATAGGGCTTCTTATAGCCGATAATCTTACCTTTAGGCTGTAAGCCAAATTGTTCCCTCAGCACGGCGGAGATTTGATTGGCCCAATTAACACCGCCGGCCAAGATGGTGTTGGGATTCTGCCAATTGGGGTAACTGGCATCCTGCCTCCCAAGTGCCAGCTCAGGCCGTTGGTTAAGCCAAGCCGATGGAGGATTAAAGTTCTACCAATCATGTAAATTGGCATTCTGCCCCCCAAGTGCAAACTCGGGCTGTCAGCTAGGCCAAATCGACTGCTATAGGGGCGAGTGGTTGTACTTATCGGGTATAGGAACAAAAGGTTCTCCATAAGTGACTACCTTATGTGGGATTGGATTCCTTGGTGGAATCGATCCATGGAATTGGGGATTCTGATCCGATTCAATTGGTCGAGGGGCCGATTGTTCGACAATGTTTGCTGGCACCGCGTTCGACGTGGTGCAGAATTTTGCGACATCGGTGTACGCATGGTAGTGGGTGATCCCGCCTGCACGGGTACTTGGAGCTAACACGGTAGACTGGGTCGACATTAGTGAAGGGATCGGAGCCGACCCTTTTAGGGTACTGGTGTTCTGTGCCACTGAGTATACGGGATACGTTGGGAGCGGCTGTAACGGGTCGAGCAAACCCCCAGTTGAAGCCATCTCCTGAGCAATCGTCTTGACGCTATTCTCAATCATCGGCTTTAAAGTTGTAACCAAAGCCGATGATTGGTTGATCAACGCGTGGTGCACAGATTGCTCGATCATAACGAACAATTCAGCTTGAGCTGGTACATATTGGCTTACCGGGTTTAGTGGGGCGCCATCATCGCCGATTGGGTTGAGCGTTGGGAGTGCAGTCTTTTGCATGACCCCTCGTCAAGTTTTTTGATAGCAACCCAACATCATCTCTTCCAGGGTAGCCTTCCGGTCTTCAATCCCCTTGCATTGCTCTGGGGTCAAATCGTCCAGCGTCGAGAAGATGATAGCTTCGGTGTTGACGTCGGCTGGATGGATAGGCTTTCCTGTGGCCATCCTTTCTGATTAGGGTCCCACCGGGCGTGCTAAAGTATGTTCACGCTAAAAACTTGAGGTAGGGTTTTTAGCCTTGAACACACAAGACAAATTTCGGGTTTGAGCGTGCCAGTCAATTTGACCTACAATTGACAAGGTAAAAGGCCGTAAAATCAAGCAGAGCCGATAACGAGTACTTATCGGCGTAACACTAGTCGACTAAAAGCCGATCAGGGGTTAACTAGATTAGCTGATAACGACTAATCCGAGGGTAAAGGCAGATTGGCTTTGAGAGGCGATGCGCAACAAAACAAAGCAAACCAAACCCGAGGTGAAATCGGTGGAATCAACAAATTGGCGATGCGCAACTCTTTATTGATCTCGTTGACTTACAGAGGAAAGCTTATAAAACTAGAAAATAACGAAAAAGATTGTAAAAGTATGTTTGTGGTTGTGTTGGATTGGTCCCTGGCTTCTTCTAGACCGACCCCTTTTTATATGCCTCGACCGATCCGAGTCCTCCATGGATACGGCAACGCAATCCATATCGGCCATCGATCCGAGTCCTTCATGGATACGACCACATAATCCGATTCGGCTACGATTCCTTAGATGATCTCCGGATTCCAAATTCCACACGTCGTGCATGTATCCAACTCTTTTATACCTTACTTGATCGATACTTTCCATACGTGTTAAATTTTGGTGCAAACAGAATGTTCATTTGAAAAAACTAGTTATATTTTTGTTCTTTTTGTACGTACAATTTAAAGGGTTTTCATATTCTAAGAAATAGTCATGATAGTATCCGATTTGATTTTTATTCGTTCCATATATTTATTCGGTATTATATGGCCTTTATTCGATATTGGTGTGCACATCCGAGGAAAAATATGTAAAGAAATATGGTAGATAGGGGTGAAAATGGTACGGATAATTTTCGTCCGATCGACCGACCGAAGCGTCTCGGATAGTGATTCGGATAATTTTTCGGATATTTTGTTCGGATATGGATCGGATACAGATAAAGTGTCCCGAATAAGGATAAGGATATCTTGGATAATATCCATCGGATAATATCCGAGCATTTTTTCGGATACTATCCGCCGGATAATATCCGAATTCCCGCCTCTTTAGCTTAGCCCGGCTTGGCCCATATGTCACCGGTCGACCCATCTAAACTTGAGTTGAAGTGGAACCCTAGGTCCCTAGACGGCTAGCTGCCACTTTAGTTCCCTCTTTCCTTGCCCAGCCCCTACCTATCCAGTCCACATCTCCAAGACTCCAACTCCAGGTCATGGCGGCGACGGCGGTGCGCCTGGCCGTCCGTGCCTCCGGTCTTCCAAGTCATCCCCGCCTCCCTGGTCCCCGATTTCACCCTCCAGGTCGTCGCCGGCGCAGGACTTCGCAGCGCTGGCGGCGGTGTTCCATCGGCGGCTGAAGATTTTTTTTTGCCTCATCCTAATTATTTCTAATTTTTCTATGTATTATTTTTGATACAAAGTTTAATAATTTTATGTTGCATTAATGCTTCACATTTCAGGTATCTATATATTTTGTGATTATATGGTGAGGTGATGCTCCATCTGAAGCTAGGATGTCATATTTTGTGCACCAGAAGTTTGATCGCTTCTTTTGCTTGCACTTCAAATCTCCTGGGTGTAAAAGATGAGCATGGAGTCCATGGCCCCTAATGGCCTGATTGATACTTAGTGCCATAGATGTGCTTTGTTACTTTTGTATACTTCTATGAATGGTGTGCAATTTCTATGGATGATGTACAACAGTACAAGTGCAATTATGAGATGTGACTCAGTGTATTACTATAAACTGTATGGTTTTAACGGTCTTGATCTCTCAATGTACTATACAATTTATGTTGGTTTCCTATCGACAATATTCGTTGTAGCCCATCACTCCATTTGTATTTAGTGTTTACACGTATTATTTGAAAAATATCCGTTTCGATGATTATCCGAACTTATTTTATCCTTATTCGTTCGAATATTATCCATATCCATATCCGGCATTATCCGTGTCCGAATCCGTATCCGGCACTATTCGTGTCCGAATCCGATCTGATAAAATTATATGGATCAAATACAATATGAGTGGTTTTCGATCCATATCCATTCCGTTTCACCCCTAATGGTAGAGTCATTATCCGTCGGCATTCGAGCCTAACTCCAGAGTAGTTTGTTATTATAGGTGGACATAGTGGTCTGATTAATTTTCGGAATCATTAAGCTTATTACGTATTTGGTTAATCGGATGAGAAGACATCATTGACATGATAACTTTTGATGAAATGCTGGATATTTATGGATGAGTAAGTACATTTTAAAATACACTATAGAGAATGGTTTCATAAATGGGTACGTGTAGAAGACGTTGAACCTGTAACATTCCAGAGTTTATTTCTTTAACAATACATACAAAAAATTATTTCAAATTTAAAATATTATTTTATTAGATTTTATTAATTTTCAGAAAATAATTAAATTTTATGGATTTTCTTATTATTTAGGATTTTTGAAATTTTTTTATGATTTTTTTGGATTTTAAAATGATTTTTTTTCTTATTTTTAGAAAATAAAAAAGCAATTCGAGTATAAAAATAAAAACGAAATTTTAGTTGGAAATAATTTTCTTAAGTTCAAATGTCTCAGGCAATTTCTTTTTCCCAAATCTTGGAACTCTATGTAGTATTTGCTAAAAGCCGTTTGTAATTTCTTTAATTATTTTAAATCTAAAATTAAATTAAGATACAAAATCACTCTCGCTTTGAAGGCCTTTTTCTTTTTGGCCCATTTCTTTCTTTTTCGCGCGGTCCATTTTTCCTTTCTGTTCCCTTGCGCCCATTTTCACCGGCCTTCTTCTCCTCCGACCCAGACTGTCGCACACCTCTCCTCTCTTGCCCCTCTCACCGGCATACAGGTCCCGCATGTCAGGCATTCTTATTCCTCCCGCGCCTGAGCAAGCTTGCCACCATGGTCGTCCGCACGAGCTTCGTAACGGCGACCATTTCCAATCGTTTGTGCACACATTTGATGTCATTCCCAACGGTCACCACCACCACACTCCCTTCGGGCATTTTAACTTGCTTTAAAACCGCATTTGCGAGCATTCAAGTTCCTGTCCGCCGCACTCCTCACCCTGTAAAATAGAGCATAGGGTTATACATCTCCCATGCATTCCAGTTTACCCCGAGCCGAGCTTTCTCTCGCTCTCTCTCATGCCTGGAACACTGTTTAGCATCAGTCAGCTTCTCCAGCTCTGGCCGCCCCACCCTCTCGCCGGTCCGCCACACTGGTAAGCCCTGCCCCTTCCCAACCGCGTCAAAACATGTTCTAGGTCATTGCCATGCTAATCACACTCTAAATTTGAGGTATCCCACACTCACTCGCTGGATCGAGCATATTCTTCACCTCCGGTCACTGCACCTGTCAGATAAACTTGTTTATTTTGTGTTTTGGTCAGTTTCAGTTTTGTTCTGAAATTCTCAGAATTCTTTTCGTTTTTCTTGTTCATTTCGATTTTCTGATTGTGTCGGGTGTACTACAGTAGCCTAGTCCGTTTTGCTTTCAGAGTTGAGTTGGAATCAGAGTTACTAGCTGTAAATTGGGTCGGATCATTGTAATCTTGAGACTTTAAATATGTGGAATAAACACCAGAAAAGCTGCGAGATTAACAGCACCAAAGTTCTTTGATTTGCGTCTGTTCTGAATATTGATTCGGTTGTTGTCTGTTTGCTGTAGGTTATGAACTCCCGAACCAACGGCAACAGAGCAACATAATATTAGCGTCAATACAAGTTCTGGGCAGCGACAACGTAAGGAGAAAAGTTTTGAAGTCCTGGGCGAGTTCTATTCTAACATTTGGTATAAGAGCCGTCTTTGTGATGGCAAGAAGGACAAGGTCGTTGTCTCCGTCATCATCGAGGCGTGTTGCTGGTGGCCTAGAGGAGGCGGCCAAGAGCAGCATTCATATGGCCAACGGCAGTGAGCAGGTGGTTCGCAGTAGGCTGGTTGTATGAGACGGAAAGGAGGGGAGTGCCACGCTCCAATATCCATTGTTGACTAGTAGCAACTATGCTGCAAAGTCAATGAAGATGAAAGTGTACATGGATGCCCAAGGAGTGTGGGATACCATTGAAGATGACAACATCGACAAGCGCCAAGATAAGAAGGCACTCATGGGTATCTATCATGGTGTGAGTGAGGAGACCCTTCTTGCCCTCAACGGCAAGAGGACGGCCAAAGAGGCATGGGCAGCTAAAGGCGTCTTGACGCCAAAGTTTATTTTGTGTTTTGTCCAGTTTCAGTTTTGTTCCAAAATTCTCAGAGTTCTGTTCATTTTTCTTGTTCAATTTGATTTTCTGATTATGTCAGGTGTATTACAGTAGCCGAGTCTGTTTTGCTTTCAGAGTTGAGTTAGAATCAGAGTTACTAGCAATAAATTGAGTCGGATCATTGCAATCTTGAGTCTTTAAATATGTGGAATAAACATCAGAAAAGCTACGAGATTAGCAGCACCAAAGTTCTTTGATTTGCGTCTGTTATGAATATTGATTCGGTTGTTGTCTGTTTGTTGTCTGTTTGCTGTAAGTTCTGAACTCTAGAACCAACGGCCATAGAGCGACATAATATTAGCGTCAATACAGGTTTTGGGCAGCGACAATAATGTAAGAAGAAAAGTTTTGATGTCCTGGGCGAGTTCTAATCTAAAAGCACCACCTTCATCACCATTAGAGTGCTCATTGCATTAGCTGCTTCCTATGGTCTACACATCCATCAAATGGATGTAAAGACAGCTTTCCTTAATGGAGAGTTGGAAGAAGTAATCTATATGGAGCAACCAGATGGTTATGTGATTATTGGACAGGAAAATAAAGCGTGCAAATTATTAAAATCCTTGTATGGCCAAAAACAAGCACTTAAGCAATGGCATGAAAAGTTTGATAAACTTTGACATCTGCTGGTTTTGCTGTTAATGAGGCAGATAAGTGTGTATATTATCGTTATGGTGGGGGTCAGGGTGTGATTTTGTGTTTGTATGTTGATGACATACTTATATTTGGGACAAACACTGTTGTAATTGACGAGGTCAAAACTTTCTTATCTCGATGTTTTGATATGAAAGACTTGGAAGAGACAGATGTTATTTTGAAAATTAAATTGATCAAGAATGAGGATGGGATCATTTTGCACCAATCCCATTATGCGGAGAAAATTTTGAGCATGTTCGGCTTTGAGAATTGCAGAATTTCTCCAACACCATATGATCCGAGTGTTAAGCTTCGGAAAAATCAAATGTTAGGGAAAGCTCAATTGAGATATTCACAAATTATTGGGTCCCTTATGTATCTAGCTGGTGCCACAAGACCAGATATCTCATTTGCTGTGAGCAAATTAAGCCGATTTACATCTAACCCGGGAGATGATCATTGGGAGGCACTTGAAAGAGTGTTGCGCTACGTAAGAGGCACAACATCTTACGGAATTCACTATACTGGATACCCATCTGTATTAAAAGGATATAGTGATTCCAATTGGATCTCTAATGTGGATGAGATCAAAGCTACAAGTGGTTATGTTTTTACATTAGCTGGTGCTGCAGTTTCATAGAGGTCTTGTAAACATACCATATTAACGAGGCCAACCATGGAAGCTGAACTTGTAGCACTTGATACAGCCACTGTTGAGGCTGAATGGCTTAGAGAGCTACTGTTGGACTTGCCATTGGTTGAGAAACCAGGACCGCCGATCCTAATGTACTGAGATAACCAAACAGTGTTGACTAAGGTTATGAGTACTAATGATAACATGAAGTCCTCCAGACATGTAAAACGCAGGCTTAAATCTGTCAAAAAATTGAGAAACTCTGGAGTAATTACTGTAAATTATATTCGTACTGAGAAAAATCTAACAAATCCTTTTACAAAAGGACTTGCAAGGAAAACAATTTCCATTGCGTCTATGGACATGGGTATGAGGCCCATTTGAGTTACAACACAATGGTAACCCATACCTTCCTGATCGGAGATCCCGTGAATTAGGTAATGGGAAAAACAAGTTGATGTTGTAACAAGAGAGTACATATTATTAATTTGTACATGTGTCCTAATAGACAAAGTATTCTCGACTGTATGGAAGGTTAGCTTAAAGCCTTAATGTATTCTAGTGTCAAAATAAGAGAAAAAGGTATTGGCCTACAGGATACCTATAATGAATACACCTACTTGAGTATAACTGTGAGGTCACAGTTCACGAAGATGGGGCATTCTTGTGACACTACAGAATGATGGATTGAGACATTTTCGATTTCGGCATTTCAGAATATCTTTTGTAGCGTGTTTTTGGGCCATTTCCGGAGTTTGGGCCTTTCCGGGGGGAATTGGGCCTTCCGGGGGAGTTTGGGCCTTAGGGGGATCTAACTTGGGCTTTGGGGAACCATTGTGGGTCGAATTTGGGGTAGTTTTAGCCCATGTGGAGGAGGTTTTGGGGCAACAAGCCCTGCTGACCCTGCCCATGCGCCCCACCCCCTCCCTCAAACACTAGTCGCCGCCCCTCTTGTCCCTTGCGCCCCCTCCTAGCCGCCCCTCTTGTCCCTTGCGCCCCCTCCTAGCCGCCCCTTGCCATGCGCCTCCTCTCCCCTCCCTAGCCACCATCCTCCCCTCCCCTAGCAGCCCCACGTCGTCTTCCTCCACGATTTCCTTCATTTCCCCGCTCAGTGGATCGCCGGTTTGGGAATCTCCGGCGAATCGCGGCGGTTCGGAAGGAAGGAGCGGCCGGAAGGAAGGAAGGTTTCGTCGTCGTTCGGTTCTTCTAGAAGAGGTAACGAATCGTGGCTTTCTTGGGGTGGTCTAGGTGCTGGTTAAAAGGGAGATTCCAAGCCTAAGATCCATATTTAGGTGCTATTCCTAGGTGAGATTAGGGAGATTGCAATGCTGTCCCACGTTCTGTCCTCGGGCAGATTTGCACCGCGACATAGGGCTTGCGTTTTGGCAATTTTAAATTCATTTCCTGATCGGCCAGCTGTTACAGAAGTTGTATATAATTTAATTATCTTTCAGTGGACACCAAAAACGTGAAATTCCGTTCAACCGTTTAAACGTTATGGTTGTTTTACCGAACGTTGTCAAATCTGTGACGAGATTGGGACAGATCGTGTTCAACTGTAGATTAGACAACTTTAGAGGCCGAATCAGTCTTTGCCAATACTTAGGAAAAGATGGGAAATTTCCTAATCTTCGAGAAAATGTACTCATTTACTTGATTTGGAGTTTTAGAGCTCAAGTTATGCTAGTTGGAAGCCCGTTGTCCCCGATGGGACAGATTCTCTGTTTTCGGGTTTTTGGAGTGGGTTGCGAGGTCGGTGTAGAAAATCATTCTTGTTCTCTTTTTGGGGGCTTGTTTTGAGTGATATGTACCTTTGTGCAGGTGGTGTGACCCCGGGAGTGCCCTCAACCTCTCGCCACTCCGTCGCTCACGGTTGAAGGCAAGTGTATTGGGATGAATTTGGGTCTTTCGGGTGACCAACGAGTTGTGTAGTTTTGCTATGTTTCTAAATGATGCTCTATGTTGCCATTGTTCCTTGCATGTGTTATGATGATCATGTCTAGTTTATGATATGCCGTTGTTATATTGTGTTTCCTTTATGCAAGTTTTATCATGATGTGGCATATGTGCATTCATAATGGAAGAGGTGTCCCATTCTGATGCGGGCCTCTGTGTTCACACGTAGTGAATATGAAAGACATACCTCGTAGTCCCATCCACGGTTGTGTATGGGAGCGAGTCAGTAAGAGTAGGCACCCTCCATCTACGGGATGGAAGGGAAAAGAGGGTGCACACCGACGGGTGTGCACTCGGCAATACCGGTATGTGCTTCAAGGAGACATGCGCATTGCATTGCATTGCATATGTAATGATGTTAATGAGATGTATACAATGTGAATTATGAAATGCTCAGGATGTTGAATATGAGATGTAGTGATGATGGTATTGAAAACTGTTTTCTTGTTCCATTGCAATATATTTGCTGAGTGATGAACTCACGCTTGTGTTTTATGATGTTTCTAGGTACCATGAAACTGGCATGCGGGAAAGGGACTTAGCGGCACATCTTCACGTAGTTTCATTCATTTAGACAACTACACTTTACCTTTCGTAGTTGTGATATTAAGTTTATTGCGATGAAACTTGGAGTATGCCTTAAATGTGTGCTTGGTTATGTCATTTACTTCATCATAGCTCATGAAGTGGTTGAATTCATTGTTTTGGACTTAAATTGTTGCTATATCTCTCGTTATTGTTGTTTTAGATGCCATTCATTATGTTATATCATGTGATATTAATGCCGTTGCTTCAAATCATGGAACAACAAAGGAGATGCTGCCGAAATTATCGATTAAAGCATTTACGCCCTTGCTGTAATTTAATCTTAATTGTGGTATTTAGTTGCTGTTACTCCTATGTGGTGACATCCAGGGCATACTAGATGCCAGTGTGTTACAGTTGGTATCAGAGCCAGGTTCAGGTCCGTGGTGTATGAACTTAGTGCAATACCATAGGGTTAACTAAAATTTTGATGTGGGATAACCTAGAAACATGGCTTACGTTATACTTAAAATTTTGCCATAGGATAGCAACATTAAAATTTGTGTAAGTGGAATAACTAATTTAAAATTTGACACACATGGATGCACAGTAGGAAAGGGGTATGGGTATCATTGCTTTACGCTTAATTGTTGTATTTAAGCCTTGACGTTGAATGCTACATTTGATAATGTATGTTGCTATGTTTATGAGAGAATTGATTGAATTGTCCTTGTTATTGTGATAAAGTGGGGTTGTGGTGTCGAAGGTTTTCGATCACCTTCTTGTTCATAGTAAGGTTGTGGTTTGGCGGTGTGGCCGGTTAGAGCCATCACTGAAGAACTATTAAAAGGGTGCTTACCTTTCCTGTCGTAGATCGGGTAGATGATTGGAGACAAATAGAAGAGTTTGGTGGTGGATTCCTTCGGATGTTCTTTACCGTTCTGACGATCGGTTTTGGTTGGTTTTCTTAGTATTTGGTTGGTTAGGAACCAAGGAAAAGTGTTTGGTTTTGAGTACTCGTTGATTGTTCCTTTGGCGGTTTGTGATTTTGTCTTCGTAGTGTGTCTCCTAGCACTATGAATTCACCTTTTATTTTACTGAATCATGTAACTGTTTAGCTTTCTATACTGGTCAGGAGATTGCATAATTATCATTATTTTTGTTTGAATTAGCAGTTACCAGTGCATTAAGTTTGTTTAAATTCGATTGATTACGGTGCTTAATCTTTGTCGATTACTAGTGAGTAATGGAGACAGTTACTGGTTAGAGGCTATATAAGACATGGAGACGTCTAGGCCAAATGACTGAATTTTTCGATTCCACACTTTCTTCTTCCTCCTACGAGAGTTGTACTAAGGTGTTGAGCAGCTGGACTGCGCCAGCCTTCCTACTCAACGTGCACCGTGAAGGAGGGTGAGCGGTATCTTTGAGCTGTTGTCGCAGAGTTCACCTGCACGGGGTGGCAATAAGGTTTCTGGGCAGCGCATCTGCACGACCGCTCCTGTGCTGTTTCCACAACTTCAACTTCTTCCACGACCTCTTCTGCACATCATTCTGTTTTTTCATCAAGCCCAATTGTAAGTCGTTAGTGATCATTCAACTTGATCATACTCTATTTCTTGAAGTATATATGTTTGGAAGAACAATGTGTAGCTTGCTGTTAGATTTACTGTGTGCATCACTATTTATCTGTGATATTTATCTTCTGATACAATTTGGAATTAAAATATTGCGCACATTTCCAACATGTTCCTGGTTCCAAACCTTGCGCATAAGCTTCCCCACACTCACCTTTCTCTATTCCACCCCTCGCCGAGCTCCGCCGCGCTGCGTAATGCCGGTGACCCTTTGTCCACGTGCGTCGCCGCCGAACAGTACCGTGCGCCCGGTGAACGGTGGACCAGCGTAATCTTAAAAATCTGATCCATGAACTCGGGCCCACCTGTCATATATCCGAACACCTATTTCCTTTTGGAAAAAATTTCAGCCAAAAATACATTTTTCCTTGACGATGTGAGCATCTCGTCATGCTTGCGTCATGAACTAATTTCCTTTAGAAAGAAATGTTCAAAATTCCAAATACTAGTGCATATGTCATTTTTATGTCATGTTGATGACATAATCTTGAATTTCCTTTTTAAACAAATTCCGAAAATCCCTAAATAGTGTTTTCTATCTCATTTTCTATGAACTAAATCTTTTGGGAACCTGTTCTCCTCTGTTCTAACTCTGATTGACTCAGTTCTTCTTCCAAAATTCTTCTAAAATTATAATCTACCTATTTATACTAGTTTTAGATTTTATTTAGCTTTATTTATATTTTGTTTGAATTTGGCTATTTTCAACATTTAGAGTACTAGATCGATGATCTCGGGTATCAATACTTTGATCATGGCCAGTTACACCCTTTGATCCTAGATTTTAAATTAAAATTTTATTTCAAATTATGGCATTCATAATTTTATCCAACACAATTTAAATCCCATGTTTAAATGAATAGTTATCTCCTAATTGTTATTACCACATTTGACATTGAAATCCTTATACTCTTGTAACCTTAACAAAATCTCACTAGTTAGTACACTAATATAGTATTAACTAAGTGCTTTGTAACAAATGTCTTCGATATGCTTAAACCTGAATTAGGATATTTGGGAATTTAATCCAAATAAAGATTCTTTTGGGATAAAACTATTCCTTGGCAATGGTGTTCCATGGAAGGTTAAGAAGATGATATGGTTCAAAGAAAAGTGAAAAATGTGATTCGGACAGGGCAAGAATGGTTGTTTGGTGGCTGCGCAATAGTTCTGGGTTTATGATAAGCTCACATAGTCAATTAAGGTCAGGTCTATGACTTGCTGGTTGTTAAGCCTATCCATAATACCACAAGTTTGGTATAGGATAGACCTGGTGTTGGGACCCGAATATGCAAATCTGGACCCTCTGTGTATACTACACTAGTCTAGAATCACGCTAGTACACACAGTAACAATATAGATGTAATATCAAACTCATACATAGCAGAATAATAATAAATAGCTTGATTTATTAAATAAATAGTGTGATGGTCTTATGGTTGATTTTACATTTATTAGGCCTCATAGGGATTATTCACTAAACAAAAAAGCGAATGGAAAACTTAGAGGACAACCCATCGACCTGTCACAGGTAATCGACAAGTCTCAACTCCTAATCAATTGCTTTCTCTTAGAACTCCTCCAGAGCAGGTGTTGATTTCTCTTCAACTGGTTGATTTATTATTGTAATGGTGAGTACATAAAGTACTCAACAAGTTGTGCACACAATACAAGTCCAGTATAACTATATGCAATGGTTAATCCAAAAGAATGGTTGATATGGCTATTTTGCAATAAAGTAGCATTTATAATTGAATACAGTAATAGATTAAAACAAAAGGTAAAACCAATAATAATAATAATAATAAGTTTCTCATATATTTCTCAATTTAAACTAGCACACAGCCTAATCCAATTTCATTACTTCCATTGGAACACAACCTCCCTTCCCAAATTTTATTATAATAAAATCTAATCCTTATGTGAAATTCCCAAGTATTGTCCATAACCGGGGACATGGCTATTCGAATACATTATGCACTCTGCAGGAGTTATACATTTTACCCACAAGATATGATCAATCTCATAATGTTGATATTTACACATACCCATCGATAGGCGACTAAGAAGATCATAACAAAATATTTTAGAAAATCTATCCAAATATAGACACTCCTGATAAGACTGATCTCACTATCCCACACTCACATAGAGTAGAAGAATAGGAGGGACTCATCATTGGACTAGGAAGAATCAATGTTTAATATGTGGAGCCACTACAAAACACAACTTCCCCAACTGTGCACATAGCTTGGTTTCCTCTTGAGATACCATATGTCAAGAGTCGGTAACTTACTTAGCTAGGTCTATCATATTATAGACATGTGGTTGTATGATTAGCCCAGTTCAATGGCTTAAAAGGTTAAGTACTTAACTGACCGAGGCAAGACTTCCAATTAACCTCAGTAACTAGTATGAATCGATTCACACAGAATCTCCAACACAGATATCACACAGACCCACCATCATGGCACACAGCCTCTTGCCACTTGCCTCAATCTAAATCATTTACCACGCCAATTGATTATCGTGCAACACATGCCATCAATAACACCATCATCATTGTATGATAATACATGACACACCATTTCCATAGACCATTAGTCAAGTTTGAATTTGCACGTTCAGAAGATACCAACTATTTGTGACATGGCTAAGCAACTACTCTCGATCTAGCCAACCCACGTTGGCATTATATGAGTAACCAACTAATAAATATCCATCCTAGAGCAACAAATAATCATAGCATAGCAAATGACAAGGTAGGTATACTTCAAATGGGTTGAATAACTAATTCCCAAACCATTTGAAATAGTTTATAATTTAAGTTAACATGTAATAGGTAAAAACAAAATAGCATTTGTAAATCTAGGTTCAACATGATCAAAACTCGTAGCAGCTAGAGTTAGGGCTTTGGCTGCGGGTGTTACGATGATGCAAACCCTCCACACGGACGCAGCTAAAATACCCAGGAAAAGCGGCGCATGAGATGGAGTCCAATACGGACATAACACAACGCAAGGAATCTACCTTGGAGACAAAGAATAGTGCTTGATAGGTAGGCCCCGCTTGTCAATGACACAATACGGCACAGGTTGGTGAGCTAGGCTGGCTGTGAGGTTGATACACTGGGCTTCCATGGACGAATCGGATAGAAGTTTTTGCCGGATAGGTTGGGTTTTGAACCAAACACATTTCTATTATTTAAATTTAGTTTTTGTTTTTATAAAATATAGAAAATTCAAGTGAAGTCCAAATAAATAGAAAATACATTTGAAAAATTCCCAGAAAAATCTTTTTTTAGAAAATACAGACAAGTGTTCACTTGAGCATTAATCATATTAAATCATTTTTGACTTAGAAAATCCCATATTAAGCTTTAATTACCAAATAAAATGGTGAAAATTATTAGAGGCCTAAAATACACAAAAACTTTTCAAAGAAGATAAAATTGGGATGTTACACCTAGCTAACTAATTTGCTACATTCCAATGTTGGTTATGTTGGTTATGTCGGTTGTGCCAATCGGTTGAGTGATGGCGCAAGAGTTGGATTCCAACTAGAGAGGTTTTAACCATGTTAGTGGTGGAACCTTAGCGGGTATGATTGCTTGGGTTGATGTTTTGTAAAGGCCCTTGTCATGGTCTCTCTACCGCACACCAAAGGAAATATGTTAATAACTTGACAATAGGAGATGATCATATCTTATGGGTAAAGTTGTACAACCTCTGCAAAGTGTAGTCTAATCAATTAGCTGAGTCCTCGATCATGGGCATGCCAAGCAAAGCCTTTCATGTATTAGACTTTCACCTTCAAAAGTAGTTTCAGAAAAATGGTTTGTAGATGGAGGGGGTTTCATCTGAAAAAATTGGGATGAAACTCCGGGTTGGAACCAATGTTGAAAATTTCTTTAAAACTCAGTTTTACTATATTAATTATGTATTCAAAATTACTTATTATATCTGAAAATACTACTTTATTCTCAAACTAACCTTATTATGCCTTCCTTTTTTATCCTTACATTAATATTACATTTCATGTGTAACTTACGGGGTACTCGTTATACTCATTTTGCTATATTTGTTGTTTTTAGAAGAGGTGGACTTCTTCACTGGTGAGGATTTCGATGACAAGGCCGCTAGCCCAGTTGATTGCCTATGGCAGACCCACTAGGCCCTATTACTTCTATTTGTCTTCCGCTGATATATTTTAAGTTGGCATGCTAGCCATATATTGTAAACTCTGATAATTAAATAAATAAATTTCATATAATATGGTGTGATATTATCTTTGTTATACTGTGTGTACTAGCTTTTTCTTGACTAGTATAGAATACATAGAGATTTCAAGGGTGTTACTCCTGGGGTTCTACAATTGGGTTATTTTCCAAATGTGATAGCTATCTTGTCACATGTAGAGCAACATCCCTAGGGCACCGTTATGAAATGGTTGTATCAACTATTCTCGTTGGACCATGCGTTGCATGATCTGAAGTTGCATGGTGATCGTACTCGTGAACAACAACACATGTATTGGGAGTTAGTGCAGAAGGGGCTGAAGTCATGAAGGTCGTACGTACGATTAGCAAAGTAGCGAGGATGGCCTCTAGTGTTGCTAGCCCAAGTATTTGAGAAAGTCCCTTTGGCTCATGTGATGCACAAAGTGACCATTGGTGATGAAGATGAGGAAGTTGGCCAGCTGAATCCCAGTTACCCATGCTTCACGAGCAATGCCCGTCCGAGAGACTGACAAGCGGGCCCAACTAATTTTCTTTTTCTAATCTATCGAGAACTTCTCTCCTAGTGTGAGATATTATAGGGTCTCATGTGTATACCATACTAGTCCTATGATTAGTGGATAGTACACATATTCACAACATTGTTATCACATCCATACACAATATATCATAAGTACAAAGGTCGGTGATACATAGTACTTACAATAGGGCCTTAAATGCCAAACAAAATGTACTGAAAAGTTAGTAGTATATCAAAGTCCAGTAGTATGTCTTAGCCCAAAATATCCATAGGCAACCGACATGGATTAAGCCTAGAATAACTCATTGTTGTATTTGTCGTAACTTGCGGCAAAGTTTAAATCTTTGGGGACAGCGGTTTCTTCGCCCATTGAATATCAACAAGTAAGGGTAAGTATATTTGTCCTTAGAAAGACTTGTAATGTATCACAATTATAAATAATTGCTTGGTTATATCAAAGGATATGGCAATCCTACCAAGTTCTTTTGTAGTAAGTGAGATTTAGTCGTGAATATCAAGTAGTAGATTGTAAAAGGAATTTGTAAAGAGGAGTTGACAAGTATATAAATAACAAGTATATAGCATAAAATATGAATAACTCACAATCCTCCATAATTGTGATCAATGGTTCATACCCTGCCACACTTGGCATACATATGAAACATAGCTTCCCACCAATATTCCAATTCAACCCTTTTGTATCAGTGCACCAATTTCCCACTAGTGTTAGTGCACCAAGTCAATCATGACTGTGAACACGACATTTCAAAAAATATTTACACTCTGTACAGTAGTACAACTTTACCCATAAGATATGACCAAATCTTATTACTGCTATTTTCGCACTTCCTTGGTGTGTGGCAGAGAGATCTTGACAAGAACTGTTACACCACTTAGACCTAACTTTGCACCAGCCTGATGATGTTGGATCCTTTACTATGGCAGCAAGAAATATTTGTACACAGTACCAACGATAGTTATACACTTTGTCGTGACCATTTCTCATAGAAAGGTATGCACTGTTGTATCAAAAAACATTATTCCCATCACATCGATGAGGGCGCCCCTTCGAGCAAACCTTCCTGGAATGTCTGTACTACTTCGTCCTTCCAATGTGCAAAGCCAGACCTGAGTAACTTAATAGGTTAAAGCTACCCCCATAATAGAACTTGTGGCTGCGCAGAATGCCTTGGATTATTGTAACACCCCAATTTTTGCTTTTCATAAATTTAAGTGTTATTTTGCACTTTTGTGAATTTTCTGGAATTTATTTGAATTTATTTGGAATTAATTTGAATTTATTCCCTTTTGAAATAACTAAAGAATTTAATTTTACAAATAAAATTTTGTTGGAAATAATTTATTTGAGTCCAAAATGTTCCAAAATATTTTCTGGAATTTTTCTGAGTGTTTTGCTATTTTTAATGAGTTAAATGAATTTCTGGGAATTAATTTGAATATGTAATCGCTGGGAAAATCGAATCGGTTTGTACTGTTCATCCGACCGAGCCTGAGTCTGAGTCAGACTCGAGCCCGACCCGAACCACGTCCGAACCGGACCCGAGTCCAACCCAACCCTAACCGCGTGACTGTTGGATCGAGATCCAACGGCCACGATTGCGCCACGTCACTCAAGCCCGATTCTGACCGAGCCAACCAGGACACCGAGCCGAACCCGAGACCAAACCTCGCGACCGTTGGATCTTGATCCAACGATCCACGTTGAGCCACGTCACCCAATCCGAAATGAATTCGAATTCCGCCGCCGCAACCGGGTGGACCTCGGTCTCCGCGCGATACACGGAAGCTGAGGCCCCTATTTATACTGCTGCCGCCGCCACCGTGTAGCCCACCTCCGCACGCACTCGTAGCCCTAACCCGCAGTGCCTGAGCCGCCGTGGTTGCGCCGCTAGAGCTCGCCGTAGTTGCTCATGCGTCCCGCCGCGGTCTTTGCCAGATTCCGCCGCCATCCGTTGTTTCCCGCCATCTTGGTGCCCAGATCCGGACTCCTCGCGTCGAGGCGCGTCGAACGCGACCACTCACCTCGCCGGAGCGCGCCCCGAATGCCATCGGGCTCGTCGTCGTCCCCAGCGCCGGCGCCTCTGCTCCGCCGCGGACATTGCCGGAATCGCGAGCTCCACCAACCGTCCGATCAAGATCCAGCGGCCAGGATTCGTCCACGTCACCCACGGTAAAATTTCACGTGTTAACTTTAGATCTATTCTCAGCCGTCGGATCTAGATCCAACGGCTCAAGATTGCGCCACGTAGCCAAAACTGCACCGTGCTAGGGTTAACCTCAACCGTTAGATCTAGATCGTACGGCTAGAGTTAGCCGCGTTGACAGCGTTGGATTGGATCTCGACCGTCCGATCGAGATCGAATGGCCCAGATGGACCGTGCTGTTCACAACTTGTGAAACCCAGATCCGATCTGGGCCGTTGATTTTCAAATCAACGGCCGAGATCTAGCCACGTGGCTGGAAGACTGACCGTCGCGGTCAGCGCGGTCATGCCTTGGCCGCCGGCCGACGCCAAGACGCGTGACATCACATGGGGCGCATCACGCCGGCCGAGCCGAACCGCACCATGACGCCACCGCCGACGTCACGGTGGGAACTACCGCTCACCGCCTCGCCGTAGGCGTGATGACATCACCGCTGATGTCATCCGAGGGGGCCCACATGTCAGTAAGACATGTACTCGTGGACCAGGGTCCACGGTGGACCCAAGCCGAACCGTGGACCAAGTCCATGGACCGGCTGACGCAATAATCCGATTTTTCAATATAAAAATAATTCGGTGAAAAATCAAATTCCACGCTGACGTCATTAATCGGGTTTTTCAATATAAAAATAAATGGATTAATTCGGATTATTGATTTATTTGAATTTTGAAACTTCAAACGCTTATAACTTTTGCATTCTAACTCCGATTTGAGTGATTCAAATTTCTAAATTTTTATAAAATTGAGATCTACCTAATGGTGAATTTTATTTTATTTTTGGACGAAAGTTTTTCCTGCAATATTATTTAATTGATTATTTAAACTTTAAACGCTTGTAACTTTTGCGTTTTAACTCCGATTTTGACGATTCAAATTTCTAAAAATTCATAAAATTATGCTCTCTCTGTTTATGGACTTTATTTGGATGTTTGGATACTTTTTTTGTACTGTTTTATTTATTATATGTTATTTGCACGCGTTACGAGCAGACGTTGAAGTACTCGAAGGCTTCGAAGGAGAAGTACTGACCCAGGAGCCAGCCCAAGACTAAGAACAAGTACTTTTTGAAGGCAAGTTGTGCTTTGACTATATTGATCCCATTTTAAAATTATTTTGATTTAAATTATTGCATCCTAGCTTAATTAGAAAATGCTTTAATTAATTTTGGGAAATTAGTTAAATGCCAATTTTGCACTATGACACCTTGATTATTATTTATGTGCCATGACCCCTTGTCACCCTAGTTGTGTATTATTAGTTGGACATTATTAAATTGCCAACATGGGTAGTTAGACCGAGGTAGTATGCTTAGCCTTACCACGTGACATGTTTTTGACAATTACATGATAACATTGACTTAATGAGATATGGAACCTGTTTTGAGAAGTGTCGTGTGTTATTGATAATGATATTGATGGCACGTGGTGCATGGTAAACAACTGAGGGTTTGATAAATAGTTTTCGACCGGGGCATGTGGCAAGAATGATCGGGTGGGCCAGTTGTGGCATCGGGAAGGATGATTTGGTTCTTCGGGTAGTCTTGCCCTGGTCAACCTAAGGACTTAACCTTGCAAGCCTTTGAACTGAGTCATTCGTGCAACCACATGATCGGAGTGGAACGGTCCTAGTTGAGTAAGTTACTAATAACTTGCATGTGATACCTCGGGTGTCAACTACACCTTTTGTGTAGCTTGAATGGGGAGCGTACCAAGGCTACGGCATGGTACCCGTCCAACGGTATGTCAGTCCCATACTTCGCCTCTGTCAAGGGAAGGGATGGTGTATGGCAAAAACTGGAAAGGTTCACTTGTGTAGTTAGCCGTATCCGAAAGGCTTTGTTACGATCACTCACCTTCGTGGTGTTTGGCTGTATCTTGTGGGTAAAGTGCATAACCTCTGCAGAGTGTAAAATCTATTCGAATAGCCGTGTCCGCGGCATTGGACATTACTCAGGGATTACAGTCAAGGGTTAGACTTTCTTGAAAATAACTTAGACTTGAAAGGTTTGGTTTGGTTTAATAATGACGTTGATGGAAATGTGGATTAGGAATGAGAAAGATGTTTATTTAACTCCTGGAAAAGTTATTGATCTTATACTTGTTTTTACTGCTTTCGAATCTACTTATGTTACTTGTCAAATGCTATTTTACTGCAATTATACCCTGAGCTATTCCTTTGTAATAGACCGTGCATGTAGTATATTAGTTGCATTCTGTGCATGACTTGCTGAGTACCAAGTACTCACCATTGCCATAATACAACACCAGTTGAAGAAGAGTCTACACCAGCTTTGGAGGAGGAGCTCCAAGAGGAACCGTCTATCTAGGGAGCGAGCCCAGTCAGTTGCCTGTGGTATACTGGATGGCGCCACGAAGTTATCTTATTTTCATTCTTTGTTATTTCTCCTTTAATAAGTTTTCGCCCTGCGTGGCGTATATTTGTAACTTGACCTTAAGGTTGAGCAACCAGTTTTGGTTAACTAATTAAAGTACCTTATTATTCGTTGAGTATGATTGTGATATTTACCAATGTTGAGACTGTGTGCACTAGCGTGACACTGGACTAGTGCGGAATACACAGAGGGTCCGGATTTGCAAATTCGGGTCCCGACAATTATACAACACTACGCTCGGCCCTTAATCCACCGGGGCAATAACTCCCTCCATACTATGTGCAATTATATGCACTTCATAGATTATATAAATAACTCACCCGCATCAAAACCAATTTTTTATCTTCAATCTTATATCAAAATAACAAAGGCTACTTTATCAATATGTTAAAACTTCCATTCATGAACAAACAATGTAACTGACTATTTGTTCTCTCAAGTCTTAAGCATGGCTAAGCAAATATTTATTCAATATATCAAAATTTGACATTATTTGATGCATAATACCTACCTTATGGGTTTCAGTGTTGACAATTACGTATTTATCACGGAAGTCTCATGCAACAAGTAGGAATATCTAGTGATACCCATAATATAGTGATTTTTACTAAAAGTACACGCATGCATTCATAAGTTTGCAAAAACAACATAATTTAAGAGAAATAATGAGATCAATATGTTCAAAGGATGTGTTTTCCTTGCTTGTTAAGTTCTTGAGTTGGTTTGGTGATGACGAGGACAGTTTTCAGAGCATCAGTATCTACACACATTACATTGTAAAGCAATAAGAAGAACCAAATGAATGAAAACAGAGATCAAATTCAAATATTTTTGCAAAATAAGAAATATCATCATTTTTGAAAATTTAGAAACTAGTTTCACTCAATTTGAAGTTTATTTGCAAAAGTTATGAGTATTTAAATCTAAATTGGTTGAAAATTCCTTAAAATGAGAAAGAAAGTGACGTCAAAGGCGTACTTTCAGAGATTATGCTTTCTAATGGAGAAAGCATATTCCTTATTTAATTGAAAGCATATTTGTGACATCATGGGATGTAACATTATGGAACTTGACATTTTAGAATGGGACTTTATAGATTACGGCCTTACGGTACGACTTTATATCGTGTTTTTGGGCTTTTCCGGGTGTTTGGGCCTCTCCGGGGGAGTTTGGGCCTTGTGGGAGCTAGTTTGGGCCTTGGGGGAAGCAATTGAGCTGTTGGTGGGGGGGGTTCATGTCCCATGTGGGGGAGTTGGGGGGCAGCACAACCTACCCATGCGCCCCCCAACCCTAGGGCATGCGCCCCACTTCCACCTCCCCCTCCCATAGCCGCCACCCCTCAAGCCCTAGCCGCACCACCCTCCCCTCCCCATGCGCCACCCCCTCCCTCTCCTCCCCACCCCTAGCCGGCCCTAGCTCCTCCCCCTAGTAGCCACTCTGATCTCGCTGTTCAGGAGATCTTCGTCCATGGAGATCCGGCGTTCCCGGCGATTTCGGCGTTCCCGGCGATCGGAGGGGAGATTGGGCCGCGAGGAGGTGACGTTCGTTGATCGAGAGTTTCGCCAAGAAGAGGTAAGCCTCGGGGATCTTGGTTTTAGAGTGTTGGTGCTGGTTAGATGGAGAAATTCATGGTTAAATTTGATGTTTAGGTGCTGTGATTAGAGGGGTTTAGGGAGATTTCAATTTGGTCTTGCGTTCTGTTCTCGGACAAATTAGGTCGTCGGTCTTCGGACTTGAATTAGACAATTTTAGAAGCATTTCTTGGTCGGCTGGCTGTTGAGAAAGTTGTAGGTAGTTCAATTATATTTAATTGGACACCAAGAACGTTAAATTCTATTCAGCTGTTTAAAAGTTATAGCTGTTTTACCGAGCGCTGTCCAATCTGTAACGTGATTGGGACAGATTGTGTTCAACTGTATATTAGAGGATTTTAGAGGCCGATTCAGTTTTTGCGAATACTTATAAAAAGATGGGAAATTTCCTAAGCTTCGAGAAAATGTACTCGTTTACCTTATTCTGAGTTTTAGAACTCAAGTTATGCTCTTTGGAAGCCTGCTGTCCCGATTGGACAGATTCTCTGTTTTCGGGTTTTAGGCGTGGGTTGCGAAGTCGAGGTAGCCGGTAGTCTTGTGTTGTTTTTGGGCATGTTGTTGAGTGTATTATACCTATGTGCAGGTGGTGTGACCCCAGTAGTGCCTTCCACATCTCGTCATTCCGTCGCACGCGGTTGAGGCAAGTGTATTGTAGTGGTTATGGCTTGGGGAGCCGCAATGTTTTGCAATGATCAAGTTTATACATGTGTTATGATAAGATACCATGTTTGATTCTTGCATATGACATGATGAGTATGAATTGTTAATTGGCTATGCAATTGTTAAATTGAGTTGAATTACATGTTATTCATGTTTATGTCATATGTGCATGCATAATGGAAGAGGTGATCCATTCTGATGCGGGCCTCTGTGTTCACACGTAGTGAACACGAAAGACCTACCTCGTAGCCCCATCCACGGTTGTGAATGGGAGCGAGTTAGTAAGAGTAGGCACCCTCCACGGGATGGAAGGGAAAGAGGGTGCACACCGACGGGTGTGCACTCGGCAATACCGGTATGTGCTAAGCAAAGAGACATGTGCATTGCATTGCATGAATGAGTATGCTTATGAGATGTTTATGAAGATGAGGTATTGAGATGCTTATGATGATGTTTTTGAGATGTAATGATGAAGTTATTGAAAACTGTTTTGTTTGTTCCATTGCAATACACTTTGCTGAGTGATGAACTCATGCCTGTTGTTTTATGATGTTTTTAGGTACCATGAATTCGGCATACGGGAACGGGAGTTAGCGGCACATCTCCACCTAGATTCATTTACCTAGACAACTACACACTTTCGTTCGTAGTTGTAATAATTATTTGATTGCGCTAAACTTGGATCATGCTATCTTGGGTGCTTGGTTTCATTGTTCAATTCGTTTTGGTTCATGAAACATTGGAGCTTATATTCTGGGCTTGAAATGCTGCTATAACTCATGCTTTTCCTGTTTTAGATGTCAACTGTTATGTCATTGTGATATGTTATTATTATTGATGCTTAAAACCATGGGAAAAACAAAAGAGATGCTGCCGAAATTCCGTTTAAAGCATTTATGTACTTGCTGTAATTTGTCTTTAATTATGATATTTGGTTGCTGTTTTTACTCTGTTTGGTGACATTTTGGGTATGCTAGGTGCCAGGGTGTTACAATATTTATCATTTTTGGTACTTAAACTTGATTTCTAGAGGTTGACAGGTGGGGTCCATTTATCGGGGTGTTATATTTTTTTTGAAAATGATTTACATTTCAGGTCAACATGTCAGTGACTTTTGCTTTAATACCAATTTGATTCATGAAATAAGTTTTTATTTTCACTTAGGCCTACTTGCTAATGACAAAATCTTTGAATTTAGTTTTTAAAAGAAAAACTAACGTGTGGGGCTAGCTTGTCAGTGACCATGTGAATGAGAGAGAGAGAGAAGGGTGCATCATAGGTGGGGTCTACTTGTCGATGACCCAGAACAGAGTAGCGGCTTGGGCAAGGCCACCAATGGTATACAATGGCAAGTTGCGCGGTGTGGGTGGTCGAGATACCAAGAGGAGACAGAGGGGTGGTGGTCGATGGTGACTGGAGGTGGCCAGAGTTGGCTGGCCAAGGGAAAAGAATCTTGGAGTTGAAAGGGTCCCATTTTTGGGCTTGGCGGTGTTGGAAGCTTACCAAAGAGGGCAAACAACTATGACCCTCCGGCACCGTCGCCGCCACCCCCACGTGTCGCCACTCCTTTCCCTGCCGCCGACCACCGCCGCCTTGCTCCATCGCCGCCGCCAGAGCTCGCGCGTGGAGCCGCCGCCTCAAGCCACCCCCGGCCGAGCCTGGCCAAGCTTCCCGTGCTTGCATCGCCGCGAACTCCGCATGCATGCTCACCGCTACCGGCCCGCCCCGTCGCGTCGCTGTCCAGCCCTCGCCGCCACCGCCCACCTCGGCACCGTCGCCCACCGTCGCCGCCGCCTGCCGTTGCCCTCGTGGCCGGCGCATGGAGGGGCCATGGCTCCTCTGTTCTTGGCCATGGCAACCCAATGAGGAAGAAGGCATGAGCCAATGACAATGGGGCCCACTTGTAATAGAGACTAGCAATTCTAAAAATTCAGCCAAAAAGAAGATTCCGAGGAATATTCCCTCGTTTCTCTTTTTCCAACATTTTCCAAGTTCCAACGCTCATATCTTTTTCATCCGAACTCCGATTCACTCCGTTCAAATTCCTAAATTCATCTAAATTCAAGATCTACCTGCCAGTATAAATTTTATAATTTTTAGATTTTATTTGTTTTATTATTATTTATTTGTTGTGCCGTTTTGCGCGTAGCCGAGGATCCCGCCGAGTCTGCCGACCCCGCCACCGAACTTCAAGGTTTCGAGTCTCTCGCCGCAAACGAAGGCAAGTCCTTGACGCATTTTGATCCCATGTTTGCAAATGTTTTTCCATGTTTTATAAATGTGCATTGCTATCTTTATCATCGTATGTCAAATAAAGACTGTTAGTTATTCCAAATTGTCGTCGTCGCCTTGATTGTTGATATCCATGTTTAATTGTAACCCTAGGATACTTTGTTATGTCATGCTTAAATAATATTGTGACCCATGTTGATTAGTACGGTAGTATGCTTAGTTGCAAAATGGATTAAAATGACCCATGGGTGGGATTTCATCAAATGTTTTATTTAAAGTATGATTTGAGAGTTTTAGCAAAGTATCTGCTACTGTTTTTTGTAAAATAAAAATAAAGTGAAAAATGGTTTGGACTTGGGCGGAATGGAATATCGGGCGGGTGCAGATGCAGCACTACTCTCATTGTGCAAGTACCGCCCCAAGTCAATTAAGGACCGACGCTTATGACTGTCCATTCTAAGCATAACCATACAACCACATGTCTATAATGGATACGACATGGCCGAATAATTTGTAGAAACCTAACTTAGACTCACCAGTTGGTGGAATGTGGGCGCCGGATGGAGGCGAGTCGTATTTTTCCCACACGGCGCAAGAGGAGGCTTTTGTACTGGGTAGATGGAACCCTAACAGCGGTGAAACCTCAGCGGGTGTAGTCAGGTTAGGCGTATACACTGTAAAGGCCTTGTTATGGTCTCTCTGCCGACACACCAAAGGAAGTGTGTTAATTGCATGGCAACAAGAGATGATCATGTCGTGTGGGTAAAGTTGTACACCTCTGCAGAGTTAAAACTATTCGAATAGCTGTGCCTACGGTCAAGGGCAAAGCAAAGAATGCTTTCATACTGGTAGACTTTGGTTTTAATTTTACAAATAAATGATGTTTTGGGATTCGAGAGTGGTTAGAACTCTCGGATATTTAATTGGCGGACTGAGCCAACCAGGTAGATGGAACCTGTTTTCATTTCATGACAGCAGGAGTCATGTGTGGATTACCTCGATCTTGTAAAATGTGGCGGATAGAGCCTTTGTACTTGTGTTGGTAGAAAGAACCTTCACCAAACTATTAAATAATTCAATTGTTACAATAATTGTTAAAATGTGCTTTGTGAAAATTATTATTAAGTACGATTTGATGGAATTCAGCTTTATGCAAAAGAGCCATAATAAGCCTTCCTTGGAAAGCCCTACACGTGCATACTTTTCCAGACTTGCTGAGTACTTTTGTACTCACATGCTACACAATTGTTGTCATCAGAAAACTATCAGGACGCAAACGAAGACGGTGAGTTCTACACCGAGGAGTTTGAGGAAGATCGCCAAGATAACTAAGCGCGTTCCTAGTCGTCGCCTATGGAGTTATTTGGGTTTTATCACTTGTGTTTTTGCACCGCCGTAGTGAACTTTGGTCATGTGACCATATATTGTAATAAAGAGCCTTGCGGCTGGTACTTTTTATTTATGTTACAATTTTGTTTTGTTCGGCAATGATTCATCACTGTTGACTGTGTGTACTAGCTACTGATCTGGGACTAGTACAGAAATACACAGGAGATTTCGGATGGCTGATCCGGGCTTGCTCAACTACAGAACGGTTATCCACCATCTTGTAGTCATGATATTGTTCCATGATATACAGTTCACCACCAGCATTGGATGCACTGAACTTAGCATTCAAAGCGTCCCACAGTTCGTTCGCCTCTTTAATGTGCATATACATATCGCACAGACAATCGGCAAGAACACTAAGAACGGCTCCCACAAAGAGTGTGTTGGCATCCCGATAGGCCTTCTCCTTTTCAGGAGTTGGTTCCATATCCTCTGGTTTGCCAGTCGACACCCAGAACACGTTCATAGTTGTAAGCCACAAAATGACCCTTGTCTGTCATCTCTTGAAGTGCACACCGGTGAATTTTTCCGGCCTCAGTGCCTCGGCAAAGCTAGCCATTGATAAACCTAAGCGCCTATAATCAGGTTTTTGGATTGTTAGAATTAAAGGCACGTTCAGGTTTAATTTAATCCAAAAGTAAATCATGAACAATATGTGATAGATGATTAGTAACGAATAACAGGAGCATACCCTAGATGCATTTGTAAGGAGACTACACATATATCCATCTAATATGCTCACAACCATCAGATTAGAAACAAATAACAGAGACATTGTAACGAGAACTTACTGTTCGTATGCAGAGCAAGCAATAGCTGTTGTGGTTCGTACTGTATAGAGGACGGAAGTGCGCCGAAGATGAGCGCGATGACGAGCAGCAGCGCCCGAATGTCGAGGGAGACGAGCCGTGACGATGACATGGAAGCAGTCGCGCCAAGCGCTTCCCAAAAACCTGATTCGTCTGGACCGGATTTTGGCGGACCATTCACGCAGGTGCCGCACGCCCGCACCCTCCGCCCCGGCCCGGCGAGGCAAGCGTGCGCGTGTCTATTCTTTCTCCCTTTCTCTCACATGGTTATAGCATGGTGGATCACACTCCACTATATAAACTAGTGTTCACCACTTTAAGCTAGCAATGTGGTACTATTGTTAGTGCACATGTCTCCTCATGAGTTGGGTTTTGAGATTTTCTAAGATTTACTGTCTCAATTAAATGAGCTTGGCCCAAATAATCCAACACTAATCGCACGTGCTTATATTAAGTCGCATATACCAACTAATTTATTCAAAAATTTATGTTGACGAGGAAACGTAACGATATACCTCAAGAATATTTGTCTGGAGTTTATGACAAACAGTGCAAAGGAAACAAAAATGGCACAACAGCTTGCTGTACGTTGCTAGGTAGCACTAATGCTAGGATGTTTTGCTGTGCATCTTGTTATGCAGCACACACATTTGACACATACTTGTAGCGATCACAGCGAGAGATGTAGGGGCTTTTTGGTTGCATGCATACACAGATATTTGCATCCACAAATGCAGAATCTTGTTTTTTTTCTTGTGTTTGGTTACCTGCATCTAGTTTTAAGTTTGGTTCTCTGGATACAAGATTGTTCATGCAGCCTGGCTCTGGAGATACGTAGAAAATGAGCGTATCTCTGGATGCAACATATTGCAGTCTCGTGTTCTGTGCAAGGGACCATGTCAGCCACAATATCAAGCCATGCATGGGGTGCCACGTGGGTATGTAAGTTTCTTTTTTTTTTACTTTTTTTTTATATCTTTTGATTAACATCTCCAATTACTGAACCGATTTCAAAAATGGGTTCCTGACATTTTTTCGAACAAAACTAGATCACACTTGCTCTATAAATTTTAAAATATTTAAATTTCAAAATACGTACCTACTAAATACTCAACCAAACACCGTCTCTGCATCTGTGCATCCCATATCCCATCAGTCTGGTTGAGTTGAACGGACCAGACTCGCGAGAGAAGGCAACCAAACATCCCCGTAATGTACACGCGCCTGATACGTACCCTGCGTTTACCGACGCAAATTCACATTTCGCCATAGTTTACCGAACTAGTATAAGCACAATGGGTAGAAAACAACTGCAACCTTGCAATCAGTTGATACTTCGTTAGATTGCAGTAAGAGCTGGGTGATCCTATTTTCAGGAAAAGAATGAAAACAAAGTTCATGATTCACACTAGTTTTGCAAATAGGATATTTGCTGGTGCCAAAGAGAAATAATTCGGTATGTACATATACCAAACCAAAGTTTTAGTTGTTAGCTGGATGGCCCTAAAAAAAATAGCTTCAGACAGGCAATGTCACCAAACATCTGGATCAAACTTCTCCATGAAGGACATACCGGCTGGAAGGAGGCACAGCAGCAGAGCGTGATGTAAAGCCGACACGATCAACGTGCATTGGGCCAGCATGCATTGCCCGGGCCGGGCTATCAATACGCCCTGGACCCACCTACGTACGGCTTGACCTTTCATTCCAGAGGCAGTTAATGTCTAGTTGTCTACCTCTCCTTTGGGCCTACGCACGTACGAAGCCCAGAATACAAGCCCCGATCGATGAACCCAGCATTAGGGCACATGGCGATGGCCATCGCCATGTGTAAGGTGTGTGTTAGGTGGAATAAGCTTAAATGTTATGGGATGATTCTATACTATTTTTTAAATGTTATGGCCATCGCCATGATTCTATACTATTTAGTTTTATTATTATAGATAAATAAAGAATATTTTTTAAATGTATATTCTATTACTTAGAATGTGATGGTGCTTATTTTTTTAAATCATCTTATACATATATCACTTGATACAAACAACCAAACACGCACTATCGTATGCGCGCTTAGTGAAACCGCGAGCACCGAGCGCATGACGCATCATCGACTTGACTTCCCTCCACAGTAGAGTGTCACGATTTCACCCCTTTCCCTTCGTGATAGATCACGGACAGCCGGCCGTTCATCCATCCCTAAACCCCACTGCATGCTTTTAACCGGGAGAATCACCTCTCCAGCAAGATCAAACTTTTAACACCATGAATTCAAGATTTCTACTTCTATATGATCTCACAATAAAGACCTTTCAACTCGAAAATTTTGAATTTTCAACTCACAAATCCAAACTTTCAAATTCTAGAAATCGACTTCCAACTCGAAATTTTCTAAGCTTCCAACTTACGATTTCGAACCACCATTAATCAACTTTCAACTCACAAAAAGGAAACTTTCGAGCAATTTTTTTGAGCTTTCTGTTTGCACCAAAATTCGGCGTCCTCGATAAAATCGGATAAAAAGATATTTTGGAAAGGATAAACCGGTATCGAACGAATCGGAAAGAGAATCCGTTTTTAATAAGGAAAGAAAATCGGATCAAAAGTCAGTGCGGGCAAAGACGCCGTATCCATGCGTGACTCGGATCGGCCAGAATATTATAAAAGGGCAAGCTCTGGGCGGAAAAAGGACCAATCTCAACACAACACACATATACTTTTTACAAGCCTTTTTACATCGTTAGATTTACAAACCTCCTTAGAAGTCGACGGAATCAACAGAGTTGCGCATCGCCGATTGTTGGTTTTGGCCGGTTTCGCCCCAGGTTCGATCTGCTTTGTTTTGCTGCGCATCGCCTTCTCAAAGCCGATTTTGCCTTGTACCCGGATTAATCGCCATGTTAATCTAGTTATCCCCTGATCGGCTTTTAGCCGACTAGTGTCAAGCCGATAACCTTCGTTTTTATCAGCTTTGATTACTTACTATCTCTATCTTGTCAATTCCAGGTCAAATTGACTAGCACGCTTTGCGAACTCGGTGTTTGTCTTGTGTGTTCGAGGCTGGAAACCCTGCTTCACGTTTTTAATGCGAACACTTTCATACGACAGTCAATTCTTTCGGCTAAATTCAAACCCAGAAATAAGTGGGTTTTTCCTACCGTTACATCTCAATTCAACGGTCCAGATCCTTCCCCCATTTGTATACAAGACCCAATCCTAAACCTCTCGTCGGTGTTTCCGCCTCCTAAACAACGGGTGCTGGCGCAGCTCTCCATGCTAGCGCTGCCCGCCTCCTCTGCCAACACCCCACCATCATCTCCGCCACCATGCATCTACCTGTCTTCTTTCCCATCTCTGGTAGCTCACTGATGCCAGATATGTCGCCGCTGCCTACCTCCCACGCCTCCTAATGGCTCGTCAGATGTTGTCTCCCTCGCTGCCTCCGCAGCCCACCACCCTCCTCCGATCTGTAATTGGAGGCGCTATCGTCACCCCAGCCTCCCTCTAGACCCAGATCCTGGTGAATCTAAACCCCTAATCGAGTGAACCTAAGTCCTAATCGGTGACCCACCGCCCTAACTCAACGTGGCTACCACTACTATAGAAATATACATCACAATCAGTTCTTTTTCGTTATCGCTATCGGTTTTGGTAACGACACAATGTCTTTAGATAATGATAAGAAGTCTTTAGTCGGTTTTCACGCGACAGTAATAATCAGTCATTATTGTCGGTTCTCAACTATAACCGATAGTGATAATCATATTACCATAGACCCATGCATTGCAACTTTCATGTCCAACAAAATCAAAAGCAAAAGAATTTGCAACTCATCCAGTTGAAATTGGCACAACATATAGGAATAAAGATAGCAGGAAAAATATACAAACTATAAAATTATGAAGCTAAACACTCAAAAAAGATCATGGAAAATTTTTTAATACATACTTGTCAAGGACAATGATTCATCCAACTATACTTCATAATATTTTTGTATAGTTGTTTATAATTTTGAAAGGTTAAGAGTCCAGCCTAGAAGCATTTCCTGCATTCCAAACATGCCACTAATATTGTGATCAGGCCACTGTGACCATGAAATTGTTGCAGCAGCAAGTATAATGCTATAGAAACACACATTATAGATAATACAGAAGCCATTTATGAATTTACACGTTTATTTCCTCAATACAAAAACAATGTTATAAAGCATATAAAGTGTGTCATACCTATCAACTTCTCTGAAAAATTTGCATCCAAATGCTCTTACTCTGAAGAATGTACTCCATGACCAACCGATCGCGTATGTCCTGAAGCTCTTAATACAAATATGCCGCCTTCTCGAATATGTCCTAAAGCTCAATATTTGTTACCAGTGTGCTATCATCGTTCGCAAGGATAGAAACCGTGTACGTAGCAGATAATACAATAAAAATAGAGAGGAAGGGAGAGAAGATACCAAATTTTTTACCTTTGTCCAAGCAATATGTGAATGGAGGGAACAGGAGCACCTCTGAACATTCAATAACAGGAAGCAAAGAAACCAAAAAAACCAGAGCTTTTATATCCTACATCAAAGAGCACAACAATATGATCACAATCTGTAACCCGTAAAAAAAACAAACTATCGTATATTCGTATGATACATTATTCAACAATGTTTGTCTATTGTCTTCTACTTCACAGATCTATTTTAGATATATTGAACTGTACTTTAGCTTATTTCCATTTACAATTTTCTATCATTTGTCTTTTACACACATGCAAGAAGCAGAATTTGGTGGGTGAAGCTAATTGCCTTAGCATAAAAAATTGCAGGAAAAATAACAGATAGCTACATAATCCAGTGTAGCCAACAATAAGAAACATAACTTTATTTTACCAGAATATTTCAAAAGATACATGAAGTTATTGCAGATTTGCAGTAAACACTCCCAAAGAAAAGTTTCTGCCTTTCCTTAGGTCTACACAGAGCTCTACATACTTCATCATGATGACAAACAAATCAAATAGCGACTAATCGCTACCTTAAGTTCCTAAACAAATGCTACTCGCAGTGCGCAAGACGTATCAATATGCGTCCCTACAGATGAGATGTATTTAAAACGTCTCAATCTTCGTCTCTATAGAATTTAATCTTGTGGCGACTTTAATAGTGTCCCAAAAAATGTCTTTATTTCATATCTAGTTTTGAATGTAGAGACGAATTTATAAGTGTTTTAAGCAAAACGCCTCCACATGCCTATTTTGTTGTAGTGAGTAACGCAACAATAATCAGAAATCACTCTACATAAAACTAAGTCGGCAAAGTTAATAGATCCCAGTGACTCACCCTTAGCTCTATTGAGCGCATTGGCAGGCATAGAAACAAAAAGTCCACAAAGCATTGGAAAACCCTCAGGAAAAACACCCAAAAAGTATCACAAGACCACTGTCAGGTGAGACTTGGCGCTGGTAGGAGACGCTACCGGTGGGTCACTGGAGGCGTACGTAGTGGACGACTTCGCGTGGCCGTTGGAGCCAGAGTCGGAAGCGGGGGCATCTGGATGTGGAGGTGGACTTGAGGCGGCGGCGGCACAAGGTGGACTGGAGGTGTAAGCGTTTGGATGATGGAACAAGGTCAGCGAGAACATTGCGAGATGCTTACGGATCCAGTGGTGTCCACGAACCCTAGAGCCGTCGGCCGTCGTCGAGGGAGCATGCGTATCTGCTCCTGCTACGAGTGACGACGGCCACTCGGCCGCAGCGAATGCCTGAGGCTTCGGAGGATGGCCGGGAGGATGCCGTGGGGCTAGGTTTGGGTTTCGGGGAGGCTGATCTGCGCGAGGAACCGGTTGTAGTGCCGATGCGCACGAGAAAAGTAGTAATCAGTCATCGATGTCTGTTCTCAACTATAACTGATCACTATCAGTTCTAGTTGATAATCGTATTATGAATGTCGGTTCTCAACTAGAACGACAGAGTGATAATCATACTATCAGATGAAAACCTTCTCATTACAGACGGTTCTTATTTAAAATCGACGTGATGAGGGTTGTTATCACAATCTGTCTAGAACCGATTGTGATAAGTCTGTCTCAAAAATTTGTGACAAATCACAATTAATTTTTTCTCAAAAATTAGAAACCAACACAGACGAAGTAATAGTAATATCCTATTTTGTAGTAGTGTGCGCCGGATAGGAAGGACGAGCCGACAGGAGTACGAATCTAACAACAAAGTTGTAAGGTAAAAAAATTCAACAATTTTCCCTTAAAAAACATTGGACAGTTTTTAGAAATTCCTTTAAATGTACTTTATTCGTTAGCACCGGCTCCTCCAAAATTAGCATCCAGTGATCTACTTCACGTCCATAGAGCGTGTAAATCCATACAGCATCTTGCGAAATTCCTGTATTCCAATAAAGCAGACCAATTCTATCTTCTCGAGCTACCACCTGGCCTGACGATGATAAGCAATGGAAATACATATGCAATGCAACGACGACGCAGCAGGCCGGCGGTATCTTTAATCGCCGCGCAACTGCTCAGCTCGGTCGATGATGCGGCAGGGGCCGACCCGGGCGACGGGCCGGGCTTTTCACGGACAGTCCAAGACCCGGCCAGCCCGGCATGGCCCGACCCGGGGTGGCCCAGAGGCCCATATGGACGTGTGGTTGTTTTCTTTTCAGTGTACGTAAGGTTTTTAATGAAGTAGTGATTTTGTGTATGTAAATATCAATAAAGTTTTTCAGTCTATCTAAATATCCATTGTTATTTTTACTGTCTATTGATCTATTCTACTAATTTGTACTGCTCGTACTACTAACAACGGATCCGAATGCTTGTAGCTAGTTGTGGGGCTGGGTTCGGGTCGGTCCGATCCGACTTCGGCCCGTCGTGCTTTCGGACCATACTGAGCCTGGTAAAACTTCTCTCGGGCCAGCCCGCTCGCCTTTCCGTAGTGGGCTAACCCGGAACGCCATAGCTCGAAGCCCATCATACCCGGGCCCGGCCCGGCCCAACGCCCAGCTCAGCTATATACGGGATGCCCACGTACGTGAGGCTGCATGCGCAGGCTAATACCGTTGCAAATTAAAAGTGCGCATGCAATCTGTAGCTTCGTCCTATGTACAGTACGTACGTGCTGGGCGCCTTCTCGTCTGTTTCTAACTCCACGCAGTCATGTATGTCGAGACATCGATCGGATAGTGGTATTAGATCTTGTAGGAGTGGTGCTACGTACTACGTACTACCATTAGTTGTGCAGATATATCTACACTGTGACGGCCCGCCTTTTTAGGGGCAGATCCGTACGTCTCGACAGCTATCCAGGATGATTAGCTGCCAGGAACCAAGCATATTATTGCCAGGCAAAAGTCAAATTCCAACATTTTTATGCAATATAAGGCCTAACGGCCAAGGTTTTTACAGAAGAGGGCGCAGCAGGGCCCGAATAACTTACAAGCAAAACACCGCAGCGCAGGCTGAAGCAAAAGACTAAGACCTCAAAACCAAATTGCCATCTACGCATTCTCAGGCAGCTTTCAGCTTCTTCAATCTCTGAAAGGGGGTCGGGAGTTGCAAGGGTGAGTACGAGAGTACTCAACAAGTCGTCTGAAAAACATGAATATTACATGCAAGGGTGTAGCACAATATTGGTACAAGGTTAAAGTATTTGTGGATGCAGATTTTACTTATAACATCATTTTACATTTAAAACACAATCCATAATAATAGTAATCCGAGGGGTTCCATTCACAAAGTCATCACCATTAAACCACATCACCATTAAACCACATTCTCAAAACACGCACCAAGATCTACTTGAGCTAGGTTCTGGGATTCACCCCAATTAAACTTAGCTTCATTTACGGAAGCACTGTGTATTCGAATACCATTTATTCACTCTGCAGAGGTGTTCGGCTTTACCCACAAGATTCCACGATCGTTAATGCCAACTCGAGTTTAACACGCAACTTATATGCGTCTTGGTAGGATCGAGGTTATCATAGCTTTCGTTGGATCTTTCCCTCTTTAGTCCCTATCCGTTAGTGTTTGGTCCACATTAACCCGGGGTCCCCACGGGCGATGTGGAGTCTTTGGGTCCCGCTTATTGTGGACACCTACTGTTGTGAACCCGAAATGCCCACGGTTCCTCGTGCACACTTTTCGTTTCACTCCCATAATCATTGGACCATCTCCCACACCCGGAAGGTAACCTGCTCCTATAGGTATTCCGAGGGAAAGTACAATGTATCGAGCTATGTTGAGTCAAGCCAGCGAAGTTGGCCAAGCCCAACTTTGTGGTTGAGCGAGTTTGTAAGTTATTTACTTTGCTCAAGAGGATTATTATCCTTACATTGCCAAAGACCAAGCCTTTTCCGATCCACAAACCAATCCGGTACCAAGCCTGTACCCACCACAACCAACCATGGCATTAATCATCACCGGGAGTTGGAACTCATCCTCTCCGGATTTATCCAATTACGTCCCCCAAACCGTAGCACTTTTCCAAACATAACCAGACCAACGGTTCGGCAATACTATTTCCATTCTCAAGAACATTTGACTAAACTAACAGATAATAATAATTAATCTAGGAATATTAATTAACCTAAGGTTACAATGATATAATTAGGTTCAATAATTTTCAAGGAAGTCTCATGAGCAAATCGGCATTAACTAAGAATCACGTCATTCTTAAAATAAGCGGATTTGCAATATTTCTTTTATCTGATAAAGTAATGCGGTAGAAAATAGTAATTAACTATAATAAGGCATGAATAGGTTCAACATGTTCAAAGGTGTGCGGCTTGCCTTCTTTGGCGGTCGGATCGGACGAAGTGTCGTTGATGCGGTTGAAATCGGCTCTTTGCCGAATTCGGTCCTGCTCACAGGCTGCGGCGGCTCTGGAATTGTCCAACGTCAGGATCTAACGCGAAAGGACGAGCGACAATAAAGAAACGAAACGAAAAGAAATCAAACGAACTAAAACGGAAATCGAACTGGCCGAGAGAGAGAAAGGAAGGACGATTTGGGCATTTTTGGAATTTTAGTCTCAGATTGAGGAGCGGAGGGCATTTTGGACTCGATTGGCTCAAGCAGTTCGGAAAAGTATTTTTGGGGCATTTTGGACTCTCGGATAATTTTGGGTATTTTTGGGGTATTTTTGGGCATTAAAAGGATTAAAAGGATTTTTGGAATTTAAAATCTGAAATGAAAAATGGGAGCAGTTGCTGTCGTTCCTTTGGGCCGTTCAAGCCGGATTCGGCCGGAGCTTAGCGCGTGCAGAGGGAGAGCCAATGGGCAGGCCACGTTCTGACGACGCTGGCAAGTGGGCCCGCGCGGAGAGAGAGGAGGCTGCGAGGTGGGCCCTACGGGTGGGGAAGGCTGGTGGTGACCGGTGGGGTCAGTGGCGGTGACACGAGGGGCGGCCGAGGTTGCGTGGCCGAGGGTAGCGAGCGAAGCGAGCCTGAGCCGGGGAGATGAGGCGAACCGCGGGGTTAGGAGCCTGAAGGGCTCGCTCAGGCTTGAGGAAAAGGGGAGGAGTTCACCTCGCAGGAATCGCGGCCTGGGAGGGAGCGGGCGGCCCGAGGTGAGTGGCGGCGTGTGGTCGAGATTTAAGAAGACTCGTGAAGTACCACCGGAAGAGCTCGAGGAGTCTGGAGAGAGGAACGGAGAGAGGAGATGGGCGGCGAGCTTGGGGACAAAAATGGCGGTAGGAGGGCTTAAATAGCCGGCGAAGATGATCGTCGCCGGCTCCATCATTGCGATCTTGATGCGACGAAGCGGCCCAGCGAGGCTCAAGCGGCGCGGCGCTAGTCTGGCGGCCCGAGTGCCCTACGAACTAACCTGGCGCAAGGTCACGGGGCGATGGGGCCTTGGCGCAGGCTAGCGCGGCCAATGCGGCAACAAAGAAAGCTGCCATGGCGGCCCGGCTCACGGGTGGGGAAGATGAGCATGTGGCAAAGCGCATTGTCGCGGCGCGGGCGAGTGCAGCGGCGTCGCGATGGCGGGCGTGAAGCGCGTCTTGGAAGCGGTGAGCGGGTGGCGCGGGAGAGAGGGAGGCGCAATGGCGGGAAAAAGGAAAGCGCGTTGACACCCTAAACTTTCGAAAATGGCAAGAAACCGAAATAAAATCAAATAAATTCAAATAAAATCCAAAAAAATTCAGAAAAATTACAAAATGCAAATAGAGTCTAAATTTAAATCAAATTCGAAAATTTTGGGGTGTTTCATACACATCTCCGTACCTAGCAGCATCGTACGTAGGAGCGTGAGTTTTCCCCACGCCTTACTCCTTTCCATGCCGTGGGCAATATACGCACGCCCTGTCAACTGTCGGCAGCAATGCTGTCATATATATACAGGAAATAAATTCGGAGGGGGAGGTGTGCAAGCTCTTTTCCGTGTATATTTAGCTAATTGATGCCACGTGGATAATCCTGCAATCCAACACCATAACATTAAGTGAGGTAATATTTGACTCTTGCTTATTTCGATGCAAATTTGGTTGCTTGAACTCACCTCTTCAATTAGTGTCGTGGTGTTAGATTGCGAGATTATCCACGTGGCATCACTCAGCGTTAGGTATGCACGAGGAAGAGTTTGTACACCTTCTCCACCGAATTTGTTTCCATATATACAGGGCGTCCCTCTCGCCACGGTCATCACTTCGTCGCACGGCCTGCAAGCTTAGAATCAGGGCCCGTCCGTTTACACCAGAATTCCTTCTGTATCGAAACATGCATGGAACATGAATTCTTTCCTTCTTCCAATGCGCATGAGTTATTCTGAGCTTGCTACGGCATACGGTAACAATTAATAATCGGCCTATCTAGCTAGCTGCATGAATGCGAATCTAGAGCAAATCGGAAGACCAACTAATTAAAAGGTGGTGTCCCTTTCTTTTCGAAAAGGAAATCTGCTCTGACTTTCTACAATTTCCTTCCTGCTCATCTTGCAAGAACTGTGCTATACTACCACCCTGGCTCAAGCATTCAGTGCAAATATATATGAGCCACTGTCATTCTGTCTCTCTGTTCACTAGTATTAGCCATTGTCGTAAAAAACAGCCGGCTAGACCGATTAGCCGGGCGATTAATCAGTGACAGTGGCTAAAATCATTATGAGTAGTGTAATCAGAGTGCAATTACATAGCCGAACCTTTAATTGACCGCATATTCTGATTAATCGTCCGTTTTTTGGTTTAATCACGAAAACAGCTTATTTCTATTCACTAAGTATGATAAATTAGTTTATAATATTGTATCATAGTGTTCATAGTATGCACCTTTTAAACGAAGTATAAACAATGAAAAGTAAGACATGTTTTGTAGAGTAATAATTTACAATAAATTTTGGTGAATAAAATGTTTCTAATTAATTATAAACATAAATAAATATATTAATAAGAACACATAATTGTCTGCAAAATTCTGATTAATCCGCCCCGTATTAAGACTAATCGCTTAGTGGTACCACATGCATTCGTGAAGAGTACACCATTTTCTGCAGCACTGGTATGGTATCAACAGTAGTGAAAAAAACGCAATCTAGTAATGGAAACAACCAAAGGCTAGATAATAGTAGTACTCCATCTGTTCCCGAATACATGTCATTCTAAATTTTGAGGTGATTTTTTACCATTTTCATTCTGTACCCTCTCCCCTTTAACTATTTCAATATCATTTACTATTATATACTAGAGTAAGACACACCATCCACATATGTAATGAAGAAAGGTGTAAGGCCTCCATTTTTGGTATAGAATACCAACAATGGATTCTATGTGCATACTGTGCTATTCCCATGATCAGTAGCTAGCACACATTTACAAAGTTGAAATCACATCCACACACAATATATTACATTTAATAGCAGAAGCATTTATACAATATGACCTGTAAAGTCAATTAAAATATAGCTGAAAAAGTTAGAAGTCTTATAGTGTGTCACATAACCCTCAGGCAAGTGACAAGGTATAACTCCTAGAAAGCTCGTCAATAGATTCCCCCTGTCCTGCAGTATAGAAAGTTTCGTCGAGGTTTTCTGTACCTTCACATAAAAACAACAATAATAGCAAGGTTGAGTACATTGCGTACTCCACAAGACTTGAAGTGTTTACAAAATCTAAAATATATGCAAGTACCTTAACATGAGAAAGTCTACTACTACGGTTATTTTAAGTGGAACCAAATTGAATTGTAAATAATGTATAATAGATTGAAAGAGAAATTTAGTTAAAGCAATCGAGAGAATAAAAATAACAAGTAATAATAACATAAATGTAAAAACTCACTGTCCTTCATGAGCAGTAAAACGTCCAATCCCAACACATGGTATAATATCTGAAAATAAATCTTTGCCAACACATGGCACAACAACTGAAATCAATCTTGCCAACACATGGCAATGCATTGAATCATCTGTGGGATAAACTTTCCAAAATAAACTTCCAATTTCAATCATTTTTAGGAAAATATCAACAATTCTAACTATGTGATGACTTTACCAAGTGCTTATGACCGCAAGCATGGCTAATCGATTAGTTTTAACTCTGCGAGAGGTGTAAAACTTTACTGCAAGGAATGATCATCTCTTTTGCAATGCATTTTTAACACACTTAATTTGGTGTGTCATAGAGATCATACATAACCATTGCATTACCTAGCTCCTAACTTTACACCAGGCTGAGTGACGACAAACCTTTACTATGGCGGAAGATATTTGTACACTCTTGTATGATGAATGGTTTCACATCCCGACGTCCCACTTCTCCCCACAAAGCGTACACCGTTACATCGGCAGTGTTATTCCCAACACCTCGGTGAGGGTACCCCTTGAGCAATCATATCTTTGGAATAACCCGTGCTACTTGACCTTCTAATGTGCAAAGCTAGTTCTAAGTAACTTAATAAGTTAAGGCCGTCACATACACTACAAGGATCTTGCTCGGTGTCCTCGGCTTTTACCGAGCAACCACAGATGCCAAAACCAAACCACGAGGGCTCTGTCGTCGGCCTCCCGACGACACAAGTCCCACGACCACGCAGTCGGCGACACAACCAACCTATGTCCACGGCCACAATAAATCCCGAAGCGACACGGATGCCATCAGGGGCCGACCCGACACCCAGACATTTGTCGCTTCGGCGAACTTAAAGCTGCGCGATCTGAGAGGAGACACTTCGTCCTCGGCCTAATTAATCTTGCCCGACACCCGGAGTGGACATCTGTGTCCTCAGCCTAATTAATGCTGCCGACACAGAGTGGACATCTGTGTCCTCGGCCTGGGCTATAGCCGACGACACAGACCCCTTCTGGTGCCAGAACCTGGGGCTATCTTGTGTCGTCGGCATAGTTAAAGCCGCGGATAACGCATTATTTGTGGCGGTTCTAAAGAAAAACCGCCACTGATAACACTGATACTTTTATGTAATATTCTGACATTTTGAAACACAAAAACGAAGATATTTTCCAAGAGATCAACCCTCACCCATACCCTAGTTAGTACTACTCTCGCTTCATGCACGCTTAACTAGTGAGTTCTACCACCGATTTTAATGCAAATGAGCACTTCCCATGAGGTCACCCATCCTAATACTACTCTCACCCAATCACGCTTAACTTGTAATTCTTATATGATCTAGTACCCAGTGTTGGTATGATCACATTTGAAATATAACGTGTCCCCTCCTCTTAACCTCACAAATGACCAAAACTCTAATTTTAGTATTCTTATACTTTGAATTTACCATGGCATGGATGCTTCAAATTTCAACTAAGTGTTCAATTTTACTATGATATGGGTGCTTCAAATTTTAACTAAGTGTCCAATTTTAATAGTTGGATCCAAGAACGAACTAGCTACCTACTAGCCAACAATCGAAGCTACATCTGTGTCCTCGGCTGAGAGTGTGGCCGATGACACTGAGACCCATACAGTGCCGTAACACAGGGCTATCTTGTGTCGTCGGCATAGTTAAAGCAGCGGACCACGAGTGGACATCTGTGTCCTCGGCTTTGAAATTTGTAACCCGGCACCAGACCCATACGGTGCGGAGCACAGGGCTATCTTGTGTAAATCGGCATGGTTAGAAGCGGGGACACGCAGGTTGTAAAAAAATCTGCGAATTTTTAAAAATCCAATTTTAACACAAAAAAACCCCATTCCAGCGGTTTTATATCCCCAATTTCCCGAACAATCACAACATATAATTTCACACACATTACCACATTCGCATTCACCAATACAATGCCACAAATGATCACCATCGACACGAGGTTCAACTTGTGGTCGTCGGTAATATTTTTTTGCCGTGGACCTGAAACAGGCACACTCATGGGCCCACCGTCGAGATCTTGGGACCACAGTGCGTGCTCGCTCTTCTTTTCTCGAGATTTTTAAGGCCGATTTAAGGTTTTTAGAACATGCACAACCTATTCGGCTAATTGCTCGCTCTTCTTTGCCTAGGCATTTCATCGTCACAACAAATTCATCTGAAAACTCAAGGAGATGTAAACGAGTCATCACCACCGGTAAATGCGTTCTTCGATATTTTTGTCGCCTCTGACGGAGTCGAGCGAGACATTTGTACGGTCATTTAAAGGTTTTACAACACTCCACGGCCTATTCCAGGTCATTCCTCACTCTTTCAATTGGTACGTGTTGGATCGTCACAAGGTTCTACTCAATGTACTCAAACACGTGCGTAGTAAATGCGGAGACATACACATAGCGTAGTAACATACCAATTAATTAAATAATAAAAGTTACATGTCATATAGATGTATGTTACCTAACAAACCATTCTAAAAGCTCTATTTAGTTTTTCTTAATTTTAAAAACAACAAAAACATTTTCAAAAAGATTTTCTGAATTAATCTGGAATTACTATTGTCATGAGCTAAAATTAAACGGTCGACAAAATTTAACTAAATCGGCAACATTTATGCAGTGGACATAGACTTATTTCTATCGTCATTTGTTTCTCTCGACGACAAGCAGGTCTTCATGCCAGGTGAGCTGAGCATCCTGCAGGTTGGTCCCACATGGCGGAGTGCACTGTGTCGGCGGGTTTAATGAGGCCGAGGACACAGCTTGTGGCGGAGTGCACTGTGTGGGCGGGTTTAATGAGGCCGAGGACACACGGCTGTGTTGGCGGGATCTGAAATTCAAATTTCATCGCTGTCCGATACTCCTGTTTGAGGCGGAGTGCACGTGTCGGCGGGTTTAATGTGGCCGGTGACACAGCGCGTAGTCTATATCGGCGGAGTTTAGGCGGCGAGGACACAATTTGCTTGGTGTATATATGTCATCGGGTTCACGTTAAAACCGAGTCGATAGAGGCATACTTTGTGTCGTCGGTTTTTTTACCGACGATAAAAATGTTTCGGCCGAGGACACTATTCTTGTTTCTTGTAGTGATACCAGCCCCCGTGGTTGTATGATTATCTTGGCTTAAAAACAACACAAGTTCGGTCCTTGATCGATCATAGTTTTATTTCCATAAAGAAAATACCATTGATCATAACATTCCAACATGTTCACTAACTATTTCCAAAATGTCAAATAGTTAAAATTCATTTTGAATAGTAAAACCATTTGTTCACATCCCAAACTAAAGCATGGCTAAGCAGATGCATGTAATAATCAAGTGTACCCATTTTCACATTTTTATGTGTTCACATGTCAATATTGATTAAGAAAATCACGTTAATGAAGGTTATGTGACACTACGGGATGTCGAGACATTGTAAAAGGTGAAATTGGAGAATGTGACACCACAGTGTCGTAACCATATATAATGTGGATGTTAAGGTCAAAAACATTATAAAATGTGGAATTAAGGTTAAAACCATACTGCTATGAGGTTTAATCGCGTTTCGGGTCAACCGTTTCGGGGTTTTAGGCCTTTCTAGGGAGTTTGGGCCCAAGAGAAGGGGTTGTGGGCTTTGGTGGGAAGGAGTGTGAGTCCATTTAGGACTAGAAACCTGGTTGGGGCTGGTAAAGGGTCTCCCCTGCCCTTATGCGCCCCACCTCTCCCCTTGGCGCCACAAGCACCCCTCCTTGCCCTAGCCGCACCCCCTCCCCCGTTGGCCGTGCGCCCCACCCCATTGCCCCCATGCCGCCCCCCCACACCACCACCACACCACCACCCCATGCAGCCCAAGGGTAGCCACCCCACCCCAGCACATAGAAGATCCATCCGTTGGAGGCGAGGAAGCCGAGGAGATCTATTGGGTTTTAGTGCGTCGGGCGAAAGGTATGGCCATGGGACTCCTTGGGGTTGGGATAGGTACTGTTCTAAGGATGATTATCAAGTTTTTAGATCAATTGGTGGTGCTGGATTTGATTAGATTAGATGGATTCTTGAGTTGGTCACGTTCTCTGTTTCGGGCAGCATGAGCGATCGACCTAGGAGTTTGGTTTCGCCAATTTAGAGTCGGAATTTGGTCGTGCGGATGTTGAAAAAGTTGTAGGTAATTTCAATACCTTTCAGTGGGTATAAAGAACTTTAAATTCCGCTCAGCCGTTTGAAAGTTATGGCTGTTTTACCGAGCGTGTTAAAATCTGTGACGTGATTGGAACAGATCTCGGTATTTTGTAGATTAAACAACTTTAGATTCCGAATCAGTCTTTCCTTATACTTAGAAAAATTTAGGAAATTTCCTAAGCTACGTGAGGATGTACTCGTTTAATTGATTCGGAGTCTTAGAACTCGAGTTATGCCTTTTGGAAGGCTGCTGTCCCGGCGGGACAGAACCTCTGTTTTTGGGTATTGCGAGTAGTTGGCAATGTCGAGGTAGATGAGGGTTTGCGTACTGTTTTGTGGACATGATTGTGAGTGTGTGGTACTTATGTGCAGGTGGTGTGACCTCGGAAGTGCCTTCTACTTCCGCCAAAATCCGTTGCCCGATGGTTGAGGCAAGTGTATTGTAATGGATAGCGGTTTGTAGGTTGCTAGTTGAGACTAGATGAACTTGATTATATGATATGATCACTTGCCATGCTTTAATGATTGCCTATGATATGATGGTATGCTATGATGCCATGTGTTAATGTACAAGATTATTATGATGTTGGCATATTTGCATACATGGCATGTTACATGGCGAGGCGGTGAAAGTCATAACTAATCCAGGAAGGTCGGTGAGAAAGTTATGACTATTTCGGAGAGCCAATGAGTAAGTCTACATCGTGCTTCCATTCACCGCGGTGAAGCAGGCGAGAGTAAACACCCTCCATCTTCGGGATGGAAGGGGAGGAAGGAGTGCAAGCGGGTGTGTACTCAACCATACCGGTATGAGTTTCCAAGGAGACATGAGCATAGCATTGCATTGCATACATAATGATGATGATAATGATATGTGATCATGAATGAGATGGTTTACATGATGTGAGATATTGTTGCCATATAATTGCTCTTGTTGTACCATTGCAATATGCTTCTGTGAGTTTGAACTCACGCTTGTGTTTTCTGTTGTTTTAGGTACCATGAGACCGGCATGCGGGGAAGGAAAATAGTCACACTTCCGCACGTAGCTTCACTCATTTGATTCCACAAGTCATTCAACTAGTTTTCGTGTGATGATTATTGCTTTAAGGTTTAGCTTTGCTATATGAGAGTTTTATTGTGTGTTTGACTCTTGGAGACATTAAATGCTTGAAACTAGACTTACATGGTTGTTAAGTCGTTATTTATTGCTGTTTTAATGGTCTCTCATATTGCCTTATATTGCTATCTTGTTGTTGCTCCTTCAAATCATGTTAAAACAAAGGAGATCTTTGCCGAAATCTCGGGTTTTAGCATTTACCCCTTTGCTGTAATTTACCTTAATTCTTGGTATTTAGATGTTGTTTAGCTTATGTTTGGTAGCATTCAGGCATATTAAATGTCGGGTGTTACAGTTATAACTACCAGGACTCACAAAATAGCAAATTTTATGAAACATAAGCGCATGCATGAAAATTTGACAAAATATTTTTGAAAAGCTAGGATCAATATGATCAAGAGGCTTGCCTTGCTATTTGTTGTCTTCAGCGAAGTTGACATCGTAGTTTGATGTTGTCGGCTGACCGAAATGCAGGACATCAGTTCTACACGTCGTTTAATGAGAAACATAGCAAATTGCAAATAACAACTTTTCAATAAGGGCAAAGAAATGAGATGAAAAATCAAATAGAAATGTACTACATATAACAAAAAGCGTGGTTTCGGGTTAGGAGTTTTCATGATTCTATTCTATTGTTTCACTCTTACTTCATACTAGCAATCTTAGGCTATCTTTGCGACATAGTTACTTGTTTTTATGAATTGTTTGTTCTTATTTTATGAATTCAAGAAGATGGGATTATTTGGATTAATATTAATAAGACATAAGTCATCATGAAGTACATCATGTACATTTTAATATTTATCTTTAAAATGCTCTCGTATCTTTTTGTATGAGAGGTAAGATCTCGAGATTCTAATAATTTAAATATATAACTTGTAAAGCTTGCCTTATAAAGGCTATACATGATCTCAAACCTAAGTAAACACAAGAGTACTAGTCAATCAACAACTAATGTATACAAATTTTAAGTTTAGGCTACTAGTTATTGGGCATAACCTTACTGACCTTAAGAAGGTACTAGTGACAATAGTTTAATCCCACTTTAATTTCTTATTGCTTAAGTTTATTTATTTGTATTATGGACTTTAGGGTTTATATTACACGAGGTTATGCTTTTTAATAGGATTCAAATACAAAAGCATATTATAATAGAAATGTTTATATAGAATAGGATCGTTAAATTGCCTTAAGAGTATTCTTAGGATTGATGATCCTATAAGGTATTAGTGCTTATACACGCTGACATTCTATTCATTTCCTAATCTTATGTATGTCTAAGTTTACATCATAAATGATTAGATTTCATTTAGACTTTACAAAACTATAATTTATAAAGAGAAATGCAACCATTTTTGTAGCATTAGTAGAGTCTTAGTCCTAGAAGTATCTTGAAATAGGCTTCACATCTTTTTGGTTGTTACTTGTGAAAAGTTATTAATGTTTTAGTTCTCATGTATGAATGAAAATGGAAAGTCTATGATGGTAGCAGGATTTAAACTAGATTAAATATTGTATCTTTTAATAATTAAGATGGTCTTTTACTATGTGACTTATAAAACAATTATTGACTATTGATTTTGCACTTATTACCATTTATTTGGAAAAGATAGGCATAAGTGAGTCTTTTTGTATCTAGGAAGTAAACTTATTAGGGACTTGGTTCAAACTAAATCAAACACTAAATATCTTTGCAAGAATTGATTCGATCTATGCGCTTGTGAGTATGTTTACCTAAAGCTGGTTTCTTTTATGTTATATGACTGTATACTCAGACCACATGCATCTAAGTACCCAAGGTCCTCTATAAGTTTTGTGGGAACTAAATCAAAATATAAATTATTTTTACATAACTAGATATATTATGGTTCTAAAGGGCTTGGAATTAGTTTCATCATAATTTGATTTATATATTTTCAAGTTACAACTATTTGAGGAATCTATGTATTAGATATTGTTGATCTATTCATGGGTTTAATTTAAATATAGTTCACAATTTACATATTTTTGTAGAAATGGAATATTTATGACCATAGGAATATTGAATATTAAAATTCATTTCATGATTTAAGGAATATGGTTTATATATGTTAATGAAAAGGTAATCATATTAGGAGTTTTGAAAAGGACATAAAGTAACAAATGGAATAACATGTAAAGTTTGATGTAATTACACCCTAAGTATTTTTACACTAATGAGGTTGTTTTACTATCTAAGTAACACAAGGAAATTACTTGCACCTAATTTGGACTTTATTTAAGCAAGTTATGCAATTTTGATTTATTTAATACATTTGAAATCAATCCTAGTTGGAAAATGATCTAAAAGCAGGTTGAAATTTAAATATTTTTGCACATTTATGTTGCTAATAATGGCATAAAGATTCTAATAAAGTTGAATTCTCATTTAATTTTGGAGTTCATTTGCACAAATTTTGTGAAGAAGAGTCATATTTTAAATCTTTACTTTAAATTTGAATTTTCAATTTTCTGCAGATCAAAATTCAAAATATTTTTGCATATTTAGAAACTAAATGATTTAATTGTGAATTGAGGAAATTTTCTCATTTTAATATGGAGCTATAGATCAAAAGTTATAGTTAATTAGAACCTAGTCGGTTTTAGAAAATAAACAAAAATGGGAAATGCATTTTCCCTCATTGAAGGAGCAACAGATTTTACCTTTGAAGCTTGCTCCCTTGGATTGGCTGATAATGAGGGGCTTGATGCGTAGAGACTAGGAGCAGCGAGGAGAGGGACGGCCAAGGTGGTCTCTCGCTTGCGGCGAAGCTGAGGAAACGAGCAGAGCGGTTTAGGTTGAAGAGAAGTGAGAGCAGAAAGGCAAGGAGAGGGTTCCATGGATGAGCTTCGTGGCTGACGTGGAGGAAGTGATGCCCTAATAGGCCAGCGGTAGAGAGCCATGTGAAGGAGGTCTTGAGTCGCAGTGTGTGCCAATGGTGGGATGTGCATCAACAACCTGCACGAAAGTTTCCATTTGCGGCTCATTTCGGTTAGAGGATAGCCAGGAAAGCTACCATAGCGAAGCCAGTCGAAGTTGGGAAAGAGGACTAATCGGTGGCGGCTAATAGCAAAGAAATGGCGAGATTGGTTGGAAAGAGAGATGTGTTTATAGGGGCTCAAGATACTATATGCTCAATGGAATTGGATTAAGATTTCTCATAGAGAGCCATTTAGGTCTTCAGTTTTCCCCAAGTCTTTGTGAAGCTTGGTTTTGGCGGCTATAGAAGGAGGGAGCTTGAGCTTATGGCAATGGGTTGAATGGAGGAGCTTGGAGTCAGCTTTATAGGGTTATGAGAGGTAGTGCTTTGCAATGAGGTGTGAGAATGGGAGGCGGGAATAGGCGGCTTGACTTTCGATTGCTCTGGTCCCATTCGGGGGAAGAAGGGAGGTAACCTAGCGGTTGTGTGGAGGTGAAAGCGAGAAAGGCTAGAAGAAAGATGGAGGAGCCAACTTTTCAGAAAGTGGGACACAGAGTGAAGGAGGGACCACATGGAGTCTCAAATACAGGTGAAGGTTTGGCCGGTGGTGTGCAATAAATGGAAGAGGCCACACATGTCGATCATAACCAAGGAGTTGCCTAAACTTAACGAGGAGGTGCAGGCAGGTATTCAAGATGCATTTTGAATTGAAGTGCAAATCATTAATTATTATTTTTGAAACTTTTTTATTTAATATCTTCGAGTAAGTTTTGTACTTACTATAAAAACTTATTTAAAAATAATTATTATATTATTTAATAAAAATATGAAAATAGGAACTACTCAAAAATTTCATTTTACTATAATTGATTTTATTTGAGGACATAAATTATCTTAATATTTTAAAAAATTTGTTTAACAGTTTTAAATGACCTAGGGATACTTTCATAAAAATTTCAAGCTTAAAACTTAAGTAATTATTTTCTAATAAATCTTTTATTAAATTTGCAAAGTTTCATATTTTGCAATTAAAATAAAATTAAAATAGAGTACTAAATTTAATTATTAATTTTGCAAATTTTAACAAAAGGTAAACATTAGTTACTAATGAGTATGTGATAAAAATTTAAGCTATAGGAAAGCTAATTAAAATTTTTATAAAAAAATCTTTCTTTACATTTTTCAAAGTCACATCACATTAATAAAAATCACCATTTCCTTTAATTAATTGATTTCACACACATTTTTGACTATGTTTAAGTGTTTCTCAGGTTCTCATTATTTTAATTTTTTTCTATATTTTGTTAAAATTTACATTTACCATTGCACTTTTATCTTTTTTACTAAACCAATACAAAGGATTTTCTTAAAAAAAATAAGATTCAAAATTGAGGAAAGGTGGAAATTTTTAAATTCAACATATGATCATGTTAAAATTTTATTTTATCAGTTTGCTCAATTTAAAAGAAAAAAATTTAAATTACTATGATTGTTCTTTTCTTAAGATTAGAATTCAGGAAATGGGAAAAGGATATTATTTTTTTAAAAAAAAAAAGATTTGATTCTCATTAAATTTTTATTCAATTCTAATTTTTAAATTTATTTTTATTTTTGAAAAGGATTTGGGATGTTACAAAAGGTAATACAATCTTTTTTAGATGGACCTTAGTAAAATATAAAAATCTAGAATGATATCTGTTGAGTGAACAGAAGGAGTAATAATTAAGAAGCTTGTGCAGTCAGTGAGATGAGGCTGAGCTAGAGACAAGGATTCAAATTTTGTTTTGGTTCCACATCTTAAATCTCCCCTCACGATAAATCCAGAAATTTTAAGCGAGATTTCAGATTTTTGGATAGAGAATCTGAATGAAATTCAAAAAAACAAAATTCAAACTTAGTTTTTTTAAATGAGTTTTTGATATTTTGGTGGGAAATACCAAAAGTTTGTGAGATTATCAAATTTTGGTCTTTTTCCAAATCTGCTAGACTGTCTCCGGAGGCTAAAAACTGAAAAATACAGTAGAACAGTACGAACGTGCTGATGGCAGAGTTGGTCGAAAGGTGCTGGGATAAGGTGATGGTTTTCATTTTGGCCTATGGGTTTGAGTCCTGCTTGCACAGACTGATAATGAGGCCATGCATGGCAGGAATGATCGCATGCATGCGATCTAAGCGTGACCGATGCCATTGTCGCAGTTCATGGTGAGCTAGCTTATGCATGTCTCAAGGATCTGGCTAGCTACTACTCCTAGCTGCAGATGAATATTAATGGATGAAGATAAATAAGGAATTCAATGCAGGAGTAGGGTGTAGGCCTCCGTTAGTGTGAGTTCAGTGCACCTGAGATGCCTCGGATACGGCGAAGTCTACTACTGTGTGTGTCATGACAGGAATATCTTCAAGACTTATACGATAGGACCAGCTGGGTAGTTCAAGCAGTATATACGACATCAAGGTATGTATTTGGAGTATACAAGATGCAAAATCTCTACTATTCTAAGCCAGCGCGACTTAGTGGCGAGTGGTCCGTTCTTCCCGTCATCGTTAATTGTTAATCGCTTAATTGTCATAGCCTGGTACATTGCCGCAACCTTGGTGCCCTCATGGCTTCGAAAGCAGCGTTGCTTTAAGTAACCAGGCTTTTCGATGGCGAAAGCGTTAAAGATAGATGTTTGATTTTGTGAAATATTTTTATTTATTTTTAATCTTTCTTTTTACGTTATCAATTTTGTTTCGTAGCATGTAGCGCGCGGGCATGTAACTAGTGTCGATTACTAGGTACCTGTAGTTGGGAGTCCCATCAACTACATCTTTTGAAAAATCAGGATATTCCTATCGTAATGATGATATATCTATTTTAAGCAGATTGTTTTATATATTTTCCCTCGTAATATAAGTTACACAAATCTTAAAAGTAAATAAAAGTAAATAATCACTATATATACCTTTATTCATGCTTTAATATCTATACAACTTTTAAAAGAAAAGCATAGAACCACCTCTCCATTTATTTTTTTATAGTAAATCATGCTAGCTATACTCTTCAAAAAAAAAGTGGAGAAAACCCTTTTTTTTTCCAAGTTTTAAACAGAGAATCATTTGATTTTGGATTATGGATTAAGAATTATAGGAGAAATTATTTTTTGATTAAGTCGGATTTGTCAAACTGATCACAGTAATTGAATAAGCATTTCCTTTATTTACTTCTAGAAGGAAGGACTCAAAGTAAGTAGGCGAGCCGGCTAACGCTTCTAGAGTTACAGACCGGCCCGCCGAGAATCGGCCGAAATCAGTTAGAATCGGAGTTATTCGGCTGGAGTGCGATTCTACATAGAAATCAGCTTCGATTTCCGAGAAAAATTTATCTAAAAATCCTTCAAGTTCAACAAATAAAAAAGCGAATTGTCCGGAGAAAGTGCGCATAAGCGGGATCTTGAAAACAGTGATGAATGCTAACAATCTCTTCGTGTTTTTAATCCAACGATTTCATGTTTTGAGAAAGGTATATTCCCCAATGGAAGGGACAGAGTGATGCCATTACCCTTGATAACTTTATGAAGGATATATCCACGGAAAGTGTATGCCAACCTGTCCTCGATCCCGTTCCGCTAAATCCCCATTAAACAACTTCTAAACATTTTTCTCAAGTGTACAGGGGTTCAGCTGTCGATAGTTGAAACAAATTAACTTCTAGAAATAAGTTGTGCATCTGGATTATACTTGTGCAAGAATTCCAATGCCTGGTCCAAGAATTACTCCCTCTAGTCACAAATACATCATGTCTTTTAACATCAAACCACAGTCTCTGAAATACAAGCTTTAACCACTAATTTATATTACAATTTATCTACAAAACTCAATCTAATTATAATATTATAAAAGAATTTTAAGAGACAAATATATATACACATATGATTTTGTGTATCTAATTTAAATATTTAAAAATACATTGATAATTAAAGTTTCAAAGAATTGAACTATATGTATCCCAAAACGTGTATTTGTGACTGAGAGAATAATGTAGCTAGCGCTTGGCAATATTCTCTGGAAACTTCTGATTATTGATTAGAGAGCACTATTTATGTGACATGGTTGAAGGTTTCACTGGAAACTAGCAAACTGTTTAAAGAAGAGAGATCACCACACATACATATGCATGCTTGTACAGAAGGGCTGATGTAGATCTCTATTAGATGTTTTTTATTAAGACTTAGAACTTGACAGCCACAATTCCTTTAAGTGACTTCATCCTACACTTAAAACTATATAGTATTTAATCTACACTTGACAATTTTGAATATATTAAAAGTTGCAAGCATGATAATTAATTTTTAATAATTAAATAAAAACACAGTGATCAACAGGGGTTTTTCAGTCTTTCATGGACACGCCTAAGCTGCGGCATGTTCTCATATATATTTAATCATTTTCCCTGCTATATATATATGTATATATATATATATCTATATATACACTTCTTTCTCACTTGTGCATATCACTTGAGTTATGTACGCACTCACAAACTGATTTAGGAATAAGGTAGATTTTTCTTAAATTGCTTACAATATGAAATCAAGCATGTAGGTATGTCTCATTAGAGACCTTGAACTTTCTGCCGGACCAGGCGCGGATATGGCCTCGTCGAAGCTTCTTGCTGCTCTCATTGGGAGCCTGGCTCGAAATGAATGTCAGGAAATGCGCCCACTGAAATAAAAATCCGTAGAAGTGACGTAAATAAAAGGATTTAGATATAGTTTGTCTATCAGGATTAATATTTTTTTCAGGAAAGACCATATAACTGGAGCAATTTGCTGTCATCAGTTGAATAACCAATTGGCTAACTAAATTTAAGTATGTTTTAGAGAGAGAGCAGAAGGTAGAACTTATGCAATCTATGTAATTAATCTAGCTAGCATCAGCAGAAGATATGTCAACTTATTGTTCATGTAGTTTGCTTGATCTGTAACCGCTACAAATATGGATCTCATGGTAGTAGTATCAAAATGCATTATATATAATCAACTGCACGCGTAGCTGAGACCGTGGCACTACAACTTGTTTCTTTGCTGGGACGCACATTATAGCAATATATATGCAAAACATATACTAACATTCTTTGCTGCAGTGCTGAAGAGGCTTCTCTGTGCCTTATGTCGAGGGTTGTTTGCTTTTTTATTCTACGTATCTCTTCCACTGAAAATATCAGTAATATCAAGATCATTCTGCTAGTAGAAGACATCAGGTTTATTGTATTATCTAAAAAAATAACTATTCATACGGTAGAAGAGCAAGCTTGAAGTTAATTGATTGAGACTCACTTAATAAATCTGTTATACGCTGAAGGAACCCGCTGCCTCTTCTCTGGAGCTGTTGTATACACAGGTTCGCCAATAATAATACGTCAGAAGTATAAAATATAGAGCAAATTAACATGCTATATGCCAATTCGGAAAAAAAAAAACAAAGAGCTAACATGCAACATCTAGATATTATTATTCGCTTTCTAAAAAACAAAAACCGTTGCAGGATTTACAAAGGTACAGTAAAAATTCAAATATATAGGAAATGCTGTTGTACCTAAATTACATAAGGTATCTGGGTGCCCCTGGCACACCAACTCAGAGACCCGTCCGATGCACGTGTGTGTGATGGATCCGAATTTCCAGAATTTGTGTATGTGTTTCATACATCTGCTACTCTGAGAACCCGGCGCCTTCACAACCGGTCTATCACAAGCCTGATTAGGTGCGCACGGCATGTGAAGTCCAGTACACACAAGCGGTTAAGTGAGCAACGAGGCGGACGGGAGAGAAGTCTCTAGAAGCGGTTCTTAACACAAGCCCATCTGGAGCCTCACTCTCTGCAGAAGCGGTTCGTGTTTAGAGCCAGCCACCAGAAGCTCTATCGAGATGGGGGAGAGGCTCAGGAAGCGGTTGTGTGTAGAACCGCGACATGTGGAGAGCCCCCTCCCACCAAGTGATATTTAGAAACTGTCTTCCTCCCGAGCTCGCACGGGACATCACGCAGTGGTGGGCGAGGAAGGCTGTTCATGGCCAGTGCTGCCAAAATTTTGAATTAGGGGCTATTAGATCCAGAATTAATTGTTCTAAGGTGAGTAATATATTCTTAGACGGCATGCTCACCTAGATATTGATGTTTTTGTGCATTGGATGTTAAGAAATTATGTTTTGTTGGCTTATATTTTTGTTCTTAAGGAGTGATTACATACGATTTGGTGTATGGAAATGAAAATTCAATAAATGTGAAAGCGATGAAAAATTACAAGCGTGTGGGAAAAGATTTGTATGAAAATGTAACAATTAGTTAGTTTTATTTTTAAAAAAGCGAGGAGGATTAGAAATGGTCTAGTTGGCTTTTAGATGAAAAGAACACGGGAATGATTAAAAAAATACAAAACTATTAGTCATGAATTAGCTTTAATAGAATATTGTGATAGGTGTTATTGTATTATTTTTATTTTGTGTAGATGAATCGGCAATTAATGGATATACAATGCGTTAGACCCCGTCGGTCAAGAAGAGTTCGAGATGGCATGAAGGAGTTTCTCGTAGCGGCCGTTGCATTCTTGCCTCCCGAGGAAGCTTCATCTTATATCGTTGTCCGTGCGTGAGACTGCAAGAATGAGAAGGAACATTCGAGCACGATGGATGGTTGCCATGAGGCATGTGAGCAGTCGAGAGAGTTTCATGGCAAACTATACTGCTTGGACCCACTATGTAAGCGAAGCAAAGCGATTAAACGGGGAAGGCGATAAAGAAGACGAAGAAGAGAGGAAGATAGAGCTATTAGCAGTATGCGGTTACCACTCAATGCAGGTCCGTGGAAGATTTTCGATGAGTTTAGCGATGATGAGTTCGACACGATGCTCAGTGACGGAGAGGAGAGTTCCGCGGAGGAAGGAACAACACAAGAAGTTTCGAGCATGGTAGGGGACCACCGAGGCGCTGTACCTGAAGCGTACGAGGGCCACAAAAAGCTGCGTACTACCTTTGGAACTCATGCAATGGAAGGCCACCACAGATTGTGTCGAGACAAAAGGGATTCCAATGGTTTGTTATCGCACAAGTAAATGAAGGTTGCTTAGGAAGGTAACACTCTACCGGAAGTCTACGTATGAAGCCCCGGGCGGAATCCTTTGCCGCTAGGATTACGAAGTGCGGAAGATACATGCATGTCCTAGCGATTGTACCACTATGTCGCAATGAGTATGCCGATTTGGTGAGTGCATCCCGGATTGTGCGAAGAATCCCGGTGTTATAAGGTCACGGCGTGGCGGATCCAGGAGTGAATTAAGATAGAGATAAATGCGAAGAAGAGAACTCTGAAAAAAACCCAGAAAGTATTGTGGTATTTCCGCATGTGATACCCCGGTTGGAAGGCGTCTGCATTTTGCTAACCTTGAAGGTCATGCCAAGATGATGCGTTGGCATGAGGAAGAAGCGTAAGGAAGGCGGGATGCTTAGACACCCGCGCAGATGAAGCTCACGCAGATGGCGGAAGAAGTCGATCGGGCTTTACCTGAACTTTACCGCAAAATGAGGTCGAGGAAACATAAGGTTTGGAGTTGAGCACCGGTAGGATGAATCCTTCCGGTCGGTTGAACAGCATCCACCTTAGCACCTGGCCTGTGACACTTTGCATCCTATAACATTCCCTCCATGGTACATTGCATGAAGCGGAAGTACATCATGATGCCATTATTGATCGAAGGCCGAAGCAACTTTGGAAGGCTTGACATAGATGTCCTACACGAAACCATTGGTTGAAGACCTTGTGAAGTTGTGGAAGAGGGATGGTGTACAGGATTTGGGATGGAAATACAAAGAGAGATTATTTCAACTTTGTGTGCATTGTTGTTTGTAACAATCAGCGATTGGCTGCGTTCAGTAACCTCTCGACCAATTCATGAAAGAGGTTTAAGCACACTGCACCCAGTGCATAAATGCAAACGGACTGCATGTACCTCAAAGCTCGGAGTGTGTGTGTACCCTTCAGGCATGCCAATTTTCTTCTCATAGCGATCATGCTTTGAGGTGGAAAGGAAGTAAATTGCGCAGGAGTATGAGCAGTGCGTGGTAAGCCTACGGCCCATCGTAATGGGCGACTTGTGTTTTGCTATGGTAAAAGATATGAAAGTAGTATTTGGGAAGAGTGCATTGGGAAGCATGCAGTAGAGCGAGGATGGTCATGCACCACGCATGGAAGAAGGAAATCAATATTTTGGGACTGCTTAGTATTGGGAGGTTTTGGAGGTTAGAGGTCACTTTCATTTGGACTTCATGCACATCCACGATGAATATTTGTTTGAACACTGCTAGGCTACATAGATATGTCTGGCAAATCGAAAGATACAACTTTGCAAACTCGGAAGGACCTTGAAGACATGGAGGTGAGGAGTGACCTACATCAGAAAAACAAAGAAGGGACAAAACAGCTTTATCTACATCCTGCAGAGCTACACTCCAAGCAAAAGAAGAAAAAAGCATGATTGAGTGTTTGAGCAGGTGTGAAGGGGTCATACGGATATTCCTCAAATGTAAAGAGACTCATAAACACGAAGAGAACAAACTCTAAGACCTAAAATCCATGAAGCTGCCTTGTGTTGATGACCACAGTTGCTCCCATTAGCTACTCGGAGTATCTTGCGCCAGAGTGGAGTCGCGGGGGGACAATGCGACGGCTATGTTCATTCTTCCAACGCCATTTACTTGAAAGTCGTCGAACCAGCTAAAATGCCTAAGTTGGAGAGCTGAGTGTGGTACAAAGTTTGGTTAGCCTCGAGAGATGATTTTTCCCTCCACTGCATTCTTTGATAGCATGGTTCGTCTCACCGTTCACCTTGTCAAGGAGATAGGTATCCTCGGACGAGTGTATCACTTTTAATATGTTCCCTTCGAGAGGTAGCATGAGTGTCCTCAAGAAATCACGTTAAATAGCAGATTCGGCGTCGAAGGGTGCGTGTAGAGGAGCTACGTGGCGGAGGAGGTGATAGAGTTTTGTGTTGATTACATGAATGATGTAAATCCTATCGAAGCGTCCCCATATCCACGACACGAGAAGGGAGGCTACGAGACAAAGGGACAATAGGAAGACAAGCGGTTGCATGCAACGATCTTATTGCATTCAAGCGAAGCACATTTCCTTTGTTTTGAAGCAATCACCATGAATGCGCCCCCTATGTCATTTCAGCACAAGAGTGTCCTAAGCCGCTTGAGTTCAGAGGAAGGCAGCGAGTTGGATAACACTGAAGCACATGGATTCTTCCGTGGTTATTCTGAGGGCTACGAAGTACATCCTTGAGGAAGAGGTCAAGCGATGAACTATTGCAGCGGCAGCCCGGGGACCATCACAAGAAATGCGGGACATTCAAGGGGTATGAGATCCAATGGTTACACATTCTACACGAGATCCCGGGATGCTTGAGGCATAACCCGGAACAGGCGTCCGTATAGGCGCGAAGACCTTATGATGGCGAGGTTACGACACATATTGCGGTTTCATAGAAGACATATGGGAGCTTCGACTATGGACCTCTCAAGGTCCCTCTATTTAAGTGCCAATGGGTCAAGGCTGAGGACAAAGCGGTGTGAAGGAGTTGACAAATGCGGACATGACAAGTTTCTGTGGATCTCCGCAGGAAGTCGGCTATAGCGCGAACCATTTGTTCTCATGAGCGATGCGATTGGAGTCTTCTATCTGTAATGGACATGTCAAGCAAACCTAAAAATCGAAAAGGACAAGCAAAGAGTAATGCCAAAGCGACATGTAGTTTTTCAAGGCAAACGGCAATGGATTGTAGGAGTTGAGGGCGTCCACGGATGAGGAAGAGTATGGTGGAGTTCGGCAGGCTCCCTCATTTTACGATTGATGTTGAAATAAGCGTCTGCGTGGCCGGTGATATCGATGCTCATACATGCGTCACGATCATAAA